>MEJB01000447.1:0-81308 GCA_001752375.1 Rhazya stricta
CTGGCGGCTCACAGCCAAAGCAAATAAATAGAAAGAAAACTAGGTCAACAATTGTTATGTGAAAAGTCTAAAATACCCTTACAAGATTAGACTTCACACACAACAGTTTTATTGGGAAGGTTGGATAGGCATGCATATTCTTCATTTTAATATCTCGAGTCAGATCCAACCAGTCTTCCACGTCCCTCTTCTCAAGATAAACTCAAAATTAGTTTGTCGTTCCTATATAAGGGCCTAGGATTGCTATAGCTTTTTYAGCATTTCTTTGACCTCCACAAGTGAAATGCCCTAGTTATTTTTGGGTTTCTCTACTACCTCATCTCCTTCATATACTTCTATCTCTTCCACTCTTAGTTTCTCATTGTTTTCTTCTTTCTCCAAGTCTTCCTCTTACTCCGACTCCTCCATCATGAACAATGATAAGRCGGCCTTTCACTTTCTAGTAGTTGGGGAGGATTGCACTCTTGCCTCCTTACAAGTCCATGCTATAGCATACTCATTGATGGGTGCTGTGTTATTCGTTGTTTCCTCATTTGGGTTGATAATGATTCCGACCTATTGACTTAAWAGGGTTATAAGAGAAGGAAAGAAAATTTTTCCTTCTCTTTTTTACCACATGCACGAATTTCAGCAAAAWTCAAATAGATTTGCCAGTAAGAATAGAATAAAGATGTATCATCCTCGCATGAGATATTGTATAGTCATGAGTAGTAGGGAGGATAAGAGACTTGAGCAAATGGTACTAAATTTTAGCAAAAGGGATGAGTRAGGACCTCGAGATTATTTTTGCACTGGAGGATGAAATAGTCCACTCCGTCCTTTGACTATTAGGGTCTTGAGGATCTCTTCATTCATGTCATCATCTACCTCTGGCATAGACTTTTTATAGTCAGATTTTCCATCTAGGAGCCCATACACTTTGTTGATAGTCCTAGATACTATCTTGACTATTGTACCTCTTACTGTAACCATGCCACTTTGATGTCACCTAAGTTGGCATAAAACTCCCTCATCAAGTTGAGGACTAGGTCATCTAGATGCTACAAGAACACTTCCTATTTGTGGTGCTCAATTTCCTTCTTTATGCTTTCAATCAGTTCTGTTAACTCCTTTTTGAAGAGAATCCTTTCTCTATCAGCACACCTTTCTTCTTGAAATTTTCTTCAACCATTTTTCCAGCTTTCTCGATAGCCAATTTGGGCAAATATGCCATCTTTTTTGGTGTCGTAGTAGCGCAATTTTTGCAATTTTGCTACCTAGGGTTTTTTTCCGCTATAACTCTTGGTTGCTTCAAAGAACGTGGTAGAAGATTTGGATTTTATTTAGATCCTAGAGGATCTCTTTGGAAGAAATACGTTAGTTCAAAAATCAAGGTTTTTCTCATTAACCATCATAGCTCTTGGGTTCCCAAGGATAGCAACAGTTGCTTTTAATGTTGAAGTCAACTTCTTTTGTGATCAACAAGTGAGGAGTTGCCACCTGTTCATAACTCTATTGGAGTAGCATGTTTGTTGACGTGGCTTCTCCCTATTCTTTGATGTACCAGATTTTGATGACTTAGCTTCCACTGTGAATTCCTTAACTTGTACTTCCAGTTAAATTCTGATGACCATTTTCCTAAACAAAAGATAATGACATATTATGTAGACCAGCACTCTACCCTTCAGACAATAGTCAATTAAATGAATTAAAACTAAGTAGAAGAAAATAAGACAAAAAAATTAAATGGAAGAAATTGTTACTCGAGGGGTGCTTCCTCCAAGCGCTGGTTTTAAAGTCTTCAGCCTGACTTTTGTTGTAGCATTAATATGCTTCGTTGAGTGCTAAGTAGACCTCCCTCCTTTTCGTTCTCCAGTCTGATAGTACTTCAACCTTTGCCCATTCACTTGGAATGTAATTTCATTSTTCTCATCCTTCAATTCTACAGCTCCATAAGGATGTACCTTGATGAGCACAAAAGTTTCGAGTATTTAGACTTCAATTGTTTAGGGATTAGCTTGAGTCTAGAATTGAATAGTAAAACTTATTGACCTTCCTTGAATTCCCTTTTCAAAACTTTCTAATCATGCCATCTCATGGTCTTTTCCTTGTACAATCTTGCATTATCATAGGCAACATTTCTAAATTCATCCATCTCATTAAGTCATAGCATTCTGTGTTCACYGACCAATTTTAAATCGAAATTCAATGTCTTGATTGCACATTGCACCTTGTGCTCCAAGCAGATGCTAGGCTTTTCCATAAATCAATTTGAAAGGGGATATTCTCAATGGTGCTTTGAATGTTTTCCTGGATGCCTATAATTCCTCATCCAACCTTGAAGACAAATCTTCATTTCTGTTTGGGCTTACAATTTTCTTCAAAATTCTTTTGATCTCTCGGTTGAAGATTTCCACTTCTCATCTGGGGATGATGTAGGATTTTATGCCTCACCCTATATTTGGCAAAAACTTTCTCCATCAGTTTATTACAAAAATGTGTTCATTCATCCCTGATCAATGTCATGGGTATGCCAAACCTGGTGAAAATGTTCTTTTGAAGAACCTTAACTACTAGCTTATCATCATTGGTAGCAATACTATATTTTCAATACATTTGGACATGTAATCCACAACAACCAAAATATAAGTGTTTCCAAAAGAGTTTGGAAATGGTCCCATGAAGTCAATTTCCCGTATATTAAAGAGTTCAACCTCCAAAATGTTGTTAAAAGGCATCTCATGCCTTTGGAAAATATTTCCTATTCGTTGGCATCTATCTCAAGTCTTAACAAACTCATAAGCATCCTTAAATAATATTGGCCAATAATAACCAGTTTGAAGTACCTTAGCTATAGTTCCTCCAAGTCCTCTATATAGTGCAGTGTGACAATGTTGTAGCAAACTCAAAATTTCTTCATCACCAACACATCTTCTCAAAATTTGATCAGCGCAAAGTTTGTATAAGAAGGGTTCRTCCCAATAGTRGAACTTTGTATCATGCAAGAATTTCTTTAACTAATGCTTATTTAATCCATGAGCTTTTATCTCACTAATTAAATAGTAGACAATATCGGTATACCATGGTGTTGTAGCATTAGAAATTGTTAAAATTTGCTCATTAGGGAATGATTCATCAATCTACACCTGAGGGTCCTCTTTTTCTTTTTCCAGCCTGGATAAGTGGTCAGCTACATAGTTTTCAGTCCCCTTTTTGTCCTTAATTTTGAAATCAAACTCTTGAAGCAATAGTATCCATCTTGTTAGTCTTGGCTTACATTGTTCAAGATAAGATACTGAATTGCTAAGTGGTCAGTAAATACTATCGCTTTTGCCCCTACCAGATRAGCTYGAAACTTTTCAAATGCGAATACTACAGCAAGCAATTCTTTCTTAGTGGTGGTGTAGATTTGTTGTGCCTCATTGAGAGTTTTGTTTGCATAATAGATGGGATGAAACAACTTCTTCTTCTTTAGCCAGGAACCTATTTCATAATCACTTTCATCACTTATTAGGTCAAATAGTAAGGTCCATTCTAGTGCTATGATGATAGGAGTTGAGACCAGTGCTTGCTTGAGCTGTTCGAATCCATTGCTACAGTAGCGAGTGTTATGTTGTAGCAGAAAACATAAGGGTTTTGAGATTCTTGAACAATCTTTGATGAATCTCCTATAGAAATTGGCATGGCAAGAAAACTCTTAACGCTTTTCACAGTAAATGGTGGGGGTAACTTTTGAATGACTTCAACCTTGGCCTTATCTACTTCCATTCCTTTTTTTGAAATTCATGTCCCAACACAATGTCTTCTTGTACCATAAAATAGCACTTCTCCCAGTTTAGCACTATGTTAGTTTCCTTGCATCTTGCCAATACTTTTTCCAAGTTGTTTAGACATTCATCAAATGTTTCTGCAAATATTGAAACATCATCCATGAAGACTTTCTATGTTTTTTCTACCATGTCAATGAAAATTGTCATCATGCACCTTTGAAATGTTGCTGGTGTATTACAGAGTCGAAATGGCATCTTTCAAAAAGCGAGAGTTCCATATGGACAAGTAAATGTGATTTTCTCTTGGTCCCCCAATGCTATAGCAATCTGATTGTTCCCAAAGTAGCCATCAAGAAAACAGTAATAATCCTTCCTTGAGAGCCTATGCGACATTTTCAATGAAGGATAGAGAGAAATGGTCCTTCCTTGTAACTTTATTGAGTTTCTTGTAGTTTGTGCATACTCGCCAACCGATTTTTGTTCGGATCAACTTATTTTTCTCATTCTTTACTACCATTACTCYTCCTTTCTTTGGGTGACACTAAATTGGACTCGTCCATTGGCTGTTTGAGATTGGTTAAATTATTTCAGCATCCAACCATTTGATGATTTCTTTTTGAACTTCTTTCATGATAGGATTGAGACTCCTTTGTAGCTCCACAAAATTGCTACAATTATCCTCCAAAATAATCTTGTACATGCATATTGTAGGGATAACTCCTTTTATATCTATTATTTTCCAATTTGAAAGACTTCTTATGACTCTTCAGAATAGAAATGAGTTGATCCTCCTTTTGTTCTCCCAATTCTACAGAAAGTATCACTAGCAACTTCTATCTTCATCCAAGTAAGCATACTTAAGGTGTGACGGCAATGCTTTCTCCTTCAATATTAGCTGGCTTTCAATTGAAAGTTTGAGTGGTTGCACACTCCTCTAAGGTAAATCCAATGCCTCAAATCTTCGGCTAACTCCTTTGAATGTTTTTTGAGAATTTACCCATGCCAAGGCTGCATCATTATCTGAGCAATCACTCTCAACATGATCATCTACTTTCTCATCAGAATATATAATGATGTAGCATTCTTCAGTGTGATTGGCATCCACTGACTCAACATCTTTCATTGTAGAACACTTTTCTTTTTCACCAGGGAAATTCAATGCATTGATTATGGTGAAGGTGACGTGTTGGTCATCCACTCTCATTGTCAATTCTCCTTTGTGCTCATCAATGATAGTTCTTCTAGTAGCAAGGAATGTCAGCCTCATAATCTAGGATTATGAAATCGACTAGAAAAATGAACTTTTTAACTCGAACTAGCACATCATCAATTTTTCCTTCAAGATACACATAGGTGGAATTTGCTAACTACAAAGAAATCGTGGTTGGTCTTGTTTCCAATCCCTAGATGCTTGAAAATGGACATAGGCATGAGGTTAATGCTCAGCCCAAGATCACAAAGTGCTCTGCCACAATAAGTATTTCCCATCGAACAATTTTRGGGATAGCTTTTCAGAAGAATTGATGTACATTCCTTGGTTAATGCTACTATTTCAAACTCTCCCAACCTTCACTTTTTTTTACAAGATTTCCTTCATGAATTTAACATAATTAGGCATTTGTTCCAATCCTTCAACCAAAGGGATGTTGATGTGCAGCTGGTTGAGGATCTCCAAAAATTTATTGAACTGCTTGAATTGCTACTTCTTCATGAGTCTTTGTGGAAATGGTGGTAGTGGTTTTCCAACAGTGCTGCTTGGTCTAGGTGTTGCAGCATCTGCTTCTTTTGCTGGTTATGAAATTATCTCTTGACTGACTTCTAGGTTGCTACCTTCTTAAGTGGGTGTTAACTCCTTTTTTTATTTTTGTGCAGCCACTGGATCTTTCAACTCCTTTCCATTTTTTTAGGTTATTACCTTGCAGTGCTCTTTTTCATCCCTTTTAAGATTCCCTGTATCACTAGGCAATTGCCTTGTTGTCTGGTATTTAGTCCTGAAGCAATCTATCCCACTTGTTCTCCAAGTTTCTTAATGATGTAGCTTGGATCTGAATGATTGCATCATTTCTTGCTATATACTCCTTTAAAAGTGCCCCAATAGAGTTTGGTTGTTCATAGTCTGCTGGCCTTTGATGTTATTTTTGTTGCAGAAAACTAGGAAGATGAAGTGGCCTCTATTGTTGATTTTCTATAGCATGTCCTCCCTGATTACTCCATGAAAAATTTGGATGTTGCCTCCATCCAGGATTGTAGGTATTTGGGAAACGATTATTTCCTTTTGTTGAAATTTCTAATGTAACATACAAACTCTGGATTAGATGGGCAATTATCGAACGTATGGGGGTCTCCACAATGCACGCAGTTAGATTTTTGTGGCATTTGTTTTGCAGTAGGCAACTTCATATTTTTTAGCATATTGGTCAAAGATTCTACTTCTGCTGAAAATGCAGTGACAGCATCAACTTCATGGACTCCTTGAACTCTCTTTGTTGTTGCCATTCTAATGGTTGTCCAACGATAATTGTTGCTTGCTATAGTTTCAGGATGTTGAATGTCGCATTGTATGATTGTCACAGTAATGCTCCATTAGCTAAAGCATCAACACAATCCTTATTTGGGCATTGAGTTCATTTTAGAAAGTTTCCATTTGGATCTAGTAACTCCTTGAATCTTTCCCATGTTTGTATAGGGTTTCATCTTTGTTTGCTGGAATGAAGTGATTTCATTTCTTAACTTTGCATTCTTTGTCGGCAGGAAGTATTTCACCAAAAAAAATTCTTCCAAATCAGTCCGAGATGTTACTGAATTTAGGGGCAAAGAGTTTAGTCATTCCCTTGCTCTATCTCTCAAATAGAAGGGAAATAACTTCATTCTGAGTGCTTCCTTTAAAAGGCCTTGAAGTTGGAAGGAGTCACTCACTTTTATGAACAATCRTAGATGTAGGTATAGATTTTCGGTGGCCATTCCACTGAACTATCTCACTATTTGTAGTATTTCGAACATAACTAGTTTGAGTTCAAATTGCTGGGCTTGAATTTCGGGTCTGATAATGCCAGGATTCAAAAATCGTGCAAGATTGGTATGGCATATTCTCATATGGCACGGTTTCTGTCATCTGGCAATGCCGCAGCATTAATGCTAGGATGGTTATTATTGTGTTATTCCGCTCCATTTACTTATTGGGCTTCCATCTTTAATTTTTTCTTCTTTTCCTTATGATTTTTYCAGGTTCTTTGTCAAGGACGGATGCTATAGGGGTTTGCAACTTAACTTAATGCTCTGGTTCTCATATCATAGCATTTTCGGGTGTAAATGAGAGCTGAAAAGGATTAACAAATATTAAAGCAAGAAAGTTCACTCATATTGGTCTCATTAACTCCTATCCCCGAAAATAGCATCGAAAACTTGTTAGGGTCTAATTTGATTTCAATTAAAGTAACACCCATGTAAGTATACACGGCTCAAAAGTAGTAAGAATGAGTAGAATATCAATCCAACAAGAATAGTTTAATGAAAGAAAAAATGCATCTAACTTTGATTAAAGAAATAGTCATGATATATCATTAGTGATGTTTAATAGCTAAGAGCAATGTAAAGTAAATGCTGAAAGTAAATCAAACACACTAAAAGGGTTATATGATGTATCGGGTGTGGAAGTAGGCCAGCATTTCTATTGGCAAATAGGGGGCTTCCAAGTCCACRGCCAGGTACTTATTACTTCTTGGGTTGTAATTGCTATCTTATTAGGTCCGGCCGCTATAGCTGTTCGGAACCCACAAACTATTCCGAGTTGGGGTCAGAATTTCTTTGAATATGTTCTTGAATTCATTCGAGATGTTAGTAAAACTCAAATKGGAGAAGAATATGGTCCTTGGGTTCCTTTTATTGAACTATGTTTCTATTTATTTTTGTTTCTAATTGGTCAGGAGCTCTTTTACCTTGGAAAATCATACAATTACCTCATGGGGAGTTWGCCGCACCCACGAATGATATAAATACTACTGTTGCTTTGGCTTTACTTACGTCAGTGGCCTATTTCTATGCGGGTCTTACSAAAAAAGGATTAGGTTATTTYGGGAAATATATTCAACCAACTCCAATCCTTTTACCCATTAACATCTTAGAAGATTTTACAAAACCCCTATCGCTAAGTTTTCRACTTTTCGGGAATATCTTAGCTGATGAATTGGTCGTTGTTGTTCTTGTTTCTTTAGTACCTTTAGTGGTTCCTATACCGGTTATGTTCCTTGGATTATTTACAAGTGGTATTCAAGCTCTTATTTTTGCAACTTTAGCCGCGGCTTATATAGGTGAATCTATGGAGGGCCATCATTGAAATAGTTTTTTCAAACTAACAGGCTTTTGGTTCAATAAAATTGATTTAGGCAATATACAACGACGCCATATGCAATATAGAGTAATAGCAATRGCAAAAAAATTACGATATTAGATAGGTGTAAAAAAGGAAAGAGATCGAAAAGATCTTTTTCCTAAAGYTCCCTTTCGTCCACTTAATATCATACCTACCCTCAATGAATATTCGATTTCTATCTCATTAATCTATAGTTCAATATTCGAATAATAAAAGAATTTGTATATTGAATACAAAGAATGCCTGTAGTATATCTTTAGGACGTGTGATTAAATATTAATTAAATATTAATAATTAAATTAATATTAATATTAATTAAATTAAATTAATATTTATAAACTAAAAAATAAATGAAATAAATTAAATAAATTTTATTTATATTTAATATTAAATAAATAAAAAGGGCGAAGGATCCCCGTTTCAGTTGTTTTATTCAACGATTGACCATAGTAATATAACAAATAACAAATTGTATGAACTTAGATCAATCAAATATTTCTATGCAATGATTTAGACTAACCAATTTGTCCATTTAGTTGAGATTGGATACATTGGAATAATGATAAAGAAAAAGGGAAGAGCGGAAAACAATTTACAAAAAACGTAATTCATCAAAAAATGGCTTGAGGGGTAGGTATATGTAATTGAATGGCTATAAATAAGTCAACTATTGTAGATATTTCGATAAATAGATTCCGTAAATTCCGAATCCGATTGAATCTAGATGAATGCTTGGTTTCGTTATGGAAGAAAGACACGTATATTGTGATATTTAGATATTGACTGATTTCTAGATGAACTAAAGATATATTTTATTTGCTACTCTACTCTATGGAATTTTTGTGACAGGGATTCCATTACATATCATTAGTAATGTTCAATAGCTAAGAGCAATGTAAAGTAAATGCTGAAAGTAAATGACAAAAGTAAAGATGAAAAGACATCAATTAAAAGTAAATGACTGAAAGCATTAAAAGTTAGGTCAATGCAAAGAAAATAAAAGTTAGAATCAGTGTTGTATGATGTAGCACAAGTAAATGGATTCGAGAAATGTCTCATACAAAGCTACTTATTGTGCATTTGTAAGAAAAGTGAGACAACTTACCCATATGTCTATGAAAGTCCTCATTACAATATCTCGTCGATGTCTACTCTTTCCTTAGCAGAATAAGTTTCCTTATCTTTACTAAGTACTAGAATGCTATCTCAAAAAGCTTTAAGAGGCTCAAAGAATGTTGCTCCTTAATCCCTTACCACTCTTGTGGATTTCACTTAGAGGATTAATTATATATCCATGGCAATAACTCTTAGTTACTTTGTTTTGCTAGTGAGCTCTAGAAAATGTGAAACAAGCTAGTAGCTTCTTCAACTCTTAATAGATCATTTTTATGTCTAAAAAGGTTTTACTCATTAATACCAACTCCTAACTATCAACTTTCAGCTTTATCAAGCTTTGTTCTTAGCTAAGAATTCTGAGAAGCAAATTTAAAGATGAATAAGAACTGATTTGAAAACTTTAATAACTTGAAATAACTCAAAAAATAAATTGTAGATTAAAGTGTTAATGGTTTATAACTAAAACCAAGGAAGACCTTCGTCTTATGACCAAAACAAAGTAACTCTAACCTAGTGATGTTTCTTCTATCAAAGAGAACATTAATTGTCTACTCTATATTCTAACTTCTAAAAGCTAAGAACTGATCCCTGTGAACTATATGCCTCCTCTTATGTTCATTGATCCTTTTATAGACTCAAAATATTGTTGAGTTAGCGATTTTGTTGCTTTCAAATTCTGACAGCCGATTGTTGACTCAGCAAACATTCATCTTGTAATGCCTATTTTTGGTAATGCAATCCCATTGCTTCTCTTCTGCTTCGGCATTTTCAGAAACAATTTGAAGTCAACTCCAACAGTTTCCTTTATATTGTTTTCAATCTGATCCTTCAATAAATGTCAGAGATTTGCACTTCTTCCTTGTTCTCCACTTTTCACACCCTTTCCTCGTAGTTCTAAATGTTCTACTAGTCTTCTTTCTCTTGAAAACTTCCTCAAGGATCGAGCTTTTTAATTTTATCTGAGCACTTTTCTGGGTTAATTTGTTCCTTACATATGTTGACCCTTAATGCGTAAGAAATGGAATCGCATAACATATTTAAGAGCATAGAAGCCTCAGAAACTAATGCATAATGATMAAAAATGAGGGTAAAGGGATGAGATATTTTTTAAGATTATCATAAACCTACTACAGAGRGGGGCCTAAGATTTCAACATTTGGAGTCATTAAACTTAGCCCTCCTAGCTAAGTTTGCATGRACATAGCTTATAGGCCAGAGTCCTGTTAGGAAAATTCGATCACCTACCAAGAGAGGGCGACTTGGTTCAAAGTTAGAGTGGCCAAAAAGGCCGATCTTGCAAGGATCTAAACCGACCGAGCCCTATGAAGAGACTGTCCAGGAGCTCAAAATCGGCGGATTAGTGTTCACAAGATGTTATCGATTTCGATCTAGGTACCAATCTGTTATGAGGAGGAGTTTTTTTTTTTTTTTTCATACAACAGACCGAGAGTACCGACCCAGGTGTAGCAGGCCCAAGCATAGTCCTCATAAAAACACTTTTTTTTATTATTGCTTTTTTTATTTGCCTTTTAAGTGTTTTTGATGTATTACCAACTTGTATTAATTTTTGCATATTAGTACATCGGAAGGTGTTTTGGCATTATGTCTCACCACCTTTGTATTATATTTATTTAGTATTAATAAAAAAATCAGTATGGATCACCATTCACAAACCTACAACCACTCCAAGGGCTGGTCCTTATCCAAATTGCTTTAAAATTTAAAATTAACTTACTTTTGTTTAATTTATAAATTTATTTAATAAATAAAATTTTAAGTATATAATATTTTCTAAGTAAACAAGTATTTTTTAATAATCAATTTTTTTACAAGTAAATAATAATTTCTTTAAGTAAATAAAATATTTCTAAGTAAAAAATAAATATAAGCAAAGAAACTTTGTCTAAATAAACAAAAATTTCTAAGTAAACAAAATTTATCAAAGTAAACAAACTTCCTAAGTTATTTTTCTAAGTAAACAAACAATACATCTAAATAATTAAATTATTTTGAGGCTTTATTTTAATTAATAAAGCATATCCTTATGAAAAAAATAAATAATCTTGAGATTTTTTTTCTAATTTTAGAAAAATAAAAAAAAGAAATATAAGCCCCTATCAGTCGGGCCTATTACATTTTAGTGCTCGTAACCAATCGCGAAACAATCGTTGAACTTTGTCCGATTGAAAGGGAAGATGGGACCAAACCGGTGCTGTAGCGAGCTTGCCAAGCTTGTAAATGGACCGACCCTCAAGCCCGATTGCCCACTCTATTCAAAGTAAATCTTTCTCAGCTACCTGGTGCGTAATCCTCAAGAGTAAAAAGRTTCTTCAGGCTAGTGTTTGTTGGTCTGTCCAGCATGGTGCTTCTGTTCGGTTCTGGACTGATAAATGGTTGTTGGATGAACCTCTGTATTTTGCTAGCTTGCTATCACTGCCTGATCATCTTATTGCTGTCCCGGTTAACTACTATCGGACTGCTGAGAGTGGATGGCGTTTTAGCTCCCTTCAATCCTATCTGCCTGTAGATGTTCTGCAAAGACTCAGTTTGGTAATTTTGACAGAGGAACCAAATCGGGTACCATAGGCTGTATCYGCTACCRGTTTAGTCACAATTAAATCAGCTTATTAACTATCCGGCCTGCATAGCCAGACCCGAATCATTTATCCTGGAAAAATGTGTGGAGATTTGTTGSCCCTCAGAGCCAATCTTATACTTGTGGCTTGTAGTGTTAGATCGCATGAAGACGAGTATTTTGTTGTGGTCTAGGTATGGTTTCGCAAGTGAAGAAACATTTCATGCGGTACGAGATTGCACCCAGGTCCAACCTATCTGGGAGCAGTTGGTGCCATTAGAGTTGAAGTCTATTTTCTGGTCCTACTCAACTCAGCAGGAATGGGTGAAGGCCAGTATTTCCACTGGGAGTTGGCATTTCGGCAAGCTGTTTTCATTTTTAGGTCTGAGAGAAATTAGAGTTGTTTTGCTGAGAGACATATATCCAAATCAACCATGTATTTGGTTCGTGGAGTGCTCTAAATGTCTGGGAGATTTTGCGTGATTGGTAAAGBTAAAACCTTGACAACCTAGCCGTTTTGTCAGGAAACTGAGGTTACAACCTTCCTGTAATTTTGTATCATTTTAGCCTTTATTAATGTAGATCCCACCTTCGAGGAAAACAAATATATTTCTTTTTCTTTTTATTTTCATGTTCAAGGACAAATAATTTGATAAGCAATTCAACATGAATTACATATTTTTAACTACTTGGTCCAATGTTGCAGGTCAAAATTGTTAAAATAAATAATTTGAAAAAAATGACATTCACCACTTATATCTGTAAATTAATAATTTAAAAGATAAAAGTAAATATTATTTATATGTCACGAAGGAAAAAATAAATCGAACATTTAATTAAAAAATGAATATTAAATATTGATTAAAGAACTATATAAATTCTTGATTTCCTAATTTAAACATAAAATATGTGATTAGATGAAAACAAATCACATTTATATAAGTAATGATTATCACGAGTCATCAATCAAGAGATTCAATATTTTTAAGATTTTATGACATTAAAAGTGTTTTGATAAAAGTGTCAATATTTTTWAGATTGACAATATTTTTAAGATTCAATATTTTTCAAAGTTACTTAATTCCTTATTTGATAAAAGTGTTTTGACCTCTCATTTATTTTCCCAATGAAGGAAGTACTTTGTAGCTAAATAAATCCTCCCTCCTCATCTGTATATGTAATACATAAAAAGACGATCAGCATTAAAAATATAGAAAAAGGGAAATAAATTCCTTTTAAAAAAGATTCAACAATTTATTTAGAAAACAATCATAATTTACTTCATTCATCAAAATATATTTAAATTTAATAATTTTATAAATTCAATTCATAAATTTACCTKCAGTACAATTTGAATATTTTTATCAACTCTTAATACATAAATTATATAYAAATCATAATTAAATTAATAATTCAAAATCAAATACTTTTTATCGACTAGATTCAGGTGCCTCTGTAATTTGTGTATTTAAAATTAGAATTTTGGAATATTTTTATGAAGAAAAGAGGTTTGACGGGGAAGGTAAAAAAAAAAAAAAAAAAACTTGCTATAAATTCTCATCTCCCTCACAGTTGCACTCTTTTCCTCGTTTCTTCAACTCAGCCCCGCTTCTCTCTCTTTCTTTCTCTCTTGCTTTCTTTCTTTCTTTCTCTCTCTTGCTTTCTTTCTCTCTCTATCCATCTAGTCCAAAATGTTCAACAAACAAATGCACCGTCCGCTTCTCTTTCTTCTCTCTTTCTCTCTCTAAAAACTTTGAAATAATTTTACTAGAAAATTACCCACTCTGGATAAAACTTACTTTTCATTTCTCRATTATCCATCAATCTCCGTTTCCATTCATGTTGCTGCTGTAGTCCACAATCGCCAGCCCTGCATGAATCTGTGCTAGGGCTGCGAAAACTGGCAGAACCCATTTGCAGAAACAGCGATATAAGACTGGAAACGATCGAGAAAAGATGGTATTCAAGGGTCGATTTTTCTCATCCAAAAAATCTGATACTTCAAGCCCAGATGGATCTTCAAATAGTCCCCGATCACTGGGATCAAATTCGCCGATCCGATCTGATAAAAAGAAAGCCAAGTCTACTAGCACATCGAAGGACAGTTCCCCGATCACTCCCCCCAGCAGTAATACTCAGTTCAAAGATAGTAGTAGCAAGAAGGATGCTAAAGGTAAAGGGACTTTGTTGAAAACTTCGACTCAGTCCCGGGATTTGGCAAAACCAGGTACAGCGGTTACAAGCAGTTTAAAGCCTAAAAAGGGGATAGAAATAACAGGGACAAAGGAAGGCAATGATGTGTGTCCTGCGTCAGCTGCGGTATCCTTGTCGCCGATAGTGGCATCGTCTTTGGGTTTGAATAAGATAAAGACGCGATCAGGGCCCTTGCCGCAGGAGAGCTTTTTCGGGTACGGAAGTGGTAAAGATAAGGGGAGCGCTTTAGGTGCCAGTAACTTGTCGAAAGCGCTTCTTGTTGGTGGAGGCAGTGCTGGAGATGGGGGKTCAAGTTCAGGGTCGGGGAAGAAGAGTGGAAGCAAAGAGGGAGGTGAGGAGAAGAAAAAGGTTATTGTAAATGTGGAAAGTGCTGGTTGGGTTGACAATGGGAGCAATTCGGATAGCATGTCTACTGAGAGTGGACCGTCGAGGGACCAGAGCCCCCAAATTCGGGGACGGTCTAGGCTCCAGAATGGTGAATCATCGTCTGAAGCTGGTATGATTCCCTAACAACATTTTGTTAATGTAAGACCTAATGACACTTGATGTGCCATTCAATAGAGTTATCTGTCAAATAGAGATAGGGAGTGTGGAAGGGTATCTTGTGAATGGTGTTTTCAGCTTTGGATGAAATTTCCCTCACAAAGAACAATTGCAGTGAGAGTTTGAACAAGGGGCATTGTTTTTCTTCTACATGGACAATACCAAGCTTTGTCCAATTACATTCATAGGCTTTGATAATGCTATTATGGTTTTATTTCGAAGTCTGAATATATTCTGTAATGTTGTTTAGGAGAGCTTTTGGGTTGCATTAGGAGTGATGACATCTGGTATATAGTCATATAGACCTAATAGGTGGATGGGCTCCTTTAATTTCAACAGTTTGAAAGGATATATTTGTTGTCAAGGGATTTTGCCAGTGTTCCCTTGGGTAAGTTTAAACTTTTATTCTGACAGGCTCCCAATTGGAATAGCAAGTAGAAAGAATCAGAATTATGTTTTAGCTAAGTGTCCAAATTAAGATACAATAAACATCATGAGTTTTCAATAAAGTTCCAAGTTCACTATTTAAAGATTAAGGTGCAATTGCTAGGTTTGAAGTAACAAATTCCTTGCCCTTCAAGGTTCAAAACAGTGAAGGGCTGCTGGGTGCTGATTGGGTTATTGGTTTATTTTTACACATCAAAGAATTTGATATTGCTTTCTAGAGATTGATAGCTATTCTCAATTAACTGAATCAAGGGAAGATGTTCTTTCAATATTTTCAATTCAAGTTTTGCTGTAATAGATGCATGAAAGCTTGTATCATATGTAATGTAATTTAGCCCTTTCGGAAAAYGGTGGGTGGCTAGGTTTGGTCTTTGTGAGGCTGAGATGGAAATAAGATTGTGCATATTTTTCAGCAAGTGTAGGGAATTAGGCAAAGTTTCACACCCAGTGTCGTGGCTTTGGGGTTAGCAGTTTATTGGTGTGATAATTGAGTAACGGATATTAAAGGCTTAGGAAAAGAAGAGACTTTGGTGGTTGTTCTGATTGACTATCTATATTCAAGAAAGGTCTCAATTATTTATGTTGAGTCTACATGTAGTAAAGTTCTTAGTCTTAAGGTTTGTGCACTTGTAAGAAATCCAAGAATATTAGAGTAGAAAATACACAAGAATTAGGGCAAAAAACACTTGTGTGAGTTTGGTCCATAACTTGCCATTTCTGGTGGACAAAAATACAATAGGTGCAAAAGTTTTTCACACTAGTGTTAGTTCAAAGAAGAGGGAACAGCATCTTGACTTTCTCTCTTGTGATCCTGAATTTCACACTCAAGGGGAAATAATTGTAAAGATGAAAAAGGCTACGTTTCGGTTTCTAGCCTGATTCTATGTTTCATACGGATTGGAATTGAGTTTGTTTACCTGGTTAGCTGTACCTTTTGTTCTGAGATCAGGCTAGCTTAATATCTTTCTTTCTTTCTTTCTCTCTGTTTCCTGCTACAGTCAATTAGTTCCTACTCTGCCTATACCTTAATCTACTCATATACTACTCTTGGAGTTTCCTGTGGTACATTGATATTTGGCTTCGTTTAAGTGAGTAAATAGTTAATACTTACAAAAATATTGTAATGTGTCAAGCATCATGAATACAATGAAGCAATTTGATTTAAATTGTCGCTTTCTTAAATTTGATACTTGTTTCAGCGGGTCAATTCAATTCTTCATGGGGCCATTCTGGAGGGCCAAGGAGTTCAGATATGTATACTCCGGAGATGAAGGTAAGATGGTTCCTTTTGCCAGCATTTTTTGAATTCACCCAGTCTTCGTGATCCTTATTCCTTCTTGAATTGATGTTGATAGGTTAATCATTAAGTTGTTGATTTGCAGACATCTTATGAATGTGAAAATCCAAAAGAGTCGGAATCTCCCCGCTTTCAAGCTATACTTCGAGTTACAAGTGCACCTAGGAAGAGGTTTCCTGGGGATATTAAAAGTTTCTCACATGAATTAAATTCCAAAGGTGTAAGACCATTCCCATTTTGGAAGCCTCGAGGTTTAAACAACTTGGAGGTAATTTTAGATTCTTCTTTTAATTACTTCAAAATTCTAAAATGTTGCTCTAACTACACACATTTCTCCTATTATACAATGCAAATTTACAGGAAGTTTTGGTAATGATACGGGCAAGATTTGACAAAGCAAAGGAAGAAGTGGACTCTGATCTGCATATATTTGCAGCAGATCTGGTTGGAATTCTGGAAAAAAATGCTGAAAGTCATCCTGAATGGCAAGAAACTATAGAGGACTTGCTAGTGTTGGCTCGGAGCTGTGCTATGACACCTCCAGGGGAATTTTGGCTTCAATGTGAAGGCATAGTTCAAGAGCTGGACGATAGGCGTCAGGAGCTTCCAATGGGTACACTGAAGCAGCTTCATACCCGAATGCTCTTTATACTCACTAGGTGTACTAGATTACTGCAATTTCACAAGGAAAGTGGATTTGCTGAGGATGAACATGCCTTTCAGCTTCGTCAATCATTGCAGCCTGCTGATAGTCATGTTCTTCCTGGCATGCCAATGGATGGAAAAACTTCTAGTGCCTCAAAGGCCTCAAAGGCAGCTGCTACGAGGAAATCTTACAGTCAGGAGCAACGCGGATTGGAGTGGAAGAGAGATCATGATGTACAACCTGGAAATTTGACAATATCACCAGCTGAAGCTGCAAAAAACCTAGATTCTCCAGCTTCCAGGGATCGTATGGCGTCTTGGAAAAGATTCCCTTCTCCTGCAGGCAAAAGCCCGAAGGAAGCTATTGTGAAGGAGCAAAATGATAACAGTATTGAAGCTTCCAAGATATTTCATAACAGAAGAATTCATGATGGGGATCTTGTTGTTGCTAAGCCTCCGGAGATTTCTGCTGGAAAAGATTCCCAGGTTCATTTCTCAATACCATCCAAGCATCAGCATAAAGTATCTTGGGGTAACTGGGTGGACCAACCAAGTGCATCTGATGAGAGTTCAATAATTTGTCGGATTTGTGAGGAGGAGGTTCCTACTCTACATGTTGAAGAGCATTCCAGAATTTGTGCAATTGCTGATCGTTGCGATCAAAAGGGTCTAAGTGTTAATGAACGTCTGGTTAGGATTGCTGAAACACTTGATAAGCTAATGGAATCATTATCACAGAAGGACTTTCAACATAATGTAGGAAGTCCAGATGTTGTGACTGCAAAAGTATCAAATTCGAGTGCTACTGAAGAATCTGATCTTCTTTCTCCCAAACTAAGTGATTGGTCTCGGAGAGGCTCAGAGGACATGCTCGACTGTTTTCCAGAAGCAGATACTGCTTTCATTGATGACCTTAAGGGTCTACCATCTATGTCGTGTAAAACTCGCTTTGGTCCCAAATCTGATCAAGGAATGACCACATCATCAGCGGGCAGCATGACTCCTAGATCACCATTATTGACACCAAGGACAAGCCAAATTGACTTGTTATTGGCTGGAAAAGGTGCTTATTCTGAACATGATGATCTTCCCCTGGTAGGTGTTGCTTTAACTTGACATCTATTTCTTATTTTATTTCTTGTTTGCATCGTTATTATATCTGTCTGCAAATGCGAAACTAATGTATATCAGGAAAACTTTGATTGCAGATGATCTCCTACKGAAGTGTTTTTCTTTTCTCCCAGTTGATTGCACATTTTCTTGCTTTTGAACTTCTGACTATTGATGAATAAGAGAACCTCTTTTATGCTCTTTCGTGGGGTGAGGTGGTTTTGGGGGGGGGGGGGGGAAGAAGAGAATCTTCTGCTATCCAGAATTAGATTAATGCACTTTGCTCAAATTTTCTCTTTTCATGGTTTTACAGCTTTAAATGTGTTAATTTATCAATATTTTTAATCTGATATGTACCTATAGAAAGTTTCCATGGAAAGAATAAGAGAGACTGTCGAAAAATGAGCAAGGAGAAGGCAATACCAGCATCACATGTTTCAATATATTGTCTCCGACAATCTTTTGCCTCAAGTTGAAGTGAGAAAAGGCATCATCTTTTTATCTGAAAAAACTTTAAAAATAATCATGTAACATGGGTTGCTTTGTACTGCAATTTTATGTCAATCAATTAAATTTTACCGGTCAAAGTGATTTCAATGGTGGAACTGGACTATCTTGATGCAAATTCTGAAGGATGGCATGTTCAAGCATTTTGGTTTTATGTATAGTAACTGTATCTTGTAGCTCTGTCCTATCTTCTATTGTTTGGTAATGTAGGAGTTACTCTGGCTGTACTCTTTGCTTTAGTTCGCAGCTTATGGGATAATCACACTTTGCAGCTAGTTACGTAGGAAAGAATCTATCTACCATTAGATGTTCATTTTCTCTGGCCATTCCCACAATTGGGAGACTCTTAATGGTTTTGTATTAAATACATATCATGTTCACCTAAATAATTATTATTGACCTAGATAGTCAACTGAAAATAAAGGTAGTTGTATGGATTGACTGTCCATAATTTGATAACGACCCACTGATATTGTCTACTGTCTGTTTCCTATTTTGAAAATCTAGATGAATGAACTTGCTGATATTGCTCGATGTGTGGCAAATGTTCCCCTTGATGATGATCGTTCCTTGCCATATTTGCTCTCTTGTCTTGAAGATTTGAAGGTCGTTATTGACCGCCGAAAGCTGGATGCGCTTACAGTTGAGACTTTTGGAGCACGCTTAGAGAAGCTCATTCGGTGGGTTACTTTCTGTCTTTTTCTTTTAAATTTGCATGTTGACATGTTGCAAGGGGCTGTTTGCATTGGAAACACGTGCCTTTGCATTTTCTGTACCAATTCCACCTATAGTCTTCCGCATAATAAAACAGCCACAGGAAAAAAAGCAGGGGGGGAAAAAGAAGAGGAAAAATGGTAGGCACTCGTCTGTGCTGTTGAGAATGCAGAACATCCATATTTGAAGTTATAAGAACTTTTCTCTTTTACATCCGTTTCGGGAAAACTCCTATTGCATAAGCATATGGAGGTAAATTGTGAATGTGCTTTCATTACTCCCTTTGTACTATATGGTTTTGTGTGATATCATTACCAGAAAAGAAGAAAAAACAAAGCACAGAGTAGTCATGCTTAGAGAGAAGAAAACCAGAAGGTGTTTATTATTATTTATTTATTATTATTGTTGTTGCTTTTGCTGCAGTGGCGAAAATTGATTTWARRAAAWKRWTTTTTTTTTTCCTTCTGTCGTTAACGGATGGTTTTGTTGTTTAGCGAGAAATATTTGCAACTTTGTGAACTGGTTGACTACGAGAAAGTTGATATAGCAAGCACCGTGATCGATGAAGATGCTCCTCTGGAAGATGATGTTCTACGTAGCTTGCGAACAAGCCCAATACATCCGAACAAAGATCGTACCTCTATAGATGACTTCGAGATAATAAAGCCCATCAGTCGTGGAGCATTTGGGCGGGTCTTTTTGGCAAAGAAGAGAACTACAGGGGATCTATTTGCAATAAAGGTATATGAGGTTCCTTTGTTTGCACATCTTCCAAGTCATAAGTGTTCCTGTAGATTAACTCTCCGATCAATTTGTCAGGTTCTTAAAAAGGCAGATATGATACGCAAGAATGTATATGAGGTTCCTTTGTTTGCACATCTTCCAAGTCATAAGTGTTCCTGTAGATTAACTCTCCAATCAATTTGTCAGGTTCTTAAAAAGGCAGATATGATACGCAAGAATGCTGTTGAGAGTATTTTAGCAGAACGTGATATCTTAATTACAGTTCGCAATCCTTTTGTGGTGAGCAGGTCTATCTAGTAAAGAATTTTACCATGCTTGTGGAATAGCTGATCTTATGTTAATTTGAATATGGATCATGTCAGGTTCGCTTCTTCTATTCGTTTACTTGTCGTGAAAATTTGTACCTCGTCATGGAGTATTTGAATGGAGGGGATCTTTATTCGCTATTGAGAAATCTAGGCTGCTTGGATGAAGATGTTGCTCGTGTCTATATAGCTGAAGTTGTAAGAAGTTCTTTTCTAGAAGTGAATCCTACTGCATGTACTATGGTAGAATATTGAAGTTACATCATGTGGYCAGGTGCTTGCTTTGGAATATTTACATTCAATGCGCATTGTCCATCGTGATCTGAAGCCTGATAATTTGTTGATTGCACATGACGGTCATATCAAGGTAATCTTTTTAAGTGCTTTTTCCTATATATTACACCTAAAAGAAGTGTCCCTTTTTTTTTTTTTTTTTTTGGGGGGTAACCTTCTCTTTCAATTGCAAAGTAGCAGCTCTTTTCTTGCCTTTTTTTCTTTTTCTTTTTTCTTTTTGTCCCCTCTCTTTTCAATACAATAACTGTACTTCATAAGTGTTTTCTTCCTCCCAAATTTGTTATATTCAACTATAGAGTAGAATATTTGACTGATTTAACATAATTTAAAGAAAAATAGATTTTAGGGCTGGCGGTACTTCTTACTTTATTTTGGTACTTCTTACTTTATTTTGGTCTATTTAGGGGGGTGTATGTATTGTATATGTTTCAACTTCTGGGGTTTCACATGTCTCAAGCTCCTCTGATATTCTTCCCCTTGCAACTTGGATTGTCTGCAGTTTGGAAGTCAGGGTTGCCTGTCAATAATGTTTCAGTTAACCTTTAATGTAATTTGAAATTTGAGAGAGAAACCAAATGAGAAGACCAATTAGATTTAAGGTGCTTGATTTCAAGCTAAAAGCCATTTTAATTAATTCCTTAGAACTTTCTTATGAGCCTATTGGTTCTGAAAACATGGAACTGACCATTAATAAATATAAACCTACAATTGACATCATATATAGTAGATAAACCTACACTCGACAGCACTATAGAATAGTAATGAGCCCACACTTGATACTTTGTGCAGCACAGTGAATTCTTTCATTCATCTTATTTCCTTCTGGATGTCTGCAAATATTCATAGAGACAGCAAATCTTACATCTGCCTTTGCTCTGAACAGTTGACAGATTTCGGGCTTTCTAAAGTTGGTCTGATCAACAGTACTGATGATTTGTCTGGTCCAGCAGTCAGTGGAACGTCCCTGATGGATGAGGATGAATACCAAATATCAGGCACTGAAAATCAGCAAGACAGGCGCAAGAAACGTTCTGCCGTTGGTACTCCTGACTATTTGGCACCTGAGATTCTTCTGGGAACAGGACATGGTAGGTATACCAAGTTTCTCTTGTCTTGGTGCTAATTGTGTCAGATAAATTTGTTTTGGTTGAGGCAAGATATAGAATGACATGATTCCTGCATATGGTGGACAGAAGTCATACTTGCTAATGTCTCCCATTCCAATCATATATTATGTCAATCTCCAAAACAATTGAGAAAGGAAAACATAAGCATGTYGTAATATTTTTTGAATGAGGAGATCATAAATGAATGCTTCAATCCACTTGGGTGGTGGGTTTGGATGTCATCCTCGCTTTGAACATACTCTTTTTTACTTTAGACTGAATCTAGATGTTGCAGTTTGTTGAACAGTTGCATTCGCAATGGTTAAGTTCACCGTGCTGTTGCATGAATTTCTCAGGCTTTACTGCGGATTGGTGGTCTGTTGGTGTTATATTGTTTGAATTGATTGTTGGTATCCCACCTTTCAATGCCGAACATCCTCAGGTTGTCAACTTGTCTTATTTTCTTGCTTTAACTTTGCTTGTTTTTCTTGGATCTCATCTTCTGCTATCTTAAATTATTCATAATGGATTACAGCTTTTCTGTTACCTATTAAAGGACAATCTTTTAGGTTGTTTCTGTTCAGTAACTTCACACATTGTTTTGCAGCCTTTCTAGTCACTAATCAATTTCAGTTATAGTTTTTAATATCCAKGGAGGGTTATCATCAGAAATAAAATTGTAAAATATGAGTGAATGGTCCACTTTATTTAGGTTTTCTCTCGTCCTCTTTGTTATGTATCAGACCTAGCAGTGGTATGGGTAGCATTTTATCTTGATGGTCTATGACATGCTGGGGGATGCTACAAGTGGAGAAATTAAAAACTGCCATAGAATATTTTCCTCAAATAGGTGATGTGGTATGCAGAAAGCAAGTGGATGTTCTGAGATGATAGGAGTTGCAGGAGATGCTAGGTCCTTGTTGATGGTTAAATATGTATCAATGCCTTAATTGTATCTAGGACACTGAAGCATTTAGTGTATAGGAGTACGACCATGGTGGTTTCTTTGTTTGATCTAAGGGGAGTAGGATATACGGAATACAGTTTTCAACTTAAAATTCTTGTTTAATATTGTTTACCTGGTGAACAGGCTGCCCGTTAGCYACATAGTTCTTTTGGTTTCTAGATGAATCATTTGTCTTGTTCTTGGACCTCATGTTAATTCCTGTAGAAGAGGTTCAGCTGTATTGTCCTTTTACCATGTATTTCATAGTTTACTGCAACAGGAAATGTCAGATTTTTTTTGCCTGTGAGGTTTGAGATTCTTCTCCCACTCTGGTTGAGGAAGTTCTTGTTGAAGCTGATCAATATGACCAGAAGCACTATTAGCTTAAGTGACCTCTTTTTCTGTTTTAAATAAGTGGATGCTGGTCATATTTCAATATGCACTGAGTGACTGTGAATTATATGTGTTGGATTTGTGCATGTATGACTAAAGTTTCTCTTTGTTTCTTATTTTCTTTTCATAATTTAATCAAGTACCTTCTGTATTTCATCTGATTTTCTCTAATTTTCTTCGTAGAAAATATTTGATAATATTCTCAATCGTAACATACCTTGGCCCCAAGTACCTGAGGAGATGAGTCATGAAGCACAAGATCTGATTGATCAGTAAGAGAAACTTGTGATTTTCATTACTAATCGTTCATGCTATTTGTTTTTCTATTAAAATCTTGATATTCTTGTGCTTGTAATAGTACTTGTTTATTAGGCTCTAAAGATAGCTCTGATAATTAATCTATTGATATGATGATATCAGTCAGATGTCCCAAAATATAAAGTATGTAAAGTAGTAACATGGCTCCTGCTTATTTGGCATGTTTGAAGCAAGGAGGGCATTGGACGTAAATAAAGAATGTGAATACCACGTATTATCAAAAATAGAAATTACTATCACATATTTTGTTAGTAACCTTGAAGTTCTTCTGCTTTATGTACGGATGAGTAGATATTTTATTTATTTGAATTTTGTTGACACCCCACCGTTATCTTCCTCCTACTGTACTCTGAGTCTGCTTAATTTTCTTCTTTATTTTATCCATTACTTTTAACTGATATTTTTAATTGTAGGTTGCTCACGGAGGATCCTAATCAGAGACTTGGAGCACAAGGGGCAGCAGAGGTAATTCCGGCGCATGATATTGGATATTCCTCGACAACCTTTGTGTATCCATTTTATAATGCTAAAACTTGTACGGAATAAACTTCATATGCAGGTGAAGCAACATCCATTTTTCAGAGATATAAATTGGGATACACTAGCCAGGCAAAAGGTAAGACTTCTCTGTAATTTTACTACTATTATTTTAGTTCCATTTTGTAACTGCCTTTAAAATTGACTGGTTGGCACATGTTTATTTTTGGGTGAGTGTTGAAGGGAGGAGTCCTGAAGTTATTTGTGAACCATGTGGGCTGTAAGCTCTTTCTTTTGTCACTTTTGAACATTCAAAAGGAGTTCAATGAACTTCAATCACCTTTATGTTTTATTTTGATTTATTTGATTTTCAGAAAAAGCAGAATAATGTATTATATGAAGGTGAACCTCATTTGGTTGAAAGGGAGCTTGTCATTTCATGGGAAATGGGGTTTGAGGCGCATGGCATAACTTTCTTATGTCGTTTCTTTTGTTGGCTCTTGCTTTGCCAGGCTGCATTTGTTCCTGCCTCAGAGAGTCCACTTGACACTAGTTACTTCACCAGCCGCTTTTCCTGGCACCCTTCAGATGAACATGTTTATGCAGCCAGTGAATTCGAAGATTCTAGTGATAATGGTAGCATGAGTGGTAGCAGTAGTTGCCCAAGCAATCGTCATGATGAGCTGGTATGTTAGTTACTGATTTAACAAAAATGATGGTGGAAGTTGTTGATTTTACTAATTAATTGGGTTCAATTGGACGGATGAACAACAGGTAGACGAGTGTGGAGGTCTACAAGAATTTGATTCAGGCTCTAATATCAACTACTCCTTCAGTAATTTCTCATTTAAGGTAATTTGCAGACATCTTGTGTAGATGCATAATTCTCTTTATGGAGCTGGAAATCAAACATATCTCCTCCTATTTATTGGATCCTAATTATTCTATATTCAACTGTTGCCTCTTGTTTTACTTCTTGGTGTCTTCCAGAACCTGTCCCAACTTGCATCAATCAATTATGATTTGCTCACAAAAGGTTGGAAAGACGATCAGTCAACAAATCGCAATGCATGACTGGATAATCTTCCAGTTTCACATTTTGGCATTTGAGTGAATTCAAAATGATGTGGAGGCGAGGAAAAGAATCCGTATTTGTATAACCTGTAAATGTATGACCTTTCGACTGGAGGAACTCTAGTGCCCCTCTTTTTTGTCAAAACAGTTCTGATAAACATTTTTTCTCTCTGCAGATATAGAAGCAGCTAGAAGACTGGCTTCCGCAGGATGTGGTTTTACTCCGATGGGGGCAAAATGCCTCATACAGTGAGGTTCCCAATTTTACAGTACAGTTGAGTTGTTTCATTTGGTGGGAGGATCTTAATGTATTTGTATTCTGGGTGGCCTTTGTGAGTTCATTGTCTTTGGCTTTTAAAGTGCACAGTGCTCTGCAGCAAACGGAAATGCCCGTTATTTTGACAGCCGAATGCGCCCCTCAAGTTGAGCCGTGGGGAAAGAAATGGAAAAAGCAAGAATATTGTCTTAGACGGTCTCTTTGGCTGTTGTAAAAAGAGACATGCATGGTCTTGTCTCTAACTCTTTATTTTTGCTAAATGATGGAAGCTTGTTATCTCCAAAAGGGACAAAAGTGTATTTTGACTTTTGGATTTTGTTGTACTAAGGGAGTAAAGGAATTGTGAAGAAATGGATTTCTTGGCCCTCTTTCTCAGAATAAAATTATCTGATTTCAGCTCTTCTCAGAATAAAATATCATATTTCAACCAGTAGGTGGTTGTAAGAACGTCCGATGAGAATTTCATCGAGATGTCTCTTTCTCAATTGGAGAATACATTATCGGACGCATACTTTGATGAGAATAATGATGTAAATTTCTCAAATTAGAAATTATCCTAAGTAGAGAATGTTAATAATTTACTGTACATAGATAAGAATTTTACAGAGCGTTGTCTGTGATATTAACATATTTTCTCTCTATATAATTAGAAAATTTTATATCTAACATTTTCAATGCTTCACATATAATGGAACTATTTCAAATCTTAATAATCTAATTTACCAATAAAATATTGATAATTTAAAATTTAGTGAAAATTTTTGAAATAAAACRAATAAAAGTTTAAGCATTTAATAAGTTCATAAATGGTTCAAAGTCAGCTCCCCAAATGATCTCTTCACATCATCTGGCTAATCTAAAACGTAAAATAAGGGAATATGAGATGAGCTATTAAGCTCAGTCAATAAGTAAATTYCATGCATGAATGTATCTATCAAAATTTCACTTTGTCAAAACTTTTCAAAAATTTCATTTTCAAATCGTGAGCTCACTTAACATTAAGCTCTATAGTGATCAATTATTCTCGGGAATCCAATCACATTCTACTGGTAAAATTGTAAAGCGATTAACATTACTTAATCTTTTCCTTTCACTACATTCATACTTCGCACCCTACAAGAGGGTTGGGTCGAGTGCGTCGGTCCCACACACCCCATTTCCAGCTCACACATTTCATGGTCTAGGCTTTACACTCCTTTTCAAATTCTTTACGTTTGGAAAAACATTCAACGTTTAAAATCAAACCTTACCCAATTTCATTCCTTAAAACATTTGCTTTCTTGGATGCATGATTATACCCATGCTAGAACATTGTGCAAAATACTACAGATTATATGCACATGAACACGGATCTCTTGAACTTAAAATTTTCAACATGCCAACATTAGTAAATTTACACATTTGAAATATCACCATAAATCACATCACATAGGAGAAATAAACCATGAACTCACATGAGAATGTCGAATCTTACTTACGTGAAAAGAAGAGATTTACTTCCTTAGTAAATTTTATTTACTTTAAATCACTAGCGGAATACCTTGACTGCCCACAACATTAATGTGCCACAATTATCCTMATATTATACACAAAGAATATTCGTCCTAAATTTGTTTAACCAAATACATTTTTTTAAATAAGTGTTCATCATTAATACGTTCATCATTTTTCCTTATGGATGACATTAACCAATAATTTTTTAGCTTAAATTTCATGTCGATAATAATCAAACTACTAATAATATTTTAATATCATGACTCCTGATCGTTCTTAAAATAACAATAATAATCATAATACAATCACAATATCTATTATTTTATCGTACAAACTCTAAATTTCATATTAAGTTATATTTCAATATATTTCTAAAAATATATTGTYCTTTTACTTTATCATACTAACTAAATTTCACATTAAACATATTTCATATTTTTTTATTAATTATTATCACATAATACAAAACCTAGGCCAAACAATTAATTTAAATGACAAAACTCAGGCTTTACCTTAAATCTCGAACCTTAGATGTAGTACTGAGTCTAAAGCGTAATGGTATCAATCGCGCTTAGGAAAGGGATATGCTCCGAGCGTGCGAACGGATGGTGAACAGTAACCCTGATCATGCTCGTGCTGCATGCACGCAATTGGTTCGAGGGCACAACGCCTGGTCGCCTTCGAGCAAACTGTTCCAACAGTCTACTCCGGTGACTGGTTGGAGCAAATTCTGAGATCCGAAGCCGACGAGTGGCGATCGAAGATTCAACGTCCTTTTTGAACGGCAAGTCTAGCTCGTTGGAAGTGTAATGATTTGCTCGCATGCAAATCTGGTAATGTGAGTGGCCGAAGGCAGACGTTGGCGTGGTGAAGAGCTCGCGTGTAGCATGCAGGATCCAATCGCACAGAGACCACGGACGGACGGAGCAACTGACACGCAGATCACCGGCAACACTGGGATCTTAGTTGGATCGACATGCAGTGGTGAGCAGATCAGCAAGCTGGCCTGAGCGGCATGATCTTGGTCGCAAATGGTGGATCTGCGAGCGATGACCGTGYGAAGAGGCGACGATGAGCTTGGAGAGAGRGMGAGAGAGAAGAGAGATAGGAGAGGTCGGCATCAGTRAGGGCAGAGGGAGGAGACGGCAACGGCGAGGAGGGTTAGGGTTTGTGTTTTTGGGGAAGAAGATGAACAGTCACCTTCTTCAAGTCAATTTATCTTTTTTAATTATTTTTTTATTCTTTGAAAACTAACTTAACCCTAACCAAAATTTTTTTTGGGGCCATTTTTATTCCTTAACCAACTAAGCCAACTAAATAAGATCTATAGTTTTTCTTCTAGACCAAAACTAAACTTTAAGTTCGATTTTATGTTTGAATAGGAAAAGAATGGACTCTAACGAGTCAAACTTAAATTAATTAAATAAGAATATTTTAATGAATTTAAACTAATATATTTCATATTTAAACACACATTAATACACTAATAAATAACCAATCAAAGAATTAATAATTTATTTCTAATTGGCATATCGAACGTTAGGGCTTCCAAGTCATTCCGCTACAAAATAATCAAATCACTAATAAACATGAATATAATCTAATTAATAGATTATAATATAAATTGTATAATTATATAAAGTTCATAAATGAAAAATAAATTCTTGGATATTACATATGAGGAGGTGGACCCGTAGACTATATGAGTCCGGTCTTTAGAACAACTGAATATGTGCTACACCAACAACCTCGAAAAATGACATTTTATATCTATTCGTATTATACATATAATCTATAACTAATACATGTGGAAATATCTACAACATATCTACGGATTTCCAATATGTAAACACTACTTAGCACATTGATCATTAAAACAGATCTATGATACTGTCAGTAGTAGCTCACCATCAGACTCCTCAATCTGTCATAAGCTAAATCTTGCTCTGTTCATTGTAAGTGGTCTGTGTTGTTGTATGAGTATCCAAATCTTCCTTCTTCAAACAATTAAGGATAATCTTTGATTTTGCGTGACACTCAGTGATATGTAGACCCTCACTTTTTTGTTTCGGAATCAATTTGCAGGCTAAGGATGACTCTTCCAATAAACTTTGAGTTCATGATGTGTCGACCGACCTTCTTGAACTTCTAAACTCCAACAAAACGGACAATGACATTTTTTTATCTCAATAAATTGATGTATCTACTTCACTCCTTCGGATTTGAGTTCAGCATAAGATCTGCAACAGTCACAATAATCCAAATGCTGCCAGCTCAAAATAGATTTGTCTTCATCGAACTTTTTACGATAATTAGTAAATATGTTCGGTGCATTTCTGACTTCTGCAACGTAACTCATTAACGCATCGCAACAATTACGTACCATATTTGTAACAAAATTGTTATTGAAGTCAGCATAAAATTGTTATTCTTGTCTGTGATTAAGATTATCATCTTATAAGAAAATTCAAAAAATGACATGAAATTAACAAATTATATTAAAAAAATAATTAATAATAATTTTAAAAGTAGATAACAACTTAATGTAACAAATTAATATTTTAATAATAAAGATAATAATTACAACTAGACAATAATTAATAACAAACTAACTAATAATTTTTAAATAATTAAAAATAATAATGAGAATTATCATAAATTGTAAACAAATAAAAAATAGGCAAAGGAAATTTAAATTGGATTGAACCGACCAGGTCCTACAAGTCGAAGAGCTTGGGCCACAACGGGTCACGCAATCATGTCACATGACCTGCCCATAATTTTTCAAATGATATACAATTTGAATCAAACGAATAATCCATTATTCAATGTTTGTTGAATGTTCTTCAAATTTTTAGAAAGAAGTCAAGAAATTATTTTAGAGATGAGAAAGGATGAAAGGGCAGAGGATTAAAGTGTTCAAAACTAACCGTATTGTACGATTAATATTATTCTACGAATAACATTCTCTTATATCAACTGCTTTTAAATCTTTTTATGAATTTTAAGTCGTGTGAATTTAATAACTTCTTATATGTTAGACAAAATTTTCCATATTTTCTTTATTTTTTTCCCTTCAAATCATTGCATACACTTACGCATTTCAAAGAACTTATAAAAAGAAAAGGACAAAATTTATAACAATTAAAGTATTTATAGTTTTGCTAAATTAATTATTAAATACTCTAACCAAATTTGGCATTCAAATTCAGATATTACAAGATGAAGTTCTAATGTTAGGACATTCAACTATATATTAGACTTCAATTTTAGTCTTACTCTATTCTTTCTTTTATGATGTTGTTTAAGAAATCTCGTAGATAAATTAATTTTTAGAAATAAAAGATTATATTACTCTTCTTTTATATTATTTCACTTTTACAACACGTAATAAGTGAGCTTTAATATTTCAATTTTAAAGTTTGACTATCTGACTTCTCTTGATCATAGAAAATACAAGAATTATTTTGACTACTAATATTGATGAAGACTTTCTATTAAAAATTGTGATAGTCATTCATTGAATTACAATTAGGGATAAGGACAAAATAGGAAAAAGTACAACAAATACTCTCTTGATTTTATAAAATGAGAAATATTTAGATACAAGAAAATTAATTTTAAATGRCAAATATAAAAGAGTGGAGGAGAGTATCAAAAGAAAGCTAAATTTGAGTGTTAGCAATAGCTCCCGAACCTAGAAAGAAATGTTCATTTTCTCTTGTTTTGAGRGTATTTGGCCATTCAAAGACATAATGATATATGGGATGTTCTTCTAGGTTTATAATCAGCAGCTTTTAGCTTTTTCCAGCTAAAAGTGCTGATTTTAAATTTATGAGAACGACCCCATAAAATTGAATGTTAATTCCTTCTTTTCAAAAATATTTTTTGTTTAATTGTCCTTTTATGAAATCAAGAGCATATTTAATATTTTTTTCTATTTTACCTCACATTAATTATTTTAATATCTTACTYCTGCCGTTTCAAAATAACTGTTCATTTGTCTAGTTTTCTTATTTTAACTTAGTTGTTATTTTAGGAAATTAAAAACATAATAAAATATTTTTTTTTTCAATCTTAACCCAGATCAATCATGCTACTATCTCATAATTTATTTAATTAGATAATCAAGAACAATTAAATAAGATTAGGATTGTCATTCTATTTAAATTGTAGAAAAATTAATAATTTCTTAACATGTGTAATTATGTTTAAAAGAATAGTTATTTTAAAACGGAGAGAGTATAACTTATTTAATTTTTAGAAGATCAATAATACTAAATAATAGAATTATTTTTATTTAAAATTATATAAGAATCAATAATTTCTTAATAAACTATGATGGACAATTATGTTAAAAGGGATGCAGTAACTTTCTTTCTAGAGAAAAGCTTTTTAAGCCATAATTAATACTAACTTCATTAATTAACAAGTGTAATACAGTAACCTATTGTATTGAGGAAGCATCATTTAGTAAGATATGGTCGTACTAATACTTGTGTTGGTAGTGAAATCCTGATGAATCAACTTATAACACGACGAATCTTCACCTACTTATAATTTATTAATAATTAAAAAAAGGCAACAAGAAAGTTGAAAATAATGAAGAAGCCCTAAGATATAAGAGTTGGTAGCAGAAATGCCAAAAAAGAAGGATTATTTATAAAGTTGATGATGCTTGCAGTTGTCTCCCCCAATTATTTCCCATAAATTTTTCTTTTAGTTTGGTTTAGGATTCCAAATACTAAATAATTTTCTAGGATTGCTTAGGTAAGTTTTTCTAATAGTTAATGAAGCTTAGATAACCCATCTTTGTCTGAACCCATAATAATCATTCTTGTGGATGAAGTGAACTCAAGCGTTTCTCCAACAGTCAAAAGTGATTGATGGTGGCTTTAGTTGCCAGTCCTGTCACGGCATCACATGGCCGAGTTCCCTTGCGTTCAACCATTTATATATAATCAAGAGCGAGGCCAGTCCAAAGCCCAAGTGACAAAAACAAAACCTCCCATATTGGCATGAATATCAAAGTCATACATTTTGTTTTCTGCTTACTTTGTTTATCGTAATCTGTCTCCATTTCTTGTTATCTAATATGTTCCCGTTGATAGGCAAGAATTCAAATTCCAAAAGCTTTGGATACTTGTAAGACTCTAACATCACCTTAGGACCACCCAAATTGAACTGTCTGCAACTGTCCCACCATTCATATCTCAGCAGATTTCGACCACCCCTGTTGTATCATTATCAAGCGTACAACTTCTTCATTTGTAAAAAGTTCTTGCAACTAGCTGTACGGTCATAAGTAGAAAGAAAGCCATTCTTACTATATATAAGGCACCATAAGTAATCTAAGTTAGTTTTGCACTTTAACAGAGAGATCATGAAAAGTTTCAGTCTCAAGATCATCGTCTCCTACTACCGAACATGAGCTGATTTTTGAGGTTTTGGGTCGTCTTCTTGAAAAGAAAAAGAAGGAATCAGATAATCCTAGGAGTTATTCTCCAATAGGGACTGTTCTAATTTGTTCAGGGACATCTACTAAATTATCAACTGCTGCAACATGTAGTTCTCCTAGTACTGCCACTTTATTGCATAACCACCAAAAGCATAAATTTTTTTGTGGGAAACCAGTATTCCAGGAGGTCCAGCACAAAAGTGAAAAGCTACCWAGRAAAGAGAAATCTTTAGTTTAATATTGGCTTGGATAAAGTTGTAACTTGCAACCACAATAAACTGCATACTATACTTTTATCAAGGCAGGTTTTCTGTCAATTCTAGATCTAAACCTTGACAAAATGTGGGAGAATCAGAGCATGAAATAACCTTTCATTCACCAGAAGAACATGATAGATAGCCAAACTCCACACTGGCATTGAGGGTTAAAAAGGGTTTCAATCTTATGCTCTCATAACACAAAGCAGGTTCTAAAAGCAAAAGTGAAAGTAAAAGCTGAAGTAATAATTACAGCAACCATTACCCATACAACATGAAGAATGGAACAGATAGGCCCCAGAGAGGAAAAAGGTAAGGCTGCTAGAATGGGAATCGAGAGAAAAGAAAGAAAGAACATGTGCTGTTAATTTTTAATAGAAGAAAATGGAGGCCTGGATTAACAAACAACAAGAACAGGTAACGCACTAACACTCTAATTTGGGTAGGTTGAATATTTGATGGTTTTTCTTTGTCGATGGCAGCACAACTGAAATACCAGCGGGGTTTTAATCAGCTTCTTTAACTTGATCAGGCTGTTCTGGATAATCTCGCAAGCTTGTACGACGGAGCTCTTCGATCTGCTTTGATACCTCAGACATTGACGGTCTTTTATCTGGATATTGAGCTGCACAATCTATTGCAAGCTGCAATAGCTGCACCATTTCCTCCTCAACATTCTGGTACCTGAGAAGCTCGAGATCAAAAACTTCAGAGGTCCACTCGTCTCGTACAATTGACTGAACCCATCTTGGCAGGTCCACACCTTCTTCATTGAGGATGGCATGAGTAGGTGCCTTCCCAGTAAGAAGCTCCAACAGCAATACACCAAAGCTATAGACATCAGCTTTTTGTGAAACTTTGCGAGGATCAGTCACCTCTGGTGCACGATAGCCAGCAACTCGGGTTGGAGAGGATGGGGGTCCAACCAGATGCACTAAGCCAAAATCTGAGACACGTGCATCGTAAGATTTGGTAAGGAGGATGTTGGATGATTTTATGTTTCCATGGGAGACATCAGGACCTTGTGAATGCAGATATTCAATCCCACGGGCAGCTCCAAGGGCGATGCCAGACCTGACATCCCAATTTAATGGTGTCCTACCAGCTCCTTTGTTTCCTGAGCAGGAGAAAGGATTTCAGTAAGGGAAGGAAGAATTTTACCAACTGGAAAATAAACTATTTGACCTGATTAAGAGGACAGTAGCATGAACAAAGTCATCTAGAAATTAGCAGTTCTTAAGATGATTGGAGAAAATTGCGATTTAATATTGCAGCAAGAAAAAGATTGACTATAAGAATAGAACTAGAGAAGCAAAGCAATACAGATAAGCTCTTCCAAGCTTGTATTCTCCATGGACAGAACACTATAAAATCTACCAACTACAAAAAAAATTGCAGGCAATGAGTCAACAAATACAATGTATGCAGAATCCTCCTTCAGAGAATCAAAAAAGAAAAGAATGATCATGAGAGTCGGTAATCTCACCAAACTTTACAGAAGAGAAAAGAAAGAACTAGTACTATTTCTTTTGGTCATAAGAAAATGCAGCATATGAAATAATAACAATAGACCAATATAGTAGCGCACTCAAAGAAGACAGTTCGTATCAAATTTCAACAAACACAAGCCGCAAACAACTGAAATAATGTAATTTCCAATCTATGAGACTATGTGACCATGTAAAATGTTGAACTGATGTTTTTTCCCGTATGAGTTGACCCCATATATGATAATAAAGAACGAGATCAAGTAAGTTGAATGCAATTAGAAGAAAAGAGAACAGTGCCTATAAGCAAAACAGGAATAATGAGAATTCATATCAAATATGAAAACTTTCACGGATAAATTTCATACAGATAATATAAGAACAAGTCTACTTTCACGGGTAGCAATTTGTGTTCTCACTTACCATGGAGAAGTGCAGACAAGCTTCCCATTGGCATATAATCATAGACAAGGAGTTTTTCCTCCCTGCTATAGTAATAAGCCCTGAGGGGCACCAAGTTTTCATGATCCATTGCTCCTACAGCCTCAATTCGTTCCCTGAATTCCTTTTCAGAAATGGTTACATCCCTCAATCTCTTAACAGCCACTATGGTGCCAAACTCCAAAACAGCTTTATAAGCTGTTCCAAAGGTTCCCTTACCCAAAACCTCGGCGGATGCCCTCAACAAATCTTCTAAATCAAAAACCCTCGAAGAGTTGCCAAAGAACACTAATTTCTTGGAGGCATTTCCACCTCCAATGCCACCGCTCTCCCCCTTCCCATTAGTTGCTGTTAATGCTGCCGCAGCAGCTGCTGCCACTGAATAACCATTATTGAAACTGCCATTCTCCCCGTCCACTATAGGTTTCTCCCCAGAAATCTCACTTTCCGGCTGTTTAATCGTTGCCAAATCAACGGACAGTGCCTTGTTACCGCTTCTTTTTCTACACAACACAAAAATGATCAGCAGCACCAACAGCAATCCCACAACAGATCCAATTACAATACCAGCAATTGCTCCACCCGACAACTTATGTTTCTTATTGGGATTGGAAACAAAAATSCCGGYTCCATTACCTACAGCCAAAGCAGGAGGAGTAGCATTTTTGGGACAATCATCGAGAGGCGTCCCACACAATGTAGTCCCAGAAAATGCACTAACAGGCATTGCCCCGAGACTTTTTGGGATAGACCCATTTAAGCTGTTGAAAGAAACGTTAAACTGCTCAAGATTTGGCAGCTGCAACTCTGGAATGGACCCAGAAAACTGGTTGTTTTCGAGAGAAAGGGTTCTCAAACGAGTCAAATTGTTCAACCCAGTAGGAATTTCACCCGAAAATTTGTTGTCGGCAAGACTTAACCGAACTAAAGAGTGAAGACTCAAGAGGGAAGAGGGCAGAGGCCCAGAAAATTGGTTGCCTTGGAGGTAGAGGTTACGGAGCTGAGTACACTGAGAGAGATCGGAAGGAAGTGGGCCAGAGAGGTGGTTGAGACGAAGACTGAGTGTACGGAGACCAGTAAGGTTTGAGACGGTATTAGACGGAAGAGAGCCGGAAAGAGACGAAGCAGGAAGACGGAGAACGGTGACACGGTTGTCCTGGCATTGAACACCAGCCCAGTTGCAGGGAGTAGGATTTGAGGTGTTCCACAACAAGGTACGGCCGGAGACGGCTGAGCGGAGAGCAAGAAGGGCGGCTCTGTCAGAGCTCAGATCTGATGAAATTGCAGAAAATAAATGGAAGGGAAGCAAAAGAAGCAGCAGCATTGTTAGCCTTGGTGAGCGAGACTCCATTTGTGGCAGTGTGTCGATAAGATTTCTGTTGTTTCTCAGCGAAGTGGGGCTAAGAGGTCATCTCAACTTCAGTGGCTGTGTTCATTTGGATTGCTGTGTCTAGTGCATTTKGTGTTGACGGTTTATGGGCAGCTCTTCAGCTATRGAAGACAGAAGTAAAAGTGAGAGTATTTGTRTGAATGKGTGACGGTGAGGAGGAGAGAGAGGAAGAGGGAGTGATCCAGGCTGGGGGTTGGGATATTAAAGAAACCCTAGCTGTTTACCCAATCGTAATTATGGGTACAGATATGGTCAATAGCAGGTAGAAGATGAGTTACTACTAGTTCCTGCATACCAATCATATTATAGGATTCTTGATGGACTTGGCATACTTGACTCGACAAACTTAAACCCGAGATACATATCATATATATGCATATGAATATTTAGGAGTCTTGAATCTCTCAATTTTGTGTTAGTCTCTTTTTCTTTTTCAAACTTTGTTAAATGTAGTAGTAATTTCTATCCGAATTGTTTTACTTTGAAGATAATGTATTGACCTTATCAATTAAATAATGTAATATATATTTTTTTAAAATAGAAAAARGAATTTATGAACAGAATTCTTGAGACTTTTTGGTCGCACAAATGAAAGTAAAGAAGGATCAACAGCTTGTTTAATTGCAGTTGATGTGGATAAGAAACAATTAATTGTCTAGTAGTTATTGTATTTTCTCTCCTTTTGGAATTTGTTTTGCTAGGATGAGTTTGTCCAATTAAGCTTTGTCCTCTGCTCTTTGTCAATAGCCATCCTGACCCGGGTTAGGCCGAATTTGAGACCCGATTAGACCTCGAGCTCCATCCGCTATAAAATATGAGTTTCGTTATGATTCTATCGAATAATTTTCTTATAACTAAAGACTAGTTCTAACCATAAAAAGGTGTTTCTTTTGCTAATTAGGAAGGTTAATTCTTTGTACTCTTTTCGGTACTATATTATTTTAATTGTATTAAATACATATATTTATTTGAATTGAGTTCGACCCCAACTTAAAAATGAACCCAGATTCATCTGCAAAATTATTATTATTATTTTTTTTGTGTGGGTAAAATCACTTCTTTTGCCCTTTTTTTCTTTAGCTTTATTAAAAACGAGTAGTACTCGAAATAAAATCCCAACGTGATTTCTCAGACAATAACATTTGATGGTCGAACCATGCCTCTGCTTTTCTTGTCGGGTCATGCTTTCTTTTTCTTTTTTTTTAAACAATTATTGGCCATTTTGTTTTTAATCTTTGGGTATTATTTGATTAATTATATTAAATAAAAATTGAGACCAAAATTGAGGGACGTGTTCAGAATTATTTTCATGGCCAATGGAATCTGGGTTGACGTCATATGAGAAAACCAAAAAAAGAAAAAAAGAAAAATGATGTATGACAGTGTCGTCAACCTTAGTGACTTTAATATCAGACCGTTATTAATATTCTCATCTTATTTCCTTTATTACTTAGAAAAATAGCTGCTCTTAACGTGCTATTGTTATTTAGCAGTTTCTTTTATTCATCGGCTCRAGTAATGACTTAAAAATAATCCAAAATAAGCACTTCTGAAAAATATATATGGACTTGGATGCTTATTTAGAACTGGTTATGCAATTATACTTTCTAGATGAAATTCCCTTTACATTAATACAAAAAATAATGCAGCTTAAAAATAAGCTCCAACAATGAAGAATAGGGCCTTGCACGATCTCTTCATTTGTGAGGTGAGCAGAAAATTTTAAGACAACAATGCGAATCGAATTTTAAATTTATTATGAGAAAGAAATATTTATGACAAATCAAACTATTATATTGTTATAATAAGTCATAATAATTACGATTATAACTACTTTAAAATTCAATAACAGACATTAGTTTTAAACTGTCAAATCAAAGCGAAATCTCGTATTGAATTCCATTTTTGTGACCTTTGTTGAATTAAACCTTTCTCCAAATAAAAGTCAAACTATTCAATCCAATCTAAACTAAACCCTAGAATATGAATGGGATTCTCAATCAAATTGGCTGATTTGATCATTGATGCTCAATACAAGTGTTGAGGGACAAACTTTTAATAACAGAAATACGAATATTTTGACTATTGCGAAGACCAATTCAAGTGGTGTAGTGTCCGAAACTCTCCAACCAAATGAGAGGTGAGATATAATTGAGGACCTTAAAATGAGAGACAAATTTAGGTGATACGCTTCCTCATTTCTACTTTATTAAAAGCGTGCAATGGTTGTTTTTGACCACCAGGGGCACCTTCCTCCGACTCTTGTACGCCATCGCGACTCAGCGGGTAAAAAGCTATATACYTTTTACGCTTTTTCCTCTTTTATATTGGGAATAAAGGTTCTTGTTGGACTTATTGTCAACAAGAACAGATTTCCCTCTATAAAAAAAAAAGGAGTCATTTGAAAAGAGGAGGATTTCTTACTTTTTTTTTTTTTCCTTCCTTAAATGGAAACCGACATTTCTCTTTAAAGGGGTGGGGGGAAAAAAAAAAAAAAAAGAGTAAGGATTTCTATGAGGATTAATTTTAAAATGATCCTTCTGAGAAAATAAAAACGTCAAAATCAGATCCCTTTCACCCCCTTTTGCTTCCTGCAATAAATGAAAATCTGCCTGCTGTATGTAATACACGGCAAAGAATGAATTATTGGTGCAAAACTTGTGATAACTCAAGAGATTAACATCTACAAGAAACTCTTCAAAAGTCTCATTTCCCAATTCTATCTAGATGGACATTGTCGTGGTGGTATTAATTATAGACCACCGGTCACCGACTGCGGTCGATTTGCATTGGCTACTTTCAGTGTCTCATTTTTTCCTCTCTGTATTACATTTTTTTATTATAAGTGAAATTCAACAGCATGAAGTACCAACTATGTTTAGAAAAGGAACCACAACAGCTGTAGACTGTAGTGCTAAATGGAAGTGATAGCAGAACCATCGGTTGCCAAAGATCTCAAGAATTGACAGTGTCATGCATTCAAGATTTTCTTCTCAAGTAAAAGCACTTGATACGTCCTGTTGGCCTAAAGCTTTGAACTTCTAATTGCTGCTTCAAGATCACGAACCTGATACAAGATGATGAATATTATCAACTCTGCAAAATATGCATGAATGGATTATTTAGGAAGACCAGAGTTATTAAATGGACTAACCAGCTCAGTGCTTGCCTAACCCCCTGAAGAAAAATGCAGCTTTATCACAGATATCAAAGTTGGTCCTACTTGTCTGTGTGCCTGTGGTCGCATGCAGACATCAGCGTGCCAGGACAAGTTCTTCCATGCTAACTCTCCGAAACTCAGAGATGAAGTGTTAAGACCAATACTGAAGTTCAGTATTGCATACAATCAACTATATAGTATACACTGGCAGATAGTTCAGGCCACAGAATAGGAAGTTCCAAAACTGTATGAAATGAACAATCATCAAATGAACAAGACTCTGCTGCAGATTATTGCAGCAACTATCAAAGCGCCTAAAGTAATTACTCAGACACAGTGTATTTAATTTGTTTGTTCTGCAAACTACGAAAAACTGCAAAGTTGCAACTAATGTTGCCCTTCTGTTCTTTCACTGTGATTGGAAAAAATGTTTTTTTGAACTTTTTGACACAATAATCTATACCAAGCAGTTCGTCTCACCAAGATGAAGATAACTGTCATGAGAAACACAGCAGGCACATATATCTTCTCTGAACTACTTGGCAGGGGCAGGCTAGGTGCCCACACTGATGACGTTCCTGCGCCAATTGATGCAAATGTTTTCCCAGATTGATTTTTCCTATGAATTGGAGAACAGTAAAAGCATAAGATTCGTTTCTTCACATCTTCAGATCCGTGATTTACAGAACAACCAATTATGCTGGCAAATTTAGGAAATAAAAAAGGACAAAGCACCAAGATACAGGAAGAAAATGGAAACAATATCCCTTTTAGCAAACATATAACTGTGTTGTACCCCAAGAAATTCTTGATTGACTTCCAAAGACCTWCTTTAGAAATTGGATTTGTATAAATTTTCTTATCATCACCTTCTTTTGAATCTGCAACATCAAAAGAACACAATTAACTACTGGAAACAACAAACTTAAAGATTTACATGCAATCAGTCCAAGATGTAATTCTCCATATAGAAAAGACTCCAAAGTGCAAAAAAAGTTACCAGGGGATAAAACAGTGTAATCCTTGTACGTTGTCCGAATTGAAGCCAACCTTTCAACTAGAGAGCGTTCTGCATCACTAACAGCAACATGATATGATCTCAATTACAATTAGAATAGGTTAGACAAATATAATGTGATATTTGTCTAATTATAAGAAAGAATGTATTTTAAATAAACTCATTACCGGGGAGAAATAGTATTAGACTCACGCACATGTATGGAAAAGCTTCTTCAAAATGAATAGCTATAAATGCTAACAATGCCAATAAAGTTATATAAACCAAGAGGCTTAATATCATACTTCGAAGTACAACAGCATCAGAAATTTAATAGGATAGAAACCTGATATCTTTTGGTATATGAACATCCACAACAAAGTGATGATCGCCTCGTACAGAAGGTCTATTCATGTCTGGAACTCCCATCTGTGACATTTTGATTGTATCTCCAGGCTGAATTCCAGGAGGAATTTGCAGATCTCTCATACCCTCAACAGTTTCAACCTGAACTTAGCATGACAGAATACATGTCAAATATATCTTATAAAAGCACAAATTGGTAAAAGAAAAGAAAAGATAGTGCCCTATAGTTTGACATATTCCCAAAGTAGATGATAACTATAGTCTCTTAGAGCAATTCAGAAAAGAATAAAGCATTTGCAAGTGGACTGTTTGACAATAACATAAAAGTTTGCTTTAAGATTCTAGCTCCTCTCAAACAGCTTATGGGGAACATAAAAAGGAACTAGCTGCTTCCTGAGGAAACAAACTATATTAACCTGTTATTTACCTGTCTCTTGCCTTATCAGTTACCTTGTCAATCTTCTCAAATCACCCTGATCATCATTTGTAACGGTAAATATATAGCAGGTAGATCAAGTTAGGGTCAATTTCTCAGAGGTCAGGAGAAACGTAGAAAAATATACAGGAAGCCTAGACAAATCTGCCACAACCTTTAGTACCACAACTCTGACAAGAAGTACCAAAAGCTAAAAGGAAAAAAAAAAAAAAAAAAGGCAAGGATTATGAAATTCAAGCTCCTCAATGAAGCTGAGAACTACCTTAACAACAGTCCCTAGAATAGCCTGTGTGTAATCGACTTTAATCTTTGAGTAAAGATTGAGACCATCCCTACGAATTCCAAGTTTTTCCTTGACATGGAGGACCAAAAAGAGATCGCCGGCTATGCCCCTGCATCCAAAAGTAAGGATTGTGGCCTTCACTTAAAAGAACAATATATAGACTTCTGGTATCAATCTGCAATAAGGAAAGAAACTTTCGACAATTTCATATTGAATAGAAGATGAAGTTCCAGAAGCTCTCTCAACTATGTGATCATCAAAGAACACTTAGAAGTGAAGGGCTTCTCAACTATAGAAATAAAAATTCAAACAAAAAAAAAAAAAAATTTCCAATTAAATAAGGGAAAAGTTAGATGTGCAAAAGACTCTTTTGGTTGCCAATTAAAAGAAGGTGACAGAAAATACCAAGGAAAAGATGGAAAAATTCGATAAGGGAGAAGCTATGTGGGTGATAGATTTCTTTGGGGCAACAGTTCAAACGTAATGAAACATAATAAACAAGATTAAGGTATAATAAATAGCTGTTAGAACGAATAGCTATAAAGAAGGTATAGCCATTTAAAGCAAGGACCACAGACAAGTAATCTAATCTAGTACAGATCTCCTAACTCTGCATGGCGGTTTAGAGCTCATCAATACTAGATATTACACAGACTTTTCATGCAACTCGAAGTGCTTAAATGGTTACCCTATGTCACCAGATCTTATAAGCAGGATATATAATGCAAAGTTTTGCATGCAAAAATGTCTCAATTCTTCCTTAAGCTTACACCTCTTTTGGTCAATATTTCCCTCTCCTTGAACTTGCATTGTAGCGCCATCATGAACACCAGGTGGAACAACAATTGTAATCTTCCTCCTCGATTCTACTTGGCCACGACCATCACATTCTCGACAATGATCTGTAATTATTTTGCCATCACCCCAACACTTTGAGCATGTCGAAACCTAGAAATTATAAAGTATCATCACTACCATTTTACAGCACGCGAAAGTGTCAATAACGAAAGAAATAATATTGCATGTATTATCAATGATAAATATCCAGTAAACTTACAGAAGGCATGCTCAATTTTTTTAACTAAAAAGAGGTTCTTACTAATCAAGAGTTCGCAAGTATCTTTATTCAACAGCAGAATATATTTTAGACTTCTGTACATGACCAAAAACGATATGTCATCTACTGAAACACTAATCAAACACAGGGCAGATCAGCTAAGATTTTCATGCTATTACATAAGGTAACCAGCTGAGAAATATCATGGTCCATGAGAAAACTCTTCTGACAAGCAAAGCTTATTAGAATATTTTAGTATTTTTCAATCCCAGGAACTCTGAATGTTATTTAACAAGAATACCTATAGCAGCATGGATATCAGTCTCAAGAAAATAAAATTACTTTTAAGGATAAGGTGAGTAATCCAGCAAAGTAACATGTTGAAGTTATGAAGGGAAGGAATTGCTAATGGAACATTATGTATTTTCCAAATATTTCTATGTTACTAAGAGGAAACTACCTGAGACATTATTCCAAAGGGTGTTTTATGCGTTTCAGCCACTCCTCCTCTACCTCCACAACCATTGCATGTTTTTATACAATTGCTTGATTTTGCACCAGTTCCACCACAGCTTTCACATGTATCAAAACAAGATACTTCAACTTCTCGCTGTCCCCCAAAAATTGATTCGTCAAAGGTCAAATACAGATCATATCTACAGAGGAAAGAATCAAAATTCAATACATTTTTCAATCTCCAGGAGAAACAAGAAGTAGCAGAAAAAAATATTTAGCATCAGGTGTATAGAGAGAATAGGAGATAGTCCTAGCAAACAAGCAAGAGCAAACATAATTTAAACAATAACAGATTATTACCTTATGTCAAGATTCTGCCTGCCCTTATTTCTCAAGTTGAAGTTAAAGSCCCTTGATTCACCACTTCCACCGAAGAARCCACTTGACTCACCAAAATATTTAGCAAATATTTCAAAAGGATCAACCTAAAAGATCATTATTTATTTTCAATCTTAACAGAATTGAGTTTTATTAATTATYGGCAAAGRCTCAAGCAGCAAGCATAGAGAAAATATTRTACTATCATAATAATAAAAAAACAGTGCAACAGAGATAAATAAAACTTACTCCCTGCGAACCACTGGCAGAACCAACATATTCTCCTTGTAGACCTGCTTCACCAAAACGATCATACAAAGACCTTTTCTCATCATCTGATAACACCTATATAAGAAGTACAGTTTTAACACAATGGTTATACAAGCACATAAAGAAAGATGAAGCAATATATTACGATATGATTTAGATATTTGAACCCAATCACTTGAGCCCACTATGAACTGGTCAATGATCAGTCCTACAGAACACCTTTGGGACATCACGAAAACCTATATCTAGAATCATTCGGAACCAACATTTTTGCTAACAACTAGAGGTACCTCATAAGCAGCACTAATCTCTTTGAACTTTTCTTCAGCTCCTGGACCTTTGTTCATATCAGGATGATACTGTTTTTTTTTTCAAATTCAAATAGAAATGGACAATCAATTAAGGCTCAGCCGTATAATTGCTAGTGAAATTGCTAATAAATCAATAAACATAAAAACTTGTAAACCAAGAACCTGGCGAGCAAGTTTGCGATAGGCGGCTTTGATCTCTTGCAAAGAGGCAGTCTTGCAGACATTAAGAACTGAATAGTAATCCAATCTTGAGGAGGTCCTAGCAGCGGCGGCTACAAGCGGAGTAAAACGACGATATCTTGAATTAGGAAAACAAGAAAATGGATAAGAGCGTGTAGTGACAGAGCTGGTGAATACGGGAAACAATGAGCTAGATAATTTGTGAGTCTGGGTCTTAAGAGAATTGGTGCCAACTCGGTGAAATTTCGGAAGAGAAGAAGGGTTTGGGGTTCTGCAGTGGAGATGGGAATGGGTTACTGTTAATGGCATCGCATTGGGCAGAGGGAGCTTTGAGATTTCGGGTAATTCCAGGAATATAGGGAGGGTTTTTCTGGGTTTATGGTGGCCGAGCAGCAGAGGAACGGTCTTAGTGAAAAAGTTAAAAAGATCTGTTGTCTGTATTTCCCTGTAGAAAGATCTTGTTCAGTAGAAACATCAATCTAGAGAGTTGTTTACCAAACAATTGGAAGAATCAATTTTCTGGCCAAGTAGAAATCAAGTAAATCTGTATGGAGCTCGAGTAGCAATGGCAAACCAGCCGTCTTGTGACTGGCCCGGCTCACCCGGTTAAGGCCCGGCTCGTGAAGCGATGGTGGCTTGTAGCATAGCTGTCAAAATGGATAGGGTATGTCGGGCCAATCCAATTCACCATTTAAAATGACTCGAATGTATTAAAAGTTTCTTTAACTCATCTCGCTAGTTCTATTAGGCCTGTTTTGATAACTCTACGTGAGAATTAAGAATTAATAGAACGTATGAATACATTAATCGCGTAAAAATTTAGAATATATATATTTTGACAACCTTTAAGATTATATTCATAGTGCACATTTAAATTACATATAATTTTGTTCGCATCTCATTAGTAATATTAAAAAGTAAAATTGAAACTTGCATTTATATTTTTAATTTTAATTTTTTATTTAATTTTCATTTCCCTTTTCATTTCTTTATTAACAAATAAGAATATATATTATTGAAATGAACTAATTTTACAATCAATAAAGTTGTTCATTGCTATCTAAATTTATTTATAACCAGAACTCATAAAATTTGAATATACATCTTAAGCAAACCATATATATAATGTATTATTTCATTTGTTATATAAGTTTAATATTATGATGTATTAATTGATGAATTTTACCCAATATTATATTATTTGTATTGAATAATTTAACTAAATGTAATGAACGATATATGGACTATGGTATTTATTATGCTCTAACTATAGTTATTTAAATGGATTATGATAGGTAGAGTATGCTTATTATTTAAATGCTTGGCCGTTTAGGAATTTTTAGAGATTTTTTAAAAAGTTTTTAGAGAGTTTTTAATTTTTAAATTTTTTGATTGGCTGACTCGCCCAACCCACAACAACCTTAGGTTGGGTTAAGTTGAAGTTTCCTAGCCTGCCCAAATTTTGACTTGCCTAAAACCATTTGACAACTCTTGCTTGTGGGGATCCAGCCAAAGACAATGGCGAGTTTTTCGTTTCTTGAACCGTTAGCCTACCAAACTCACCTTGGTTAAAGGCTCGACTCTGTTCAACTCGTATCGACAAATTCATAAGTTATTCATTAAACCTTGCAATATCTAGTTTTTTTCATTAATTCCCTTATAAGTACTCCCTCAACGACTAAAAGAAACACCCAAAAATCAATTGCACTCTCTCAATCTCTCCTAAGCTCTCCCAATCTCTTTCAAGCACCCTCAGATTCTCTCCCAAAGTCTCTCAAATTCTTGAAAAAGTATTGATCTAAGGAGAAAAAATTAAGAAAGTCAATTGTTTATTAAGATTAACTTCAAAGAATTCTTTAAGGGTTTATTCTCCAATTATTTAGGCTGCACTCTATTTGCACTCTATTTGCATCTTATTTTGAAGTTTTCATTTTTTTAAATATTTTCAGATTTTTCTTTTGAGTGTGTGCTTCCAAATTCGCTAAAAATATGTTCCTTTTGTCATTCTTGAAAATTATTTTTCAAAATAAAAATTGAAAAATATTTAGAATTTGATAGAAAAATATTATAATTATTTTTAATAAATTTGCTTGTAAATTAAATTTTAAATAATAAAAGTCAATATTAGAATTTTTAAATTAAAATTAAAAATAAAAATTTAAGTGTCATTTAATTAATTAAGGCGATGTGCTCTTTGCTGTTTTCTATTTTTTATTTTTCAAAACACTTAAAATACGTTCTCCTTTGTATTTTTTAAAACACATTTTCGAAAAGAAAAATATTGTTTTATTGAAAACTAAAAAAAATTAAAATGTTCTTTGGCACTTTTAAGCAAAGCACTCCCCTACAATCAAAATACGAAAAATGTGTTTTTTGTTTATTTATCTGTCGTAATTATTTAAAAATTTATAATTAATTAAATGACACTTAATTTTAATTTTAATTTGAAAAATTATAATAGTGACCAATAGTATTTGAAATTTAATTTACAAGTAGATTCATTAAAAATAGTAAAAATATTTTTTTATCAAATTTTAAACGGAACGTGTTTTTTACTTTTTTATTTTAAAGAATAATTTTTAAGAATGATAAATCAAACGCATTTTTAGCAAATTTGGAAACAACCACTCAAAATAGAAAATTAAAAATATTTTTTAAAATGAAAATTTTCAAAATAATATGCATACAGAAAGCATCCTMATTTATTTTAATAATTACTACAAACAAATAAATAAAAAAAATATGTTTTCCATGTTTTGATTGTACGGGAATATTTTGTTTGAAGATGCTCAAAATAATATTTTGGTTCTTTTTAGTTTTCAATACAGAAAACATTTATTATGTTTTTAAAAATGTATTTTAAAAATATGAAAGAGAACGTATTTTTAATGTTTTGAAAAATTAAAAATAGAAAATAGTCCAAAAACAACAAAGAGAAAAGGGCCTTAGTTTTTCTCCCACTTCATTATTTATTCTATTTGAATTGTTATCTTATTTAGATTTTTTTTAGTTGGTACTAATTTTAGTTTAAATTATTTATTACCCCTAACTTTTGTTATTACTTGATTACTCCTAGACCTTTTTTAGATTCTTGATAGTACTTTTAAATTTACTAGTCTGGCATAATATTCGTTGCCTGTTGTTTTATATCACATATTCTTGTACTACTTTATAAATTAGAGATTGAAAGAAAATGAAAAAATATCTCATCATTGGACTGATACAATGTAATCATATTTGTAACGGATTCTAATATCTTGCGTTACTATGTTATTCTTGATAATTATTTATAAAATTATCCTATGCTGATTTCAATTATTTTATAACTCTAATACTGCATTTTTTGTACACTAGAGGAGGRTCCAATTACTACATATTAATTGTATATTATTGTCCATGTAAAATATACAAATTACTTTGACTAATTATTTCCTTTTTCTTTTATTTATTTATTTTTTGTATATTAGCCATTTAGTTATAATTAGATTATGTGTTGTGATGACCAATCGTTCCCTAGGTTTCACTGGGGCTGTACGGGAGTCGCCTACTTCTAGGCAGTTAATACAGTTGAACACTCGAGCAACAAAATTCATAGATAGAATAAGAACGTCTCATTAATTACAACATCTTACAATGTGCATAATTCTAAGTGTTTACAAAATTAAACATCATTGTACAATGTTCCAAAATAAATAAAAGAACCACCCTCACTTAACTGCACATGCATTCTAATCATTTGCTCTCAGGATTCAAAAATTTATGTACGCCATGACTMGTCTAAAACTGAAGTCGTCGGACTTCATTACTCGTCTATACCTATCACTAAAACATATAAAATTAAGTGAGTTAGGCCTAATGAGTTCTATGAGCATGTGATAGTGTACAAAAATTTTGATAATAATATCTAAAAAATGTGGTGATTCAGTTTAAATGAGAAAAGATCAAACTGTTGTTGGAATCAATATTTGTAAAGGAATAATTTTAAAAATTCAATTTTGGAACTAAAGAAACATGCAAGGAAAACATATCATGCCAATTATATGGTCAAAAGAATCAAACTTTAACCGTAAGATATTTACTCCATGGGTCAAGATATACCAACCTTATCGCTTCAAATATGCATGAGATTTACAAAGGAACCCCATGAATAATAAGAAGTAAGCTGGCTAGCTGCAGTTATAGTAGTCGATTGTCCTCAGGTTAAATCTTTTAACCAAAGGTATGAGCATCTAATATATAATGTGGGTATAATACGATGCAACCGTTCGTCCGAATGGATCCAATCCATCATAGGTATGGTCTACATATTTGGCCATTTGGTAACTCCCAAAGCACTTTTGTCCAAGCGGTTCAAGAGGTACTTGTGTTGGGGACTAGCCACGTGCAGTACTTTATCCGCTAGACTAGTACTTGTAGTCAATGACTGAGTACTCATACATTACAACATAACCATATTTCAATAATAACCTGGATGTACAAGTTATTCGCATAAAATTCATGATTAACATCCATGTCAAATGTAAAAACAATTATTCGAAATCCAAATTTGAGTTTTTATGTCGATCGAGTAAATATGATGTATAATAAATTACAAATTTAATACATCATGATGATATGGAATTTATGGTACGTGAAAGCTTTTCAAAATAACATGTGCCACAATTCTTCAAAAGAATGGAGAAATATTATTACTGAAACATTTGAAAGTACYTGAAAATATTTCTCTAGAGTAACAAAACTACCGATACTTAAAAGTTTGTAAAACAAAAGAACTCAYGTTATAATATTCGAGAATATTTGAAAGCGTTCTTGCTAGAATATGATATTCAAAACCGCATGTATTTGGGAGTTTAATACAATAGAAGAACTCACCTGAGTATTCTTGATTTGCACACTAAACTTTTAATTTTCTCGATTATCGTATATTATAATCAGATTATAAAAATTGTCTTAGTTTACGTCTAATAGTAAGGTTACGATAGAAAATTAAATAAATATTTAATTGCAACTCCCCAAGGTCCTAGTAAAATTGAATTTAAGGTTTCTAGAGCATTTGTTCTATAGACATGCTACCTTGTACTCTATAGTTCATTTCTTAAAGGAACCTAGTTTTCCCTCCRTTAATACATACATGAGATTAGAAGGAACAATTCCCATCTCCGGGTACGTTTCAGCATTATGTTTCACTTCCATGCAAAATTTTCGCATGGCCTAAGTGATTGAACTTTACTAGATCACATCATAAAGTAACTAGTTTCTTTCACATACTTCGTCCAAACTTAAACATAGTAGCCAATATAACTGTCAGTACAAGTTTGGGGAACAATGTTAACAGGTGGACAACCTCCAACCTTATCCTAGAAAAATTAAGAAATTCTGAACTAGTATCATGACCAAAAGTCCAGGAAAAGAAAAGGTTCAAGTGATCAAAACAGTGCTATGGTAACTAATTCAAGAGGGCTAACTGCTAATTGGTGGAGAAAACACAAAGCAAGGACCTTTCATGATTATAGAGGTCTRTAGACCAAGACTCTTGCCAATCCAACCAACTTCTTGTAAATAACAAAAACCAATCAACCCATTCTCAATAACTGCAAATCTTCATCTCTGAGTGACTTGCTAAAATCTTGAGACTATAAAATAATACACAATATCTACTCCCACAAAAATAAGAAACTATGGAATAACTGCATAAGATTCAAAATTTTCAATTAGAATATGAATTCTATGATATCATGCTCCTAATTAAGCTCTAAAGGAAATCTAAGGGCCAATTACATGTCTAGAAACCACAGTTCCCCTGGCAAACATACTTGTCTACACAATTTGCATGCACACAACAAAAATCATGTAACTAAAGACACACATACCTAGAAATAGAAATCGAAACTTCACACTTTATGATTATTCCAAACAAAGAGAACTAATAGAACTGCAAGAGATCCTAATAAGAGSTTAACAAAAGCCTCCAAATCCAATTCTCTAGAATTCAAAAGTGAGAATTAGTAACGYTGCAAAATAGAGARGCTRGCAAAGTGAGTGTTGTTTGATGAAGGYGGAAAAAGAGAGTGTTGAGTGTGTGGTGTGTGTCGGCAGCTAGAAGTTGAATAAAGGAGAGAATAGAATCAAGAGAAAGAAGGAAAAATTATAGAGAACAGCAAGAGAAAACAGTTGAAATAGTGAAGTAGAGAAGAAATGGGTGAGCCGATAGAGAGTAGAACAGGTGGAATCTGTGTTGGCAGCAAAAGAGAGGGTGAGAAACGAAGATGGAGACAGTGTAAATTTTTGAGAGAAAAAGGAATGGCGGAGATTAGGTGGAAAAGGAGAAAAACAATGGTGATGGTGATGGTAGTTCTTCACAAAAGATAAAATAAGGAAATGGTTGACCAAAAGAAGAAGAAAAGTGTAAGAAAATGGGAGAAAAAACCAGTGAGGGTGAAGGAGAAAAAGAATCAAGACAAAATCTCTTTTATTTTCTCTTTTCTTTCTTTTTTTATCATAATATTATTACTATTAGTTTTTGAATAATAAATAAGTAAAATGATGTAACGAGGTCAAAATTGACCAAAGTAACTAATTAATCAATTTAATTAGAAGAAATGTGAAGATTGTAATTTCTAACCTTCTTAATTCGTCAGTATCGTAGTTTCTCACGTAACTACACTTTACAAAATTCCATGATAACGGATAATAGTGGAAAAAGTTTATAATTTTACATGTGTAGACGTATAAGAAAGTATTATTCAAAGTTCGAGCAGGTGGATGAGAAGAGAATTGCATGTTTCAATCGTAAAACATTATATATGTTGAAAAATCTTGTTAGTTTTATTGAAATATGAAATATATTTTAAGCAAACATATTTTTTTGTTATTCATATTTTAAATTAAATAAGACTATTAGTGAGAATTTTTGAATATGGTAAGAGAACAAAGTTGTCCAAAAAAAAATAAATTTCATTAATATTGTGATATTTTAACATAGTATAGCTATTTTGTTTGAATTATTAATAGGAAAATTGACTATTTATGTCATTGTAACAATTTCAAATCTTGACAAATATCCCTAAATAATTTTTTACGCTTATATATGTMMTTTTAACAATTTATCTTTTTTTATTTCTATTCTTCCACAGCGGTCAGCCAAGTCATGTGCAGAGTACGTGATGTTTATTAAGAGGATATAAATGTCATTTCAAGTCGATAATATTATAAAAGGAGACGATCGAGTTTCTCCTTAATTACACTTTTTTGAGTTTGCAACTTTGTAGAAAATCAGATTAAAACCATGATATGGATCAAGAATGATTAAGAAAGCTCATTTGGAAAGGGAAAAAAACAAAAGAAAAAAGAACCTTGGCATCTATATTATCGCCTTCCCCCATCTACATCATCTTCTTCCTCAAATTGATCAATGCCACACATGCACATCCCAACCCATTATTCACCTTAAGTGGATTGACGAAGATTTTTGAGTGTCGGAGGAGCGTTAGCGGATTGAGCAAAGAAGACGACAGAGATGGAGGATTAGATAGTCTTTTTTCCCTAAACTGCCAACGTCACCACCCATGCACATCCCCYCCTTACTTACCTRGAGTGGTCGCAAGCAATTGAGATTTATCACTTCTTTGACAAATTGTAGAAAACAATCTGACAAGAGAATCTTCATTTCCATGAATGAGATTTATCACTTCTTTACCAAATTGAAGAGATTTTYAGTTGGTGAAAATGTAAATAAATCAATTCAAAGGTTTCCTATTCCAACTTCAATATGGATTTTTTCCACTTTTCTTACTTTGTTCAAAACTTTTGGATGCAAAATCAAGGGCACTATTCCAAGTGAAATTGACAATTTCAGTAGCTTGACATTCACCTATTTATATAGTAATAAGTTTAATGGATCTATTCCACCAATAATTGTGAAGTTACAAAATGTTGAACATATATATTTGGAACAAAATGACTTGCAAGTATTTATTCCAGCTAAGTGATTTTTAGGTGTGGGAGCGACACTAGCGGATGAAGCAAAGAAGACGATGGACATGGAGGCTTTGATAGTCTTCTTCCCCCAAACTGCCTCAACCGCCACCCATTTGCAACCTACCCATTACTTAGCTGAAGGGGTCGCCAGCAATTTCTGAGCGTCAAAAGCAAAAAAATTTATTTCTTGAACAACTTGTAAGTTAGAACCAAATATTAACATACCATCTACATAAAGATAAATGATTACATGTAAATTCTCAAAAGATTTATAATATATGAGTTTATCATCATTTGAATGAAAGTCATTTTCAATCATGCAAGAATCAAATTTCTCATGCCACATTTTGAGTGCTTGTTTCAAGTTATAAAGTGACTTTTTGAGCTTGCATCTTTGTCTTCTTCCCCAAGCTAAATGAACCCCTTAGGTTGGTGCATACAAATTCSTTTTTCTAAATCTCCATTAAAAAATATAGTTTTAACATCCATTTTGATAAATATGTAAATCATGTATTTCAACAATGAAAATCAAAAGTCTAATGGATGTTATTCTAGTAACAAGAGAGAAAGTATCAAACAAATCAATGTCTTCCTTTTGTGTAAAACCTCTTGAAAACTAGTCTAGCTTTATGCTTGTCTATGGTTCCATCAAATTTTAACTTGGTTTTGAGGATTCATTTACGTCCAATTGTTTAACAGTCTAGAGATAGACCAACTAGCTTCTATGTATTATTAAAAATCAAAGATTCCATCTCATCAACTAAAGCTTCTTTTCAAGAAATAGCATCTCTTGAAGACAAAGCCTCTTGGAGAGTGATAGGAGTTTTTCAATATTATATTATTGACAAAAATAAATAGAACCAAAATCTTTTTGTCAACCCCTTTTACTCCTTTTAGGTTCATAAGTATTATTTGACAAAATTGTGATAGAAGGAGCTTTTTCTTTTTCTGTAAAAACATTTGAAGAAATTAACTGATCCATATGGTTTTGTTCTTGAAAACCATTTTGACMCCCACTATCCCTAGACTTGAAAGGAAACTTKCCTTCATGAAAAATAGCATCATCAATTCAAAAATTGTGGCGTGCTCATAATTAAGAAATCTATTATCTAGGGCTAGGCAACTTAACATATGCCAAGCATCCCCAAATTCTCAAGTATTTCAATTTTTCCTTATACCCTTTTCATAACTCAAATGGAGTTATCTTGGTAGTCTTTTGTAGCACTCAATTCAAGACATGACATGCAGTTGAAATATCTTCAACCCCTTAAATTCGAAGGTGCATAAAATTCAATCGTCATAGTATTTGTTAAATTAATGAGTGTGATATTTTTTTCTCTCAACCACACCATTATATTGAGGAGAATAAGGTGGTATAGTTTTGTGAATAATTCTCAAAGATTGAACATCTGAATTGAATTATAGAGATTCATATTCTCTGCCTCTAGCACTTCTACTTCTCTTAATCTTTTTACCGAATTGATTTTTTACTTCTGAGAGAAACAACTTAAAAATCTTAAAAGCAGCACTTTTATTCTTTAGCAAATATACATATATAAACTTAGATGAATCATCAATAATTGTAATCAAATATCAATTTTGCCTCCTCTTATCATAATTCCTCTAAATTCACATATGTGTGTAGGAATCAATTCAAGCAATTCAATTTTTCTTTTTACCCTTTTATGAGGCCCTTTAGTAATTTTCYCTTTATTGCAAATTTCATATTTTTCAAACTCATTGTTCAATTTAGAAATGAAAGCTAAACTACTCAACATGCCAACATATTTATAATTAATATGACACAAACGTACATATCAAGTATTTACATAAGATAACATATTGTAAATATAAAAATTTTACAAATTTAATTTTTCATAATTTATTTAAAACAAATAAATTTTAAATTAAAGTATTTCTACCAACCTTGGCAAATTCAATGTCTCGACCAATGAGGTGATGATACATGTCAAGGATGACGAGGTTCGACCAGTGAAAATCAAGGATGCAGCTTCGCAAATCAAATGGTGCCCTTAGAAGGGATCGCGATCAATCAAATCCTCTTGCCACGCCTATAAATAGAGCGCAAAGCATAAGAGGAAGGGGTTATAAAATCATATATTGCAAAAAGCTCAGAAGGAGGAATTCCATTTCTGCTCCAAGTCTCTCAAGCTTCCAATCAAGTCAAATTGCCGTCAAATCTGAGATCAAGCTAAGAAGCCCTCAAAATCAAATCCCAAAGAGAAGAATCAATGGATCCATTCTCAAAATTGAGAACTTTTTAGAGATTCTAACACTTCTATCAAATTTATAAGATTATTATTTGTTACATATATTTTCTTGTTTTGTATTTAATATTTTGCAGTTGAGAGATTTTGTAAATAAATTTTGGTGCCTAGTGGGACCATTTCCGTCATTCGTCTCTTCTATTTAAACCAAACCAAGTCAAATCAAGTCTCATCAATGGCTCCCAGATAACATCACAAAGACTACCCTCTCCAAAACTACAAAAATTGGTATTGCTGCCAGTTCAACCATACCGGTTACCTATGTGGGACCAATCACACAGAGTAGGGAGCCATCCACTAAAGAAAAAGATGTGCAAAAGTACTTTGTAGATGACCTGATCTTTGAGTATACCAACCTCATGTTCAATGATGTCCATTCTCTATAAGAAGGAAATGAGAGAGTTGATTTTTCCATAAGAACAACCATGTCTTTGTTGAATGCTGGAACCAAGTCTCAAATATCTAAGCATAACGGCGAATCTAGAGCAACTCTATGATTGTCRTTCCATAAAGAGTTCTAAAATTTGATGTGATAGGACATGAAGATTCAACTACGAGTTTCATACGCTATGCTTGTTATGATGGTGAACATTTCTACTATTGAAGAACATATTGCAAATCTAACTAAATTAGTGGAAGGACTTGCAGAACACACCCAACAACAAGATCTCAAAATAGCTAAACCTTTAGATCAACTTGATAATGTTGGTGAAATAAGTCAATCCGCTTTAAAACATCTCGAGTCCCCAAATATGTCTGGATTTCCTAAAGTTTTGGGAAAGTAAGCTCAAGTCAAAGTTGAATTCGAGGCCATGAAAGAAGTGGGAGCCTCCAAAAGAACACCAACAATTCAAGTTTCCTCAGATGGGTTGATCCTAACTAACCAATTGAAAGATGTCATCATGATGGACACTATAAAAGATAAGTATGAAGGGGGTGCCAAATCTTCTTTCGCATATTCTAAGCCATACACCAAGAAGATTGACAACTTAAATATGTTTGTAGGTTATCAACCTCCAAAATTTTAGCAATTTGATGGAAAGGGAAATCCTAGCAGCACGTTGCACATTTTGTTGAGGGTTGCAATGACGCTAGCATAGATGGCGACCACTTTGTCAAATAGTTCGTTCGATCTCTCAAGGGAAACACATTTGATTGCTACATTGACCTCATACTTGGATCCATTGGTAGCTGGGATAAATTTGAGCATAAGTTCCTTAATCTCTTTTATAGCACTCATGGGACTGTAAGTATGCTAGAATTTAGCTGCACCAAGCAATAGAAGGATGAGCCTGTTATTGATTATATCAATTGATGGAGAAGTTTGAGCCCGGATTGTAGAGATCGGATCTTTGAACAATCTGCAATTGAGATGTGTATCCAAGAATGCATTGGGGTCTCCATTACATTTTGAAAGGGATCCAACCAAGAACTTTGAAGAGTTGGCTAGTCAAGCTCATGACATGGAATTGAGCATTACGAGACATGGAGATAAAGGGATTTCACTACCCGAATCACGTAAAGAGGACAAATTAGACTTCAAGAAAATAAGCAAGCCATCTGCCAAGTCTGAAGCTAAAGAATCCATGGCAATAACCACAATGCCTGTGAGGATATCCACAAAAGTAAGCAGAAAGATTACTGAAATAGTGGACAAAATGGTGGACGCTACTCTGGGTGTTGGAAGGAAAAGAATGACTTTGAAAGACATGCAAAATAAAGAGTAGCCCTTTCTTGATTCAGACATCTTAGAGATGTTTGATGACATGTTCAAGGCTGAGATGATCAAACTACCTGACATGAAGCGGCCAAAAGAAGCAGGACGATTTGAAGATCTAAATTACTGCAAATATCATAGTCTTATTGGCCAAATGATTGAGAAAATTCAGACACATATTCAATTACTTGGGTTTGCCCACATTAGACTTAATTTGAGAGACATATTTAATTACTTGGGTTTGCCCACTTTAGACTTAATTTAAGAGCCAATTYTGTTGGAGGATAGGTTTGTGAAATAGTGACAAAAATTGATGCAAYGAATTCAGTAAACGYGTTGCACCTTTGTATCGATTTTAGGGAAATTTKCCAACGCATTTGTGAATGTGGTCATGTTTGACTACMCCAATTTGATAATTTTCTTGCCTCTCATGCTTCTCCAATACCATYATCAYAACCATCTTCTTCTTCTTCTTCTTCCTCTTCCTCCATTTGCATTGTTGTATTAAAGCCTTTTATAGCCTATCTTCTTCTCCTTCTTCCATTTCCACTTTTTACAGTCTAATTTCTTCTCCTTCTTCCATTTGCATTGTTGTATTGAAGCTTTTCACAACACATCTTCTTGTCCTTGGTGTGTGACATGCTATGAGAAGAGACTTGAGGATACAATTTTATTTTTTTCCTTTGTTTGATTAGGTTTTCTTCTTTTCCTTCTAGACAGTATTCCTATTTCACTACAAGAGGGGTAGCGTTCTTGAAAAAGGGATCTAATGGAGGCCAGAGCTTCTCCAAACCAGTTTTTTTGGAGGATTGTTTCTGCAATTCTTGCAATTTTTTTCTCCAAATCCAAATCAACTTGATGCTCCATTTCAATTACTACAATCTTTTGGTTATTGAAATTCTTATTAAGAAATGAGAAATTTAGAAACAGGTCTCTCTGAGAAATTCAAAAGTTCTTATTATATGGATGTCTCTATGTATTGAAATTTCTTGTAAATGGGGAAAGCATGAGAGGCAAGAAAAATCACTCAAATCGGTGCAGTTTATTTGAACTGTTGGGCTGTAAAAAGCTTCAATACAACAGTGCAAATAGAAGGAAAAGAAGATAGCCTGTAAAAAGCTTTGATACAATCGCGCAAATGGAAGAAGGAGAAGGAGATGGCTGCAACAATAGCGTTGGAAAAGCATGAGAGGCAAAAGAATTACTCAAATTGGTGTAGTGAAACATGACCACATTCACAGAATGCGCTGGGAAATTGACCCTAAATTGATGCAAAGGTACAACGCATTCACTAAATATGTTGGGTCCATTTTTTGCCACCGTTTCTAAAACCCATCCATAGACAGAGTTGACTCTCAAATTAAGTCTAAAGTGGGCAAAAATCCCAATTACTTGAATGCACATAAAATATATTTATAATTTAATAATTGTGTATATGTATTATTTTTATTAATATATAAATTATCAATGTTATTTGGAGTTTGCAATTCATATTAATTAGAAGTCATAAGCTTTACAATATTAATCATCATCACAAAAAGCGAATATAACCATACTTATAAGATATTGTATCACTTGAAATTCTCAATTTTTTTCAAAGCTAATGGCAAGACAATGAGTTAGAAATCAAAGTTAGGATTCTTATAATTAAAGAAAATATTACAATTTATTCAATAGTTAAAGTACTTTATAGTCATCTTTTAGGTTAAAAAAAAAATCTTTAAACATATCTAAAAAATTTGGCATGCAATTTGTTCACGTAAATTGAGGATATATAATTTTTCGGCTTGTTGTGTTCTTCCTATTGTTGTGTTCCTCCTCTAACATAAGTGTACTAGGTTGTATCGCCTATTTATCGCTTGAAAACCCCTCAAAACTGACCAAAAATCACTGTGAACCGAGAAAGGCCTCAAATAGGTTCTTTCCTCCTTGGAGCTGACACTGGTCCGGTGAAATTCTACTGAATCGACATCGGTTTGACCTCCATTCTGCCTCATTTTGCTTGTGCTTTCGAATTTTGAAACTTAAGCTCTCATAACAAGCGCCATTTTGAGCAAACAAGGTCCTACTTGATCGCAATAATTTTACCAAACTAGTTTCCAAAAGCTTTTGGAACTTATATTTGCGTATTAATTCCTAAAATCATCATTTTGTTCCCTGCAAGACCAAAATAGGAGAGTTATGATATATTTGCATCTAAACAATATTTATATCTATATTCCTATCAATTTAACCCTATAAAACCTATATTATATAGATCTAGAAGTGATGTATCAAGCTCACCCACACTTAGACTAATATTTGTCCCTAAGCAACACACAGAAATAAGAAGACCAAACTGCACAACAGAAAAATAAAACAAAGACAACCACAATAACCTACTAATCATCGATATTAACATATAATAATCTAATCCACATATAATATAGTTATAAGTAACTCACATATCAACATCCATCAATGCACCAAGTTTGTGTGTGAAACCTACTCTAAATATCGTTACAAGCAAAAAAAAAAAAAGAATCATTGACTATGAGTTATGGACAAAGTAATAACTCGATTTTTCCTAGGCTTACTCCTCATACAGCTTTGCACTAATCAAAGTAATGAAAATCAAACAAGATTAGATAGGACTTTTCAGCTTGTAATATTAGGTCAAGGGATTGGAGTATCGAACGAAATGCGAAGGATAAATCAACACAAAGAGAGAGCTATGCAAATCGGGTATAAAATATGATAATCATCAAAAGATTCTTTCATTTACTAACTCTTTCATTCAATCTTCCATCTCTTTTTCTAAATACTTTTTTCTATCATCCAAAGCACAAGGCATATGCATATCTTTTTTTTTTTTTTCCCCACATGTGAGTGCATTTTATGCTCCATCTCACAATTCTTCAACGATCTTCATCATTCTCCAACATCATCAACTTGTTTTTAGATAATTCACCATATTCATAAAATCATAAACAAAAGCTCTCATCAAAATATGGTCACTTTCTAGCTTATTCAAAGAGACAAATGTTGAATCATAAGAAGGCTGAAAATGAGAACTAGGGTTGAAACACTTTATTTGGTAGGCATGAAAGACTTAAACGTTTCAAAGAAGACCTATTACCATCATCTTTTGGTCAATTCATGGTACCTATTATTTTGCTTGAGAAGTATTAAAGTAAGTTTTAGGATGTCAAATTCCCCTTATCCGACCCCAATAATGAAAGAATTAAGCCCAAAAAAAAAAAAAAAACTTTCATAATACAAGAATGTGGCTAAGTACCAAAAATGCAGAAATCATGCAAAGATGGATATTAATATATAGCTTATTACTTTCAAAAAAAACTCCTAATATGCTTCATACATCTTATATATCAAATATCTAGATCAATTAGGCATTTTATTGATAAAACAAACAAATACTAAGACCATGATAATCTGAAAAAAACTAGAAAACAACAACCTACTAAAGCAATATTTTATCATAAACTCCCCCWTACTTAATCTCAATATTTTCCTAAATGCAAAAGTAATGAAACATAAAGAGTAAAAGAGAAGAATACTTGCCCATGTTGAGGCTTAAGTTACCTCCCGAGAAGAGCTTCTTTATTTTCTTTTTAGCTGGACATCCACAAAAACTGATCAAGGAGGTTTCTTCAATTGAGGTGTAGCCTTTGGTACCTTCTTCCTCCATATTTGCTTTGTTTTCACTTTAGTGAATCCACCTCGAATTCTCCACTCATTATGACTTTAGAATCTGTAGTATTCAAGCACTCTACAATGTATCTTGAGATGCTCTAACAAGTATCTCCTAAAGATGTATCAATAGTAGTAATAAACTAACAAGAATTAACTAAATCAAAATATTTCATAGTTTTGAAAATATCAAAAGTTATTTGTTCATTGTGTACCCTTAAAGTCACTTTACCTTATTGCACATCAATTAATGTACTACCTGTTGCCAAAAAATGGTCTAATTGGAGATACTTTTCTATCCCCTTCCATGTCCAACAACAAAATCTACAAGAAATATGAATTTATCCACTTTTACTAAGACATCCTCAATTATTCCTCTAGGATAAATATAGACCTATCGCAAGTTGCAATAAAATTGTTATTGGTTTGGCTTTTCCAATTCTTAATTTTTTAAAGATAGAACATGGGCATCAAATTTATACTATCTTCTAAATCACATAAAGCTTTATCAAATTGTATATGATCAATATTGAAAGGAATAGTAAAACTTCCTAAATCCTTTAGCTTTTGTGGAAGCTTTTGTTATAAAATTATTGTACACTCCGTAGTAAGCATAACAGTCTCAGATTCCTCCAGCTTCCTTTTATGGGATAAGACATCCTTCAAAAATTTCGCATAGCTACGCAATTGCTCCAATGCATGTGCAAAAGGAATGTTAATATGTAAATCTTTAAACGCATTCAGAAATTTAGAAAATTGCTCATCCAAATTTTTTGTTTAAATCTTTGGGGATAGGGAGTAGGAGGAATATATGATTTAGGAGAAGAATGAAGTTTAGAGTCCCCTCTTTGTATTTTTGCTCATCCTCCCTATTGGCGACTTTGCTATCAGCATCGTTTTCAAATTTSTCYTTTCCGGACACTTCTTGGAGCTCCTTTCCACTTCTCAAGATAATTGCTTTCACTTGTTCTCTRGCATTCTTGTCAGTTGTACTTGGAAAGGTACCTTGGGGGCAATTGGATAAAAGATTCACAATTTGCCCCACTTACATCTCCAAATTTCTGATGGAGGCCTCTTGATTCTTTATTGAGGTCTCTTAACTTTGAAATATTTGTTCGATATTTTTTATGAACTTAGTCATGAGATCTTCCAATCTAGATTATCTTTCTTGAGTGAGAGGTTGATTTTGATATGCCAAAGATGGATTAATTTCCCCTTCTTTTTTGTTTCTCCATAGAATTTTTGATGACATCTCAAACTTGGATTGCAAGTATTTGAGAAGGGTTGAAATTGGATCTATTGTTATTGACATAATGAGCTTGCTCCAATGATGGATCAACTTTTCCAAAAGCTGGGTAATCAACATTAGCATGACCTCCTACACAACTAGTGCATGATACCCCATAAGAAGTCAAGCTAGCTACCTACTTAGTTAGGGCCACAATCTGGGCAGATAATTGAGCAATTACTTCTAATTCCATACCCCTGCAACCCTCCTTCGTTGATATCTAGTTGATGACTTATAATTATTGGTGGTCATACTATCAATAATCTCATATGCTTGATTTTGATCATTAGAAATTAAGTTTTTTCCTACAACTGCATCTAACATAGATCAAATAGGAGGAGTCAGACAATTATAAAAAACTATAAACTACTATCATTCTAGTAGGCCATGATGTGGACATTTACGAATTAGATCCTTGAATCTCTCACAAGTTTCATGAAGTTATTAACTCTCAAATTGTGCAAAGGTAGAGATTTCACTCTTTAGCCTTGAAGTCCTTGCGAATTTAGCCAGTCTTTGGCTATATCCCTTAAAGAGAAAGGAAAGAACCTTAGTTTGATAGCATTGATACGAACTCCGTTGTTCTTGAAGGTATCCAAAATCTCAAAGAAGTTTTGAATGCAAGTATATGAGTTCTTACTATCCAATCCACCAAATTGTACAAAATTATGAACCATCTGCACAGAGGTGGGCTTGATTTCAAAAGTATTAGCCTCCACCATTAGTCTTTAAATACTAGATTCAGTGATAGAATAGATAATCTCGTAGTGGCATCAAAGCTGGGATGTCTTGTCCTACTAGAACAATGATTTGATTATTTGCTTCCATTGTTGTTATTTTGTCCATTACTTGGAGGTGGATTAGGAGGAGGAACTTTAGCCATCTCATTAATTTTGTTTTTCTTCCTTACWTTGCCTCCTTGATGTTTTTCATGCCAGTTTTATTAATTTCAGGATCATATGATAGTAATTTACCATGACAATAACAGCACATACATCGTATGGTAGTAATTTAGTAGGACAATAACAGGACATACACCAAAAGAACTCAAAATTGGAAAAAAAATGCAAAATAAAATAACTAAATTAAAGTCAAAACTATAAAAAATGATATCAAGATTTTAATTCCCCGGCAACGTACAAAAAATTGATACATGAAATCTTGGCAAGTTACTAGATTTTATCGCATATTTACAGCTTGAAAAACTCTCACAATTGACCAAAAACCATTTCAAACTAAGAAAGGCCTCAAAACGGTTTTGTCCTTCTTGGAACCAACATCGATTTGGTGAAATTCTACTGAACCAGCTTCGGTTTGACCTCCATTCTGTGCCATTTCACTTCTGTTTTYGAATTTCGAAACTTGAGCTCTCGTAACAGGTGTAGTTTTAAGCCAACAAGGGCCTGTTTGAGCTCAATAATTTTACAAACCTTGTTTCCAAAAGGTTTTAGGGCTTATAGTTGAATATTAGTCCCTAAAATCATCATTTTATTCCCTATATGGCTAAAATAGGAGAATTCTGATGTATTTGTAATATAAACAACATTTATATCTATATTCCTTCAATTAAACCATATAAAACCCATATTTATATAGATTAGAAGTGATGTATCAAGCATCTTCATCAATTGCACTAATATTAGTAAATTGCTCAAAATAATAATGAATGCCGATAGTTTTTTGAAGATAATGATTAATTGCAACACAAGCAATAACAATATTCCTCTGAGTTTTAAAAGGATATGGCTTCATAWTCTTGWTAATTGGAAATCAAGCCTTAAGCACGTTAAAACCACGTTCAATTACATGCCATAATTTTGCATGTGMATTTGTTAAATGATTCTTGTTTTGTTCGGGGGGACCACTATTTTCAAAATSATGTTGCTAATATTGTACATTACAATAAGGTGTTATAACTACATCACACAATTAATACTTATCTAGAAAAATGAAAGAATGATTTGTTAGTAGTAATTAATAGTTTATCTGTAAATTTTATTTAAATATCTTAGTTTACCTTGAGGAGGAAATAAAAACTTGCTTGTATGATCTCTCATAGTATCTGTTAATGCTCCTAGTCACATGCTACTCCTTTCCAACCAGCCCATATATATGTAAATATCATGTTAAAGTCACATATTGCTAAAGCATTCTAGTTGCAATCTCCCTTGTCCTTTCCTCTGTAAGGGTTTGTTGATCTAGCGGTATTACAACAACTATAAGTGGTCCATCAAGTGCTCCTATAGCTCCATAGTAAACAAAAGTAATGACTGAAAACAAGAAAAAAAAATAAATGATATATCTTATGTAAAGAATATGCATATACTAACTATATTTGATTTGATAACATAACACAACATAAATATATCATCTACAAGAAACATGATACTAATAGATATATATGATATGACTCTTATCTGAAATGTTTATCAAATACGTCGATACTTTTTATTTTCTTTTATATTTGGCGTATAATTTGGCACAATCATCTCCTTAGAAAATTGTAGCATAGCGTGTAATACTTCATAGAAATATCTATGCATTGTATGAGTTTAATTGTTGAATCTTCTTTTGACGCAATGATTTGTTTGTTGGTGGCTCATCGAATAGAGAAACATCACTATTTTTTCCTCAATAGAAATATAATGACTATTTTCTAACCAACATTTGTTTCAAAATATTGAACAAATTAAAAAATACCTCTTTGACATTCAGAGCATTTCTCGATTATGTGTAGGATTACCATGCCTAATCTCATTTACATAATCACGTCCAGTAAGTATTGAATTTATATCTGGTCTACTTCCAATATGCCTCTGTTTCTTTCTTATTTATAGTCTAATGGCTAAGATATTTGGTACTCTTTTTTGCTCTTCAATCAGCATTCTACAAACATATAATTCATATTCTATAAAATCATGAAATAACATCTAAAAAGTGACAAATAAAAAAGRGTGAATTCAATTACCATGAAATAACATTTAATAAGTATCACAAATAATAACGTAAGAACTATTTGAAATTTACTTAATCTTTTTTGCGTTCATTACTATCCAACTCTTCCTAATTTCTTTAGGTGTCGCACTCAATCTCATCCATCGGCTCCCGGTAAGTCTTTTTCTCGRAAAAGATAGATGTTGCAACAATATATAATGGATCAACCATCTTCAAGGTTTCCATTTTCTCTAAGRCAATATTGCACWCATCAATAGTCGGTCCATTTGAGTCTCTCGATGTTTTCSCATCGTCAATTGATTATCAAGRTCTTCTGGTTTCTTARGAGTATTTTTCTTTCGGCATCCCATCTCTTTTTACTTCCAGATCAATAGATGATAATGGAAGATCAAAGGTTCACTTTTAGGATTTATAAATGTCCGTGAAGGTTGGATTCGATCATTTGGAAACCCTTCCTTAGATGGACCCATGCAAAATTTTCAGTCATTGAAAGTCCATCAAACAAGGATCTCATCTCTGTAGGATATTTGAATGGCTTTTAAGTCGAAGTTGTTTTGCTTAAGGATTTATTTGTACAATAACACGATATTAATTTCATATATAATCTCTAAAATTTGAGAACCTTAGGCGAAAGTCTATTCGGTGGCCCTCGGCTCTCCACTACATAGTTAAAATATCACCAAAAAATATTTACACGTATAATGACCATAACTAAACAAAAACTTCCAAAGTAATTACAAAATGTAAATATTTATATTCATTTCATATTTAGTTTTCTAACATTTTGACTTGAAAAATTCTACAATTAAGCTATTACAATCAATATGTTCTAACATTTTTTTGTCCTATTAGACACCATTGCAAATCCATTTAAACTCTCTTGGACATTGTTGACCAAATATAAGATTTTACCAATTTTAATTTTGGAAATCTCCTCTGTGTAGAAAGCAACTGGAACTGGTGTGATCACTAGTATCCCATAAACAATTCACATATTTGGAAAACAATACTCTACCACACAAGTGTTCTCTAGTTCTTCTAAAGAAAGATCGTCTTTTTCGAAACCTTTTTTTTTTTATAGTAAAGCAAAATGAACTTCCAATTGCCAATCAATAAAGTAAAGGAAGCAACAGAGTAGAGACATTTGATTTGATTGCAAAACATAAGGTTGGTTGTTAGAGTTGAACTGATGTTTGGTTTCTCCTTGTTTCCTCTCTATCTCGCTAAAAGATTTGTGGCTTGTGGGTTTTGGATTGTTTATTTTACACAAATGGACTCATATTGGAGTTGGACTATAAAACTAATTAAATATATATAAAAAAGTAAGGACTAATAGATTTTTTTAGGGCCCCCTAAACTAATCCATTTTGTTCAGGGCCCTATACCGCCTAGTCCCAGGGATGCCTCCTACTTTTTCACAAAAGTTATTCAAGGCTAAGTATTTTCCTCCTCTATGTGATTAAATTCTTTTAATTTTCCTATTGATTTTATTTTTAACCTCTGTTTATAAGAAAGAAATACTTCAAAAGCATCATCTTTATTCCTAAGTAATAAAATTTGRTGTATCTAAAAGATTTAGTTATARAAGTCATATAATATCTKTACCACCTCYAGACATGATTTTTTTAAGATCACTTAAGTCTGTATGAATTAAACTTAATAATTTAGTTTCTCCATTAACACTTAWGCAAGTTTTCTTAGTGATCTTAGTTTAAGCACATATTTCACATTATATCCAAGAAGTCAAAGGCATAAATTAAATCAAGAGATTGTATGTTTTTCACATAACTCATATTTACATGTCATAATCTATCATGCCATAAAACTATTGAATCAATCATATACATAGAAGAAGATGAAGCATCTCATAAATGACATTAGCAATGTTTAGTAGAAAGACTCTCTAGTTACAGTCCCATTTCCCACAATTACATTATTCTAGTCATGACTATTCTGTCAGACTCAAATGATACTTTAACCTAAACCTTTTTCGGCAAAGTCCTTCCTAGGTGTAGTACTTTACCATCATCCCTTACTAATTTATAGGAGGAAAAGGCTTCCCTATTAATACAAATATGCCTAGTAGTCCAAGGATCTAGGCTCAGTTTTGACATTTATTACTACCTTCACTTGAGAAATGATAGCTGCAATAATGTTATCTCCTTCAACCAAGTTTGCCTTTGGTTTGGAGGATTGTCATTTCTCACTCTTTTCCTACATTGAGGTGCATGGTGTCAATGTTTACATCAAATACAGAATGTTCCTTTCTTTTTCTTAATGTTGGGATTATTAGTAATTATGGGCTTGTAACTATGGGACTTATTATCATAACTTTTATTTAAATTAGATGCTTGCGCCAAGTTTATCTTCAGGGTCATCTCCTTACCTCTTACAACTTGTGACTCTTTTTTTGTAGTGTCACTAATTCATCTAGGGATAACATTTTATCTTTGTGTTTCAAGCTATTTTTGCATTCACTGAATGAATCAAGCAACTTTTCTATCAAGATCCAGCTACAATTCTTTTTTTTTTTTTGTTTTAGAACTCAATTTCTTTAGAATTAAAATCTTCTATTATCTTGATATATTTATTGAGTTGTCTCCAGTCATTTGCTATTGATTAAACTTACCATACTTGAACCTTTGTTTGGTTGCATTTTTGACATTAAATTGTCTTACAAGATCACCTAAATTGTCCTTGCTTCTTTATCCATCAGATATCAAACAATTTGCTATAAATTGTATTTAGAATTATACGAGAACATCGTTTTATTAGTATACTTGGAGGCTAAAATTTTGTGTAGATTTTGCATCAGTTAATGCAAAGGCGACTCCATGAACATCAAGTAAAGAGTGCATTCTACCATCTTTTAAAGTCATCATTTATAAGCAACTCAATATTTGAAATACCTGTATGTAAATAGTTTAGCATATGTGACAGAAAGGATTTGAGTACAGTGTTAGGAATAGTGTTTGTGACATTTGTAATAGGGGATGGAGGGTTTTTCAATTATGAATGCTTAATTATTTCATTAGTAGTCATATTTGCCATAATCTTTAAGATTATTGATAGAATTAATATAAAAYGGCAACCAGTCAAAGGAATAACAAAATATAAATAAAAGAATCTTTTAGTCATAGCAATGTCTTCAARGGGTTATTTCAATGACTTTCGAAATATCCTTCTGAGAGAAAGCCTGACTTCCTCTAAAGTAGAAGGTGGCAAGAACAACAATACTAGCTGAGCGTATACGAGGCGCGTGAGAGGAAGATGGAGAGAGCGCATTTAGGCCGAACGCCGTGGAAGATAAACAACAGCAGAACAAGTTTTAAGCTTGTTTTTTATGAGATTATATCCGTGACAAGATTTCTCGTCTTTTATAGAGGTGAGCCATTGACTGGTCTTAAGAATAGTTCGATGACGCTCCCGCTCCTACGATTTTGTCGTTGAGCGCATTAGTTGCGTAAATAATGGTGGTCATCCTTCCTTATCCCTTCCTTTGTTTTTTGGGTATAAAAGACGCTTGTTTTCGTTTTGTGAGGGGGGCACCAAAAAAAATTCTCGTTTCTTGAGTCCTCCAACCCATATAACTGCCTTTCCAGACTGTAAAATGATGGATAAAAGGTAAATGGGAATGTGAACCGGGAAAAACTTTGTTCCAAAAAAAAGGTCTTATTCCCCCCGCGTTGTGGCTAAAAAAGTGGGCCCCGCAACTTATCCTTGGGATTTGCCACTGAAAGGGTTACTTAGAAATTTAGGCGGCTAATGGATTAATTTTCCGCTTTTCTTGTGTCCCAATTCAATAATAAGTAATCAAAAAGAATTTAGGTTGCATTGGTTTTGCCAATAAGGGCGTTTTTCCCAAAAATAACTGTTTCAGAGAAAAGAGTGTGTTGTTTTCATTCCCGATTGCGCGTCGATGAGTGTAATCCAATCTTGTGGGTGGAAGTGCAGAAAGAACGTTCTCCTCGTGTTGTGTGCGCGCGCGTAGTGCGCGTGCGAAATAAAAGACAAATGTTGTCCCGCCCTTGTCCCCCCAACGCCTTTTTTGTATATTCCCGCGAGCGCGTGCGGGAGTTTACTATAGAATTCAGCCCTTTCTAGGATTTAAGTGTGCGATAGCTTTTCTATTTAGCGTGCGAGAGAGAGTATGCTGGTAAAATTGTAATTAACTTGTAAATTATTAAATTAAGCATATGCTTTTTCCATCTAGTAGCCCCAGATCGTTTGATCGTTTCGTCTCGGTGGAGAGGGAGGTGCGCGCCTCCCCTCCCCGCCATCGCACTTTTCCTTCTGGTTTTTGGAATCTGAAAATAAACTAAAATCGAAGCTAAAGAGGTAACTACTTTAGAGAGAAAACTATATTTTTCTATAATTAAATGAACTAAACTTCTCGCATCTTATATTCATTCGCCCTTCTTGTTTATGAACAGTGGAAAATAGTTGTGTTGTTTGTATTATAGCAATTGTTACTTTTATATTCCTTAACTCTCCCTATTCTATCGTATAAATTTAATATAATGTTTATCAGCATCGTTTTCCTTTTTTAAAATGATTGTGTAGACCAAAAAGGTGGAAAATAAGGATGTATTATGATTTTATATTTTATTTTTCATATAATTATTATATTTGCTGGGAAATGTTAAGCTATTTCAATCAATTTGATACACAAATATTCTCTATGTTCGGATTTGAGGGGTTGGGTACGTAATGTATCACTTTTGAGCAATAGAAATAGGGTTAGATTTATTACTTTTTTCCCCCAATATACTGTGGGAGACTTAGCGAACAATTTGTATAAGAAATAATTCATTGGTCCGTTCAAAGAGTTTAAAAGTTGACATTTCAAATTAAAGCAATTATCATCTTTGATTTATCGTATATTTGTTTTTCGTATAAATTATTTGAAATTTTTAACAGAGCATTATCTGATCTTATAGGCCATGAACGCTGTGGAATCTTAATTGTAGGTTGTATTATTCAACTATTAATTATTCCAACAATTGATTTTCATAGAATTTGAAGAAGTGATTAGAAGTAATCTCAAAGAAAATAATCAAGGAAGAAGGAGAAAAGCGTCACTGTAAAAGGTAAATGAATTAAAAATCTTAAATACCTCTGGTGTGCTCCCCATTATTATTTATTATTTTTAGATTAAAAAGCTTAAGGAACACGCTTCTCCCCATTTGGTCCAAGTCCACTTTTGACTGGTCTATATTCCAACCAAGGCACTGTTTGGAACATTTTAAAACGTTTCACCGTCCAGCTTGGAATATATTTTTTTTCTTTTTCTAAGAAATTGTATTTTCCTTTTCCTTTTTGAGAAAATGAAAATATCTCTTAAGCATGTTTCATAATAAGGGACTTAATAAGTGTATAAATGTTTGCTTTTTAATTCTGCACCATGTTTTAAATAAAATAAGATAAAATAATGTGTACCGCTTTTGATTTATATATTATAATAGAATTGTGTACGTAGGAGATCTATATAACATTAGATGAAAATGATTAAAATAATCTTATTCAAGATTTGACATTAATGAAGGATTAATAAATTAGGAAAAAATCATTAAATGTTTCGTGAATTTTATAATGTAATAAGTATTTTAGAAGAAGAAAATATTGTAAATAAAAAGGGAGGTAGTTTATTGAGAAAGAAAACATTGGCAGTGAGGCAATGTATTGAATTGGAGCGAAGGAAGAAGCCCATTTGAGGGTTAAATTGGTGAAGTCATAATGGGATTTTAGGTCAACAACAACTCATATACATAGAATCCTGTAAGATTGAGCATTTGAAAGAGTAGTTCCATGTTTGTGTTCGGGCGTCCTTTTTAGTGTCAGCACTAGTAGTACAGATTCACTTAATCCAAGAAACTTTAACTATAGCTTGTCTGGGCTTTGGGCCCTCTTTTCTCACCAGGCCCAACATGAAAATACTTGGCATAAGTTACACGAGAAAGCCTAGGAGGATTTTGCAGTCGCCTGCACGTCGGCCTTGAGCAAAAAGAATGAATTCGACTCTGTATTATCCAAAATGGACCGCCGGGAGGCATGAAAGGATTTGGAACTGCAGCTTCTCTTAACCACAGCCGGACGAGGATACGGAGAAACCGAAGAACCCCGGTCTCGAGTTCTAAGATATTAAGGATAGATTGGTCGGGTTTTGTAATTCATTAAACTTGTTGATTGTGGTGACTCAGAAAGAGTGACTCTTTTGCAGATCAAATTAAAACTGATCAGCAATGGATGCTTGCTGCAGGCCAATCATTGATATAACTCAGATGCCTTTTTCTTATCGATTCGGATGCAAACAAGAAGCACTGATGCAGGTCAAGCAGAAAAGGCCGAAAAAGAAAAGGGGGAAAGAATTGATCCTTATTCCCATCTGGGACCAAGTCAAAATCTTGATATGATCATCTTTGCTAGCCAAATGTTACACAGTAACAAAGTCGAGATAATCATGRCCTTCTTGTCGGCAGGCCAAGTTGATCCGATCCGATTATGCAGTCAAAGAGGCAGCAGACCATGAGAAAACCATAGGCAAAGTTGCCTGCAACTCAGGGATATRTGTTCGACGAGTATGGTTTACTCACACCAACTCGAATATGTCTTACATTCAATTCAAAGCATCTGAAGCACAATTACTGATACTGTTTGATAGACACTTCATTTAATATTATTAATTTCATATATTCTACAGACTCAATAAAAATTAATATTATTAAGTGGAGGTATCGGACCATTTAATAAAATAATATTAATATAATAATGATAGAAGGTGATAGGAGACGAGGCCAAGTGATGAGTAGATTGGATATCAACAAAATTCTATGCCATTATTGAATGAGTCATTTTGATATCATACCATTAAAAAAAAAAAAAAAAGTCAATAATCTCAACCCCCTTCTTATCACTCGTTGGATACTCGAGACAAATRGCAACAAAAATGATATGATCCATTCAACCACTTCGGGTGTAGGTTAATCCGACATGCTTCATCCTTTTTTGCTTGTAATGACAAATTCCATCCCAATTTAAAATCAATTCTTCATTACCTAAATAACTATAACGTGATTACTTTTCAAAATAATTGATTAATATTCACAAAACAATGTTGATTAAATTTATTAAAATTTTAAGTTATACAACTACTGCTCATAATAATCTTTTCTTCACGCACCTATGATAATTTTATTAATATTATAAATATCAATAAAATATGAGAGTAATTTAGGTTGTATTTACTTTCAAGTTAAAAAAAAAAAAAGGTTCTTATTTGGTTGAAAATTTTATTTATTTAGTTTTTTTATTGAACAAATCTTATTTGAACTTTGTAATCTTGCAATATGGGAGTCATGATGATATTTTAAAGAAAACATAGTATTATCGTGGTTTACTCCCAAATTGAGCACACTGGAATTGAATAATCATTCATCACTATAGAGAGTAGGAGCTCGTGTGGGTTGAAACTTGAAACCGTGTTAGAAGCTTGTAACAAGAACCCGAGTTGAAAAAGTTCTGCCTTTGAACCACCAAAACCCGAGTGCCTTTTGGATCGTCTTCGTCGTGGTTTATTTARTTTAATACTCTCTGGGTCTTTCCCGCAATGGGGTACCTATGATAATGGGCGACGAAAGAAGAAGAGATGTGACATGACATGAGACCACTCAATGAGGTCTTTGTCTGAAAGTGATGCTAACGCGTCCTGCACGGATGCGCCCAACTATTCATATTTCTCACGCGCCTTCGMGGAAGAAAGAAACAAKAGATCATTGATCTACTACGTGTTCAAATACAGGTCTATTAAAAGGGGTGGACAGGCTTAAGAATCGACCATTATCCACAATTTTTGCACTTCCTCTTATAAGAAGAACCATAAAGATTTCACGAGTACAAAACGAAACATTACTTGATTTGCGATTTTTCTGTTCGTTATTTGCATAATTGCATATACCAAACAATCTTGGATTTTCCAACTGTTCGACGGGAATTTCGCTTCTGAAGTTTCTGGTATATATCTAGGAGGGTTGTTCTGTTGTTTGTCTTTTTTCTTTGGGGCGAAAAGACAGATCTTTTCGGAGGAGAAGTGAGGGATTTGCCGAGACATTATGCGGGTGAAGAAGTTGGAATCTATGACTTCCCGTACGGGAAGAGACCTGCAGCGATACAATTTTCAGGGCTGTCGTCAAGTTGTTGGGTATGTTCTCCATCTTGTGTTTCTCATGATTGATCTGTTCTTGATTTTCTTGGTGTCGGGAAATGGAATGAGGGAGCTTTCAATGGGTTAGTGTTTTTGTTTCTTTTCTTTTAGGATTTGAGGTAGTTTTCCCCAAATTTTTAGGTGGGTCTAGATTAAAGGGATTTCTAATCATTRGAGTTTGAATCTTGATTCTGCCGTTTCCTTCTTCATTTGCTTTCCTTTTTGGATTGGCTAGAGTAATAAAAATCTGATCTTTTTCGCCTAATTTTTATGTGTAGGTGCATCCCGTGGAGATTCAGAAGAAATGAGAAATCTCGTTCTGTTCATGGGCCAATCGTAGAAGAAATAGAATTTCTTTTGATTAGCTCACAGAAGAGTCCCAAATGGATGTTTCCCAAGGTACTTTTTTAGACAAATCAAGACTTGTAACTCCATATTTGAATTAATAGTTGAATATCAAATGCAATCAAATCAATTAATACTATTTTCTGACTTTGTTTATCATTGAATGAAATTACCAGGGTGGTTGGGAACTTGATGAAAGTATGGAAGAAGCAGCTATAAGGGAAACCATGGAAGAAGCTGGAGTTCTTGGTGAAGTTGGGGTGAGTATCACTTGCTATTGTTGCATTCTCGTACTACTTCTGCAAATCATGTGTCATTCTCTAATTGATTGGCAAATTTTCGTCTTGCAGGWTCAATTAGGCATGTGGAGCTTCAAAAGCAAAAGCCAAGACTGCTCCCATGAAGGATACATGTTTGCTTTTGAGGTCAAGGAAGAACTAGATGTTTGGCCTGAGAAAGATGTTCGCCGAAGACTATGGGTAAGTTCACAGTCATAGATCTCATACTTCTATTATAGGAAGCTTGTGCGGTTGTTGCTCTTTTGTGGATAATCCAAATACTGATGTTATAGTCATTCTGATCTACAGCTGCCGGCTAGTGAAGCCAGAGAAAAATGTGTCCATCACTGGATGAAGGATGCGTTGGATGTCTTTCTTTGTCAATTAACAGAACTTCAAAGTGTGGAAGAAGAACAGAAGGCTCCTACTCTATTCGACATTTTTGTAGCTGAAGAACCAAGGACTACTATTGTGGCTCAAAGTGGAAGAGAAGAGGGTATTGATTGTCATCTCCTTCCGCTTGCACATCTTCAAAGAAAGGAAGAACAAATTCGAATGCTGGTTGGAATTGTGACACAAAGTGGACCAGAAGAGGACATCARTTGTCACCTTGTTCCCTTCGCACATCTTCAAATAAAGGAAGAAGACTGCGTGATGAACTGTTCATTAGAATTCTTGAGAACAGAAGAACCAAGAATCGGCATGGTTGCACAAAATGGAGAAGAGGACGTTGCTGGTTGCCTTGTTAGTTGATTAGAATAATCCAGCATGAATGCCCTTTGTTCGCAGGAGTTCTTGAGAATTCGAGAATGATGAATGGGCATGCGGTAGCAAAAAGTGGAGAATGGCAACAAAAATTCAGGTGCTTATTGTTCCACTGTTAGAACTCCATTTTTAAGGCAACTGCAAGTCATTTGTTTGAAAATATTAAGCTAGTTTATAGACTAGGGGAAATTAGACATTGTACAGGSKKTCAAAATGATTCTTTGATTCATTCATTCTTTTTATAACTGTCCATATTAAGTTATTATTCAGAATGTATCTCTGTAACTTTTACCATATAACTACAATAAACACCAGCCCAGATTGAATGCGAATTTGATATCTTGTCCTTTATTATTGGGTCATAAGAGCAAATTTGGTTCACTCATTCAGAAGGCTTTGAGTTTGCAAAATCTTCAAATTCTCCTTTAGATGATTGACCTGGCAATGGATTGTGAAAAACACGTTGCTAATACCTTTTCGTGTAACGCGCAGGTAAAGGTTTGACCTAAAAAGAGTAGAAAGTTTTGAATTTGCCAGAAGAGGTTTACATAAAAAGAGTGAAATTGCTTTTATGTAAAAGCAATAGAGGCAGATAGAACTTGCTAACGTGTTCGGCTCCTCAAGATCATTTCCCTTATTTGACATGCTTAAACATATCAGACCAGAATTAGAATGTCTGGTAGCCTATTTCAGGTTTCAACTGTATTATCAAGAGTATTCTTGATGAAGCTTGAATGATTAGACTGGTTAATATTCTAGATATCTCTGAATTTGGTACGATAAAGCAGAATTTAATTGGTTCTCCTTAAGTTATGTTCTACCCTATCTCTGCCTCTTCCACTCTAATGTGCTGAACAACCCCTTTCATAGCTGACACCTGGGATTAGACTATTTAGGCAATCACATTACACCTGCACTTTCATTTGGGGAGATACTAGGCTTGAGCAAAACTACAAAACTATGAATGTTTGAAGTCTAMTTGTATATTTGTTTAAGTTATTTGTCCAATATTTGGGTAGGGTAAACAGCAAACCTGCAAAAGCACAAGCTTCGTATTGCAAACTTTGAAGCAAAACAATGGAGCTTTGAATGTATTTTGGCAGCCATAGTTAGCAGAGAAAGAGAAGCTGACTCGAGCTCCATTCCCTCGTGTATACAGCATAAACTCATGGAAAAGTTTTAGAAAGCAGAAAATCAAGATTTGCTGGAATTACTTCAATCAAATTCTGGTCACCTTACTGCTTGCGGGTGGAGTTTAACTACATTTTGAGCATACTATTTAAAATACAAAAAAGAGTGAAAATAGAAAATAAAACTAGAAACTAAAAACACTAGAGTTTTTAAAGGTGTAGGCCAAACACGGTCTCCAATTTCAAAAAGGGCTCCCACTTAGAGAGGTATCCGTTAGAAAAGTAAACCAAAAAGGCAAAACTCACAGTACTTCACTTGCGAAAGCTGACGGACAAACAAACCGGAGTTCAATTTTTTCAAAATTAACTTGTTGGTCAGTTACAGCATAAAAGTGACGGACAGTCACTATAATMAGCATTTCCCTCATTAACCCCGATGAGCACGGCAGGCAGTTCAAGATTGAAGCAAGAATCACTCTTACAATGGGTAGGCTCAGAGCAAAAAGTGATTACGAGAACCTCAGAAATTCCCGCATTTCGGAAAATAAGGTTGCTTTCTCCTCTCTTCATCTGATATAGATTTGTCTTTGTGTTGTTATAACAATTACTTCTGTGTTTGTGGTGCTCTTTTTATGTGGAGAAGGCTCGATTAGCCTCTTCGGGGCTGCAGAAAACCATATCCGAACTTCGTTCGATCACTTCATCGGCAAAACCAGAGAGAATCCATGTTAGAAAATACTCCAAAGTTGATTATTCTTCCACTCCTTTGCGCCGTTCGAATCGTTTGAAGGGAAAATCAGGCAACTCAGTACCAGCATTAAAAGGTTCATACAAATWTTTAGAATGTGTATTTTACTTGCATATGATAAGACATTTTACATTGCTGCTGTGTTYGTCTTTAAGGGTCAACTAATCTTTTTCAAGATAGTGATGGTGAAGATGGCAGTGGGAAGAGACCTGCAAATGCACCTTTACTAAGGGGGAGAGATGGTTTAGTGTCGCGTTTTTCTTCAGATGCTTTGGCCCGCCGTTGCACAAGTAAAGGGAGGGGAAGTGTGTATGATCCCATTCATGGAATTTGCTGCCATTTCTGCAGGTTAATCAATCTGTCCTGCATTTACTAGCGGAAGCTTCAGATACGGCTTCTCTGTGTTTGCCTTCTTCCTCTTCCCCCTTCTTCCCCACCACCTAATAATAAAAAGGAAAAGAAAAGAATAACGAAAGGAAGAAAACGAATATAACTGGAAATAACCATGGTATATCTTGTTAATTTCTTTCCTCCTGTCCTTTTCTCAGTAATAGATAACTGATATTGATGATGATTTATCCATCTGCTGTCTTAGACTGATATTAGATGGAAGTCTCATGTTCAAACTAGTACTTGAAGTTTAGAATCAACCCGGATTTATTATGTTCATTGTAAGACTTGTATTAACCTCCATGTCCCTCTAAGGTCCCTTCTTATTTGTCTTGTTCACTTTTGGGAAGTCAGGGAAGAAACCTGGGGCAAATGCAGAGACAATGAAGTTCAAACTGTTCTACCTGTTGAGAGTAGCTTGATGGGTACATTGATGTCTGGCTTGAGCTGATTTTCTGAGAGAGACATTCTATATTTTCAAAATTGGACTACATTTTACACGATGTACATTTTATAAATTGTTATTGAACAAATATTTAATTCTCGAGCTTACAAGTTGGTCAAATTGAAATGCAGGCAAAAGAARTTGTGTGGTGAAGAAGATTGCAGACGATGTGGTAATTTGGACATGAATCAACCATGCATAGGTATGGTACTTGATCTTCTTCTACATTTGTCAATGACTTCTATAGTGCTTTTAATGCAATATAAATCTAGTGCAGGGAAGACAGATTGTTCAGTTTGTCACTCGAGCACAGGTGTTTTCCGTCGAGCTTGTCTCAAGGTTAGATATGGTGAAGGTATGTGATGGATTATTCAGTTTGTTCAAGTAGTTTCAGGAAAGATGTCAATATTTTCATGCCCAAAACCGGTTACAAGATATATGTAAATTAAGGCAGCCTTGTGGTCTGGTTTATAATGAGATTGTTCTAACAGATCCTGAAACCGGTTACTCTTTGTTAGATATCGATGATATCAGAACAAATAAAGAATGGATATGCCCTCACTGTGTGGAAGAAAAGGGACTCAAACCATATTGGATATGCAACAGGTATAAACATAGGATGGTTTTGGAACATTTCTTGGTGCATATTATTCAGATCTTTTTCCGTTTATACTTGCAATATTAACTTGTAGTTAATAATTCTATACTTCATGAATTTTGTTGATTTAAGCTCACTCTGTCTGAAGAAGAGGGAGATGGCACCCACAGGAGTAACTACTTTTAAAGGTTTGTAAGGATTCTTTTATACTTTGTCTACTATAATGTGTGCATCTCCTCACAGACAGTTTTTCTCTTTTACATTTGGAAAAACACAGCAAGGGAGATGGGATATGAATCAGCGGCACATCTACTAAAGGACGAGCTTTGTAGAGCAGATAAAGGGAGATAATGAGAAGCTCTTCCCACTATAAGCAGCAACCAGAGGAACTGAAATGAACCACTAGCCTTGATGACTTGGACCTGCTTTTGAACCAAGCACGCCCTGTAATCTTTTACATTATGTCTCTGGTTATCTAATCCTAGCACGGGCTCAACCTTATGTAACACATTCAGCATTATTCTAGACTTTTCCATCATGGGAACAAGCTTGTCCTTTCCTTGAATCCTTAGGTCTAATAATACAGAATCCAATATCTAGAATTCGGCAGGATTCAGAATCAGAGTTGCTATGTATAGCAAAACAAGAAAATGGTAGAAGAAAATACAGATTTAAATGTTATTGAGGCTGTGCAAATGCAATTTTCTTAAAATAGATCTGTCTCCTATCATATGTATCAGAGCGTATGTTTCTTATGATATGACTAACTTATCAAAAAGCAAATTGAAATACTTATTGAACTAAACCAACAAGAACATGTAGCTTAAAAAAAAAAAAAAAAAATACTGTTAGACTTAAGTTCTAGAGGAATAAATCAGAGATAAACTTGGACAGGAAGAGGAGAAGGGAGAATTTTCTGTGTAAAAGTTCTTCAAAGACGGTGTAAAGTTCTGTGTCTTGTTGCTGAAAGAAGGGATCCTTTTATAGGCAGGCTTCAGGACTCTAGAAAACTGCTGTCCAAAATTTACTGCATAAACTGTCGAAAAAAATGCTGAAACTGTCTGAAACTAAGGTCCAGAAAATTACTGGTGCAAATTTCCACAACGGCAACCTCTGAAACCGCCAAAGAAGATTTCGYCTGCAGTTGTCTGAAACTGCTACAGTGTTCATGAAACTGATTAAGTTTACTACAGTTGTTTTAAATTATAGAGTGTTCGTAGGAGGAAATAAAAGAATTTGCTAGCATCAATACAATTGGTRTCCAACATTCATCGCCAGAGAACTTGCTAGCCTYACTCTTGGGATTAGCTTTTCAACTTCAATCAGGAACAGAAAGCTTATGGCAAATCTTCCCAGTTCTCTAATAGATGGAATGAAAGCTGTTGTAATCACAAAGGAAGTGCTCGCAGCCTTACAGGTTCTTATTGATTACCTGCTTTAGCTAAATTCAACCATGACTCATCGTGTAATCTTAGCTCACTTTGAGAATCTTGCTATTCATTTTAGCTACAAATTTCACATTTGCAGARGAAGAGTTTTACCTYGTACTTGAGACTACAAGAAATCGCATCATAACTRGTTGAGTGCACGTGATAAATCTATGGCATTCTTGATCATGAATTTACTAAAGAAAAGAATCACGAAGAGATGAAGAGAAAAATTTAATGGTGTTTTCCTTTTGCATTTTCTGTTAAAACAAATATTCAAGAATAATTGAAAAAATACAACCCATAARAGCATCTCCAATGCTATAATATTAACATCATAAAATATCTGTCATATCATCAAAATATATATTGTCTCGATAATTTTAACTCCAATACATAATATATTGACTTATGTTATGCTGATTTAGAAAGAATGATGTTAGCAATGTCAAATACAATTTCTAGTTTCATGTTGTATGACTTTGCACTTGGAGATAATTATTGAGTTTACAAGCTATTTTTATATTATATGGAGATAACTGTTGACTTTAAAAGTTATTTTTATTATATTATTTAAAGAAAATAAATGCCACGTGGGTCAAAATCAAAGAACATTAGCGTTATACATTGGAGCTAAATGATAAGTTTCACTTCCCTTTCCTTAGACATTAACCTAATGCAGATTGAAATTTTTCTAAATATAACGTCTTGAGTCGGAGATAGTTTATGGGCTTTCGCCTCATTTCAACCTCGGCGGGAATGAGCAATTGGTCCAGGAAAATATTAATTCTTCAATCAATCTAAGGCAGTACCATGATCTCTAAGTAGAGAGGTTTTTAGTGAGTTCCTAGGTCAGTAGATTGTTAAGTCCATTACCATTCCAGGGAGGAAGCCTGGAGTTCATGATTTGGTAGGTTTGGCGTAGCTTACCATGGCTGTTATGTCTCTCAAGAAGGATGAGGATTTTAATTAAATTTYATATATTAAGTGTTATTTGTCAAAATTTATTYAGCGTTAACACTATAATATTGAAGATGTTCTAAGATATTCATATGTGGACATCCTAAGTCTTCTTATTCCCCTAAAAGGGTTTTCTTTTTCTTCAGTACTGGAGTTTTCATTTTTCCACCAAAACTCCAAGTATAGTAATGCCAAACGGGTCATCAGTGAGTTAGTGTTGAGCTGAGCCGAAACGCAAAGCCTTGGAGCTGTTCATAGGGGGTGAGGTGTGACCAAGAGGCGAGGCGAGGCGAGGTGAGTTGATGGGCCAGATACTCAAGCTGAGCTCAGGATCACTGCCTAGCCCATGAACAACACGAGGAGGTGGGTCCGAACTTTTTAATAAAATTATAACTTATTAATTTATGCCTTATTTATTGAATGAAATTTTAATCTTTATATTTAATAGATGGTTAAGTAAGGATATGGGATATTTATGTAAGGAGATGAAAGTTTTATGCAAGAAAATAAAAATTAGGGAAATTAGCGCGTTTGACCACTCAACAATTTATAATTAATGGTAATATCCCTAAAATTTTTCCTCCTAAAATTTTTCCTCCAACTATTTTTGAATACTTATGTATGTCACTTTATGATGAAATCCAATGGCGGGAGATACTTGCTATGCACATGACCCTTCTTTAGGGTCATTTTCATCAACTCAATTTATTCCAAAAAGGAAAAAAAAAATGGAAAGGAAGATGAAGATCATCTTCATTCTTGCACATTCTTTCTCCTGTGTACCTATGCAAATCCAACCCCAACCCAGAATATCTCTATCTCTATCTCCATCATTTGCTTGCATGTCTCCGCAAATCCAATCCTAACCACCTTATCTCCATCTTCATCTTAATATGCCTAAGATTTTCCTTCTTCCACCTCAATCACCCCTGAACAGAAGCTCTCTCCTTCATACTTCTTTTGCAACTCAACCCTGATTTTCTTTGCCAACATTTTCACCTTAATCCTTCTTTGTATGCTCTTAGAGTTTTCTTTTTCCACCTTAGTCAGCACCCAACAGATGATCTTATTTCTTCTTGGCTKACAAAACCTACCACCACCGCAAAACCATCATCTCAATCCATCAATTGCATGTTAAGTGTCTTTTTGTTAGAGAAATAATAGATAATTGAATGAAGAAAACTCGTACTACAAGGTTGAGGCGCAAATATCTTGCACTCTTTAAGAAGATTCAAGTCCTCTACAGTCTTCAATGTTTTAAGAATCGATGCAGTAAAGAATAACCCTTGCTTGTTTCCTCCATGATACAACAACCCACCAATTGTTGTTTAGCTTTAGCAATTCTACATCAATTACTATAGCCCAAGCTTCATCAAAAACACCTTATTATTTTTTACTCTCAATGTMTGCTAATAATGATGTTATGCAATATTTTAACATTATCAAGGTCTAAGGTATTTATAGGGAAYGAAGAACTAAGGACATGACTTTAAAATCAAATTGACATAACCTTACAATCAATAAAAGTGACCTTACAATCTAATGGATATGACCTTTAAACTTAGTTCATTCATCTTGACAATGTACTAAGAGAGAAACTATGGACATACCATTATACTTAGAATGTAACAATGTAATTTATATTTATGTACACAAATCAATATTAAAAATGTATCTWTAATAATCTCCCAATTTTAATAATGATGCAAGAATATAAATGATTGAGAGAGTAGAATATTAGCTAAAGGTAGATTACTACACTTAATGAAGGCATGCTCTACATTGAACCTTTACTTAGTTAAACAATCTTCTACATAGCCAGAGTGTGTTGAGCATTGAACTTGACCGTAAAAGTGAAAGAGAGAATTATTTCTAACACAATATAATTTATTTGTTACAAATACGAGCTTCCATAGCCAACATATTATGGTCTTGTTTTTGCTAGATTCATGAGTGATTTTGAGAAATAAGCTGATGTTTCATAGAAAGCGATCTCACTTTTGCACTTGCATAGGTGAGATCTGTCAAGAATGCTCTTGTAACTATAAATACCGTACTCATAAAGAGCTACAAATTTCATTAAGAGTTAATAACTCAGTCCATTAAGCGTTACAAGATAATGTATTTACACCACAGGAATGAGTACAAAAATATATGCATTCTCTTGCGTCCACCATATGATTCGTTTTTCCTATTGAACCCAATTATAGGATCTCTGGTTCTTGGGTTTGGTATCCTCATATATGGATCATGAACCTTTTTAGGCTTCAAACCCATTCCCCTTGATGTACTCCAGACACTATCTCTTGCAATAGGTTTGCAAGATTATAATGAGTCTTCCTATACTCTACATTAATGACACCATTACTTAAATATGATCTTATAACATTATGCTTCCTCCTAATGGATCTAGATTTACTCTTATAACAACTATTTTTAATTCTACCAATCGCTGCAGTGCTATGA
>MEJB01000053.1:0-94940 GCA_001752375.1 Rhazya stricta
TTTTTCTGGGAGTGAGGGCGGCGGTGTAAAGGGAGGAAGATGAAGATGGTTTAGGGTTTCTTCTATTTTTCTTATTTTTCTTTTTTTTTAACTTTAGCCCTAACCCAAATCTTTCGAGCCTTCCCATTCGTAACTAATCCAATTCATTAAATTAAGTTCAATGGGCTTTCTTTCGATAAAAATCTAGTTTTTCGAATGAAAATGAGTAAGCCCAACGAGTCGAGCCTCTAACCAACCAAGGTCCTAATCGAACAAGCACGATAATTTCGCACTTATTGACTTACAATTAAAACATTAACCACATAGAAGATTATCCAACCCTAGTTGGCACATAAATTCACAAGATCAAACAAAAATCCATAAAAAGAAATCTTRGGTATTACATTGAAATTCGGCACCTCCAACAAGAAACCCTAGTGCCTCTCTTGTTTCAAGAGGAAGAAGAACAAGTAAGTTGCTTCTAAACTCTCCTTGAGAAGGAAAAAGGATTTTATGTTTAGCTTTCACTGCATCTTTCCTTCTCTCGCACGATCCTACAAGTACTACAAAAGAGTTGAATGAATTCAGATATGTTGTCTATAGGAATATTAGCTGATAGTTACTTAAAGAAGATTTGTTCAAGTTGACCTTGGTCCATGTTGGGTCAAGGGGGCCAAGAAGGACCAAAAGAAAAATGGACAAAATGAATAAGAAAAGAAAGACAATTATTTGATGATGACATCTAATAGCTACCTATCCAAAGAGTCCAAGTTAAGTTTAGGAAGAGAAAAATGCTACAGCATTCACGTTGGAGCCCAGAAATTCAAAGTACAGCATGTGCGGCATAAGACGAAAGAAGAACCCTTTGCATTTAATGAAAAATTGCTTGGAAACAACATCTGGCTCTTGTTCTAAGTTGATTTCAGCCTTTTATCCGAAATGCTAAAGCATAGAAAAGCCAGTAGTCCCCACATTTTCAAAAATAGATAAGCAGAGATAAAGAATGTTGTCTGCCATAGGCATGGAAAGCGATAACAGTGCCAACTCAGCCCTAAATCTGCCTATATAAGGAGAATTTAGGTGAACAAGAAGAAAAGTTGGTAATGGGTTAGTTATTTAGCTAGTTAGAATAGATTAGGAAGTATTTGTTAGTTTTACAAAGCTTTTAAGTAGAATTTAGGGGTTTTCTTCAAAAGAAGAACCCACATTTAGATTTGCCTTTACTATTTTAATCCTAGATTTGAGAAGTTGAAATGAAAATCTGCTCTTTTAGTTTTTTATGCATTTATCTAATTTTTTTTTTKAAGTTTACTTTGTTCCCAACTTAATTCTTATTTTATAAAGAGAAGTTTTGCAAGTGAGCATAAGTTATTTAGCTCTTCAAGGTAAAAGAGCTTGACAAAGCTGAGCTACTAAGGTTAAGGTTGTTTGAACCATAAACATTGAGGTAAAGTCCTTTGAAAAATCAAAGGGATCATTTAGTGATTAAGGAGGTCAAAAGACATTCTTATTTTTATTGATAGCTCATTATGATTTACTGTTAATAACTATTCTTCATTGCCATAGATATATGGTTATTGAGGTAGTGAACTCTGCCACAACATTGCTAAGGGATTAGGGAAGACCTATCTCTAAACTCTAAGTAAAGATCTCTGAGACAACATTTGAGAACCGGATTAATGCAAGGACACTTGCTTCATCTCGAGGAATCCTATAGCATTCTGGAACAGTAGTCAAAAGTGAGCATAGACATATCTATGATTTTTTTACTCTTCCCTTCCTACATRTGCACACTGAATTGTTTTGAGTAAGATCACATCGCTCGATTTTGTTCTCTAGTTCTATCTAGGACTAACTAACTTTACTTGTTTTCTAACTTAACTTTACTTTCAGTTCTTTACTTATCACTGCTTCAGCATCTACTTTCCTTTACTCTTGCTTTATAATGACCACCAATGATATATCATTATTATTTATTTTTATGGAGTTTTCACATTAAGTTTTCATTAATCTAATCCTTGTGGGAAACAATACTTTACTGACTCTTCATTACTTGTTGACCACATATAATTCTATAATCTAACATAAGATCCAACCCATCCCCTTAATTATTGACCACATTTACTTCCACCATCCTCTCAAGAGATTCAACATAAACAATTCAAAATACAACCATGCTGCAACAATGGTTGCATCGTTGATTCGGCAAAGTTGACAACAAAAGGTGATGACAGTTCTAATGAGGTAGTTGCTGTAATTATTCTTTAGCAATTGGAAAAATACACCACTACGAAATGGCAAGATTCGAGGATTCGACAAAGTGAATAGAGACCTAGAAAAGCTCCTCTAATACACGAACTCAAGTATAAATGGTCAACAAGTCATAAAAATTGAGTCGAGAATCTTTCCACGATGACTGAATTAATAAAAACTAAATATGAAAATTCCATAAAAAAGGAAAATAACGATGTGGAATTGGTGGTCATTATGAAGAAAGAGTAAAGAAAAGTAAATATTGAAGCAATAATGAGTAAAGAATTGAAATGAGTAGAGTTAAGTTAGAAAGCAAGTAAAATTAGAGTTAGTTCTGGAATGTTGAGGCACTTGAGAATAGAATCAAGCATTGTGATCCTACCTAACACTATTCAGTGTGCAACTATAGGAAAAATAGAAAACTCATACATATGTCTAAGCTAACTTTTAACTATAATTCCAGAATGCCATAGGACTCCCCAAGGTGAAGCAAGTGCCTTTTCGTTCATCCAATTCTCAAATACTATCTCAAAGATCTTTACCTAGAGTTTAGAAATGGGTCTTCCCTAATCACTTAACAAAGTTCTAGACAGAGTTCACTAACTCACTAACCATATATCTATGGAAATGTAGAATTGCTGTTACTTGTAAATGATAATAAGCCATCAAAAAAAACTAAGAATGACTTTTGACCTCATTAATAACTAAATGATCCTTTTGATGTCTGAAAGGACTTTAGCTCAATGTTTGTAGTTTAAACAACTTTAACCTTAGTAAACAGCTTTTTCAAGCTCTATTACCTCGATCAAGGATCCAATGAAAGTAGTTAAAGAAAAGAGAATCAGATTTATGCTCCAAGAACTAAACAAGTCATGCTCATTTGCTAAACTTCTCTTCATAATATAAGAACTAAGTTGGGAACAAAATAAACTTCAAAAAAAAAAAAAATTTAGACAAATGCAGAACTAATAGGAGCAAACTGTTGTTTGAACTCCTTAAATGTAAGATTAAAATAGAAAACTCAAATCTAAATGTGGCTTCTTCTATCCAAGGAAACCCCAAAATTCTACTTGAAARTTTTGTAAAACTAGGAACTACTTTCTAATCTATTCTAACTAGTTAATTAACTAATCCACCACAATTTTCTCCTTCTTATTCAGCTGAGTTTTGCTTATATAGATAAATTTAGGGCTGCGTTGGCGATGCTGTCACTTTCAACTTTCTATCAGACAGCTTATGACTCAGCATTCTTTATCTCTTCTTGTCTATTTTGCCCAATGTGGGGGCTACTGGCTCTTTTATGCTTCAGCATTTTGGGTAAAAGGCTGAAATCAACTTAGACCAATGGTCAGATATCATTTTCAGCCAAATTCTCATTAAATGTAAAGGGTTCTTCCTCTGTCTTGTGCTACATATGTTATACTTAGAATYTCTAGTCCCAACGTGATTGCTATAGCATTTTTCCCTCGCTAAACTTAACCTGGACTCTTTGTACAAGTGACATTTAGATGTCAATATTCGATAGTTGTTCTTCTTGTCTTATTCCTTTCTTGTCCACTTTGTTTTTGTCCTCCTCGTCCCCCTTGAACCAATATGGACCAAGCGATTTCAACAAATCTTCTAAGTCTCTTTCAACTGATACCCTCCATGCTTGATTTTCTAATTGCCAMATGTCAAGAAGACATTTTGTGGTGCTTTCGTCCGACACTTTTATTGCAGCATTGTCTCATCCATAATTCTTCATTTCTCCTCTTAAGTTTAGCAGAGATCTTTTCTTCTTCCACATGCTCCTCAGTTTTGTTCTCYGATGTGCGACTGCTGTAGCATTGTTGGCATTCCTATAACTACTTTTCAAGACCAAGCTTTTTAGAAATAAATAAGCACTTTAATGACTATTCTAAGCTACAAATATGCTAACTATTTTAAGGCTAAGGGAAATTACTACTTTGTATAACTAAAATACAAAGATAATGGACATAAAATGGGCAAAAATGGGGGCTAAAAATGGGATACTTTTTAAGCACCCCAAACTTAAATCATTGCTAGTCCTAGAGGAATGCTATAAAGAGTAGATAATACTTGGGAAAATTTCTTATTGTAGTCATGCTTTATTCAGAAGAAATGTTGTAGCAATTATATAGTCTAAAAGGTTAAGTTAAGAGTGTGGTGCAAAGTGAAAGAATAATTACCAGCATATCTAGAGAAAAAATAATGATCTTTCCAATCCTTAGTTTTGTTGCAGTAGCATGGGATTATACAATGGATTTTTAGAATAAGGACTAAATAAAATTGATGAAAATTTGTTAAAGAGAGCTCAGAAATTATAAGAACACAAGTGGGGGTTTTTTGCTATAGCATTTGAGCTTTCAAAACTTAGGCTTTTTAATTAGATATTCTGTTGTGTCATAGTGCCTCTTGATGCAAAGGCATACATAGGTTACATAAGTGCCCCTAGTTACTTAGCACGAATCACAACTTACGAATTGTTGTTGCATACTCTCACTTTGTTCCCCTTTTTACAAAAAAGTAGACATGGGTTTCATGAGTGGCCCTAGCTACTTAAGTACTAAAAATAATAGATTAATCATCATTTTTTACTAAGCCTTTCATCAATTTCTCCCCCRAAATTATTTGAAATAGTGTCCTCTTTTCTCAAATAAAAATCATTGTAAAAAGATCCTCTTAGAAATTCCCATATCTAATTCCTCATGCTAAAACCATCTGTTACTAGCTCAAAAGGTGAAGTTCAAATATCTAGCTTTAATTTTATAAGAAAGCAGTGCAAATAGAACATTGAAACTTATTTCTAACCAATTTCCAAATATCACTAAGCAAGTTCAAATTCTATAGCATAACTAGTATTTAGAAATATCCTAAGTCGTTCTATAGCTACAATGATAACCTTAGAAAATATCTCATCCTTTACCCATATTCTTTTGTTTTAACATTAGTTTCTTAGGTTTCTATGCTCTTAATTATGGAATGTGCCTGAAATTGTTTCCCAAAATGCTGAAGCAGAGGAGAAGAAGGGAGACCACTTTACCGAAAATAGATACTGCAAGTCRAATGTTGGCTGAGTCTACTATCAAAAGTTGAAAGCTACAACATCGCCAACTCAGCAACATTTTGGGCTATAAAAGGATCAGTTGAACAACAAGAGAGCAGATAGATAAAAGAGATACTTAGAGTTTGTAGTTGTAGTTCCTAAAGTTTAGAATAGACAATAAGTTTATCTTCARCAGAAGTGACCATTATAGATTAKATCTCTTGCTTTGATCATAGAATAGAAAGGAGATGGCGAAAGTCCTCCTTGCTTAGTTGAACGCTTTTAGCATTTTAATCTACCAGGTTTCTTAGTTATTTCAAGTTAGTTATTGTTCATCTTTGATTTTGTTTTCTCAATCTTCTTAGTTGTAAACAAAGCTGAAAAGGCTGTTAGATATTGGTTAGAAGTTAGCATTATTGAGTAGACCCTTTTTAGATATAACAAGGATCCATTAAAGGTGGAGGGAGCTAGAGCTTACTTCACCTTTTCTGGAATTCAACAGCAACTAAAAAAGTAGCCAAAAGTAGCTAAGAGAATTATTGTTATAGATATATGTTTAATGCTCTAAGTGAAATCTGCTAGAGTATTACTTAGGAGTTAAGGATAGCATTCTTTGATCCTCGTATAGCATTTTGTGACGGCAATGTAAGTGCTCAGTAGAGATAAAGAGACTTACTCTGTTAAGGAAAGTGAGTACATCAATAAGACATTGTAATTAGGATTCCCATAGATATATGGTGTAGTCATCTTACTTGTCCAGTGGTTGCACAATACGAGGCTTTGTGTGAGACATCATGCATAACCTACTTAGCGTGCTACAACATATATTACGGACTTTAATTTTATTATTCGTAATTAACCTAACTTTTACTGCTTTCAGTCATTTACTTTTAATTTACGATTTCAAATTTTATTTTTTTGTTATCTACTTTTAGTATTTACTTTACTTTGCTCTGAACTATTGAACATTGTGAATGCTATATCATAATTATTTCCTTACTCAAAGTTCAAGACATTCTGACTTTCATTAAACTATCTTCGTGGGATTGACACTCAACTCATCTTACTACTTTTCTATCACATATACTTGCTAGTGTGTTAGTTTAATCACGATTGGATTAGACTCCAATAATAACCCTCCTAGGGTTAATATTGTAGTTTTACCAAATTATAGAAATCGTGCCATATAAGAATATGCCATACTAGTCTTGCACGATCTAGCTRGCATTGTCTAACCTGAAATTCAAGCCCAACAATTTGAAGTCATCATGTTCCAAAATGCTACAAACAGTGGGATAGTTTAGTGGGATGGCCACCGAAGATCCACACCTACATCTATGATTAATCATGGAAGTAAGTGATCCTTCCAACTCCAAGGCATTTCAAAGGACGCACCCAGAATGAAATTATTCCCCTTCTCCTTGAGAGATAGAGCAAGAGAATGACTGTACTCTTTGCCCCCAAATTCAGTAACATCTTGGACTAGTTTGGAAGAAATTCTTTTTATGAAATACTTCTCAGCAATAAAAAATTGAAAGTTAAGAAATGAAATCACTCAATTCCAACAATATGGAGATGAAAACTTGTATGAAGCACGGGAAAGATTCAAGGAGCTGCTCAAAAAATGCCCACACCATAGAATTTAGCATTGGATCCAAATGGAAACTTTCTAAAATGGACTCAACAGTTAGTCAAGGATTGTCATTGGCATTTTAGCAAATGGAGTAGTTCTGTCAAAATCATACAAAGAGGCTGTAATACCCGGGATATTACTTTTTCATTTTTATGAATTTTGTATGATTGTATGTGTAACTCCCTCAAATTAGGAGCATTATCCTATCCCGGGAATGTCACCATTTACTCACTAACGCGAATTTGTGAAAATTGAAAAATTTTAAACCAATTAAGAAATACTTAATAATAAACAAAAACCATTCTAGTCAACAACCATCTTAATCCATAACATTCATTTAAATTAACTTCAGGGTATCTTGGTTTCCCACAAGTGACCTCCCTGCACCACCTGGCTACACATCACCTGAAATGCAAAATGAGAGAAATGGAATGAGYTATAAAGCCCAATAAGTAAATCTCATGCATGGATGCATGAACATGGCCTMTATGTCATGAGTTATAAAACTTCACCTTTCTCATTRAAAACTTTCTAAATATTCCCTTTTCGAAATCTCTTTACAAAATCTTTCCTTTCAAAATGTATACCTTATAAAAAATTTCTTTTCATTACATTCGTGAGGTTACTGAGTGTAACGCCTAGCCATTAGGCTTGCAGTGGGACCATTCTTATTTGGAACCCGATTACATTCCTACCGGTAGTACCGCAAAGCGGTTAACATTCATTTACTTTTCCTTTCATCTTTTCACCTCCAAAGAGGTGAACATTACATTCTTCCCTACCCTCCAAGAAGGTAGGCTTGGGTGCGCCGGTCCCCCACGCTCCATTTCCCACTCATATCCTTCATGGCTAGGTTTACACTCCTTTCCAAAAAAATTTGACATTTTCCTGAACACGTTACAATTTATAAAATACATTCCCTTTCAAAATTTCATTTCCTAAACGGTTCTCTTTCTAAATGTATGAATGGCTCATGCAGGAATGATGTATAACACTAACTATATGGCCATGAYATGAAATGCATACCACTRTATATAACATATCATTCGACAYAAAAACAGTACAGGATATGAAACACATGAAACATTCCACACAATTAACACACCTCGTAATACAATCCCATACACAACACATTAAACAATCTAAAAGAACTCAATTACATCCATTCATAAGCATTAACGAGATGTAAGAATTTACTTAGATAAAACTCAAATTCAATACACATTCAATTCACGTAAGTGCAGTTATAAACACAATACATATATGTTTATGAGAATGTGAGAATTTACTTACCCAGAGTCCTTTACATTAAAGGTTTCTTATTTAAATCGCGAAGTGAAATCCTTCGACCGTTCTCAATGTTAAGGCACTCGAAATAACCTATTTGTGATTTTAGAAAGAAAGTCTATTTAGTACGACTGTCCCAACTTAGATATTCAGGGTTTATTCGAACAATGTCATTTGCCAATTATTAATCCATAATTAGTTCCCACGTTACCAATTATCACGTCTTTTAAGGGTATAATTTAAACTCCTTCGCTCGGGTACTAAACTTAATCTAATTTCTCCCACAATTTTACTTTAGGATATAATTACATATGTTATAAATTTCAATACTAATTAACAATGTTTTCACCTTTTAAGTCCATAAAGTCTAAGTGTTGCGAGAATGGTATTGGGTTCTCAAGCGTGCACTCTAACGGCGCGCGCGCAACAGCCCTAGGCATCTGGAAGTCTGGGCGCCTGGGGGTCAGGCGCTTGGGCGCTGGGCGCTTGCTGGCTCTGGGCACTCCCAGAACTGGCGAACAGCCAGCCTAAGCCTAGCAGCAGCCTACTCCACACCTGATTTCGGCAAGGCTTCCGGCGAGTGGTTGAAATATACTAAAGAAGCTGGTCAAATTTGGGCAGAGCGACGCCTAGTAAGGATTTGGCTAGCCGTGTGGCAGAGCATCCGAGTGGTGGCAAGACGCACACAGACCTAGTCAAGGAAGAACATATCTGGACGGGCTCCACTGCGTCGAGCTAGCCGAGCACCGTCCTTCCTCCATCCTTGCGAACCCATGGAGCAGAGGAGAAGAAGAAGAATAAGAAGATGAATGTAGATCTAGCTGAGCGATGACCGGCGGGAGGCAAGACAGAAAGGCTGGCTGCGCGGCAGAACATCAGAGCAGCGGATCTARGGGCCTTCACGCCAGCATCGACTTCAGACCCGATTGATGCGAACGCAAGCTAGCAAGTATCGAGGGCAGAGGAAGACAGATTTGGGCAACTGGGATAACTCCGATCGAGTAGGTCCATTCGTGTCGCGAGCAGCTCTGAAATTTGGTCACGGCTCCAAGCATCGAGCACTAGCGATGCGCGCTGCGAGCGGCATCCTTCGAGCACCGGTGTGGGAGGGACGAATCTTGCAGGGAATCTGGTGCGGTGAGMGGCTTGCCGATCTCACGCAGCGATGAGCAGCGGCTGCTTCAAGTGTCGGCAGTGGAAAAAGGGAAGAGAAGAGAGAGAGAGGAGAAAGAGAAAGGAAAGGCCACGACGAGGGCGTCGGGTAGGCAGAAGAGGAACGGCAGTGGCAGTGGTGAGAAGAGAAGAAGAAAGAGGCGAGTAGGGTTTGGGAGTGGGCAGCGGTGGCTTAAAGGGAAGGAAGATGAAGATGGTTTAGGGTTTCTTCTATTTTTCTTATTTTTTTCTTATATTTTCTTTTTCCTTCTTTTTCTTTAACTTGGGCCCTAACCCAAATTTTTTGGGCCTTCCCATCCGTAACTAATCCAATTCATTAAATTAAATTCAACGGGCTTTCTTTCGATAAAAATCTAATTTTTCGAAAGAAAACGAATAAGCTTAACAAGTTGGGCCTCTAACTGACCAAGGGTCCTAATCCGACAAACACGCTGATGTTACACTTATTAACGTACAATTAAAACATTAACCACATAGAAAATTATCCAACCTTAGTTGGCACACAAATTCACAAGATCAAACAAAAATCCATAAAAGAAATCTCGAGTATTACAGTATGAATTGTGTGCCAACTAGGGTTTGATAATTTTCTATGTGATCATTAAACATTTAATTAAGTATGGAATTATCGTGTTAATCAAATTAAAATTTTTGGTTAGTTAGTAGCTCGACTTGTTAGGCTTATTCATTTCTCATTTAGAAACTAGATTTTTACCTAAAGAAAGCCTGAAAATTTTAATTTATTGTACTGGATTGGTTATGGGATCGGGAGGAAAGGCCCAAAGTGTAACACCCCCAGATTAGGAACCTTATCCTAACTCGAGACTGTTACCTCATTCCACTCGTAAATAATCAACTATCATTTAAAACTCAACATTTATTTAAAAATGAAGACAGCGAAAGTCTCAACAATTTAAGCCATTCAAAAATGAAGACAGCCGAAGCCTCAGGAATTTAAAATATTTAAAAATAATATAATTATCTTATTGCATAAAATAAGTTTGAAACAAGTTCCCGGGTATCATAGCTCGCCCACAAGCGAGCTCCTCGCCCCATCTAGTTACATATCATCTAAAATAACACATAAGAAAAGAAATGAACTAAAAAGCCCAGTAAGTACCTCATGCATGAATGCATGAATGCATGAACATGTCCTACATATCATGAAACTTTAAGGTTTCGCCTTTTTAAATGAAAAACTTTCCGAAACATTCTCTTTTCAAAACTCCTTTACAACTTTCCTTCAAAATTTGCTTATTGTAAAAACATTCCATTTTCTTTCATTCGTGAGCTCACTAGAGTGTAACGCCTAGCCACTAAGCTATACAGTGGGCCATCTTATTTGGAACCCGATTCCATTCCTACCGGTAGAATCGCAAAGCAGTTAAATTTCATTCTTTTAACTTCCATACTTTCACATCCAAGGAGGTGAACATAACATTCTTACCTACCCTCCAAGAGGGTAGGGTCAGGTGCGCCGATCCCTCACACCCCATTTTCCACTCACATCTTTTGTGGCTAGTATTACACTCCTTTCCGAAAACTTTAACATTTTCAAAAAAAACTTTAACCTTTTCCTTTAAAATTCCATTTTCTAACCCTTCACCTTTTAAGTGTGTGAAAGGCTCATGCCAAATGTGATGTAGAATTCTAACTACATGCTCATTACATGAAACACATACAACCTTATGTAATGTAACGTTCAACAAATATCATGGGATATGAAAACACAATAGCATATTATATTCTTTAACATAATGGTGCTACTAGATACGAACACATTAACATTCTTCACAATTACACACATCAATATAGAATTTCATACAAAACATATTAAAGCAATTAAAAGCGTTCAATTTCATTCATTTATAATGTTAATGAATGGGAGGATTACTTACTCGGGGTCTTGTATGTAAACGGGTTCTTACTTAAGTTGYGAAGTGAACTGCTTCAATCGACCTCAACGTAAGGCCTCGAAATGACCAAGTTGATTACAGAAGGAGGGTTTACTTAGTTTCGATCGTCTCAACTTAAGTGTTATGCGGTTAATCCAAAAATATCCTTTATAAATTTATAAATCCAAATTTAGTTCTCATATTATCAAATATTATGTTTTAAGGATACAATTCAACTCCTTAGTCGAGTATAAATCTAACTGTGTTTCTCCCATAAATTCACTTCAAAGCATATTTATTTACAAGTCATACAATTTCAATATTAAGTGTTAACGTTTCACCTTAAAATTCATGATATTCGGATGTTGCGGGAGCAATAATGGATTCCCAAACATGCGTTCAAGCGACGCGCACAACGGCCCTGGGCGTCTGGGCGTCGATGTGCCTAGGCACCTGGCACTAGCACTAGGCGCCTGGTACTGCTAGGCAAGCCTAGCGCTAGGCACTACTGGGTTGCACCAGGAGCAGATCCTTGGCACACGAACAGAGTACGTACTAGTATTGAGCACTACTGGGCTCTACTTCGATGCTGTCCCGACGAAGAAAACAGTTTCTGCTCGAGCTCCCAGCGTTGGTTGACGGCGAGAGACAGCTGGCAAAGCGAGCCACAAGGATAGAGAGCCAAAATGACGGCCAACTGCACGGTTTTAGCTTCAGTTTGAGGGGAAAAATTCGTTGAGCAGAGGGAGAAAGACGCAGCAGCGGTAGATCTGGCGATGGCGTCGAGCAAATCTAGCTGCGCCGAGCAGTAAATGGTTAACGATGGTAGGTCCCACGACGGTGTTGCATAGATCTGGTCGCTCCCACAGAGAAGGAGACGACGGTGGCAGATCTGGCGATGGTGTCGCACAGATTGGTCGCTCTTACAGAGAAGAAAGACAACGACAGCAGATCTGGTGGATGATCGAGCAGATCTGATCACGCCGGGAAGAAGAAGAAGAAGAAGATGGCGTATCGAATCTAGAGGCGGACAGCTTCTCATTTGGTCGGCGCTGGCGCGAACCTCAGATCGTCAATCGGAGTCCGAAAGCGAGAGAGGGAAGTCGGACAAGAGACTCAGGAACGAACAGACAACCTGCACGATGCGTGCTGCAGGTGGTGTTCGAGCAGCGGTCGATCGCAAATCGTGGCAAACAGTGGCCGCTTTAAGCGTCGGCAGTAGAGAAAGGGAAGAGAGAAGGAGAAGCAAGGGAAAAACCATGACAAGCAGCGTCAGGTCAGGCAGAGGGGAAATGGCAGCTGCGGCGGCGACGGCGGTAGTGGGAGGAAAAAGATGAAGGGTTCTTTTAGGGTTTTTCTTTTTCTTTTCTTTTATTTTTCTTTCTTTTTATTTTCTTATATATTTTATTTTCTTTTTGCTTTTCTTTTCTTTTTTATATTTTGGGCCGTAACCTGAATCTTTCGGGCCTTCCCATCCAAATTTAATCCAAAATATGTAAATTTAACATAACGGGCTTCTTTTCGATAAAAAAAGTCCAACTTCCGACTAACAAAAAAATAGGCCCACTAGTCGAGCCTTTAACCAACGAAAATTCTTATTCGATATGGACAATATTTTCGCACCTATTAAATGTATGATTTAAAAATATTAACCACATATAAAATGTCCAACCCTAGGTGACACACAATTTCACGAGATCAAACAAAAATTCATAAAAGGAAAATCCGGAGTGTTACACAAAGTTTTGGGTTAGGGCCCAAACCTAAAAAAAAAAAAAAAAAAAAAACCTAATCAGTATAGTCTAACGCCATCTACCCCTCATTGCCAAACCCTTCCCGCTGCATGCACTGCATCCCTTTTCCCTGCCGTCGACTCCCCGCCGGGTTCTTGCCCTTGCCGCACCACCACCCATTCGACGAGGCTAGTTCACCTTCAGCCTCGAGCACTCTGCAGTGACCAAAAATCGTGACTGGAGTCACTGGTTTATGCGGCTGTTATGCCCCCCGCCACTCGCTAGTGCTCCAGCACGCTCGCCAGCAGCTCATCGCCCAGATGCACTAGAGATCGTTGCATCACTGGATCAGATCTGGTTTTCAATTGTTATTGCTATTCCACACCTCAGACTTACCCTACTGCTCATGACTTGTACAGACTTGGGTTGACCAAGATTCGCCTTCTTCGTCCAATGATCTGATGGTCAATCTACTCCGAGCTTGCTGGTCGCGTTGCTCGAGAGTCACCTTCGATTTGTCACTGTGTGGTCAGAACCTTGCTTGGCACCAAGATCTACATGCGATCTCACAGTTTGAATAAGTTGTCGATCGTCATCTCTTCTCCCCTACAAGTCGTTAAGTTATTCTGCTTGTTGTTGTCTTGCTCATCGATCGCCGCCCGGTGTTGCTTAGCGACCTGACCAAAGTTGCTTCAAGGTTTCTTCTGGAGTGGAATTTACTACAATTGGTAGCTAATCACCTTGGTAAGCTATTCACTGACTTGATCTCTCCAGATTTGCAATTTCGATCATCCACTCACCGAAAGTTTTACTAGAAATAGATCTGTTGGAAACAATTGTTGGGTTGCCCAGACACCCAAGCAATCGAGCGCCCAGACGCACAAGCTACCAGACACTGAGGACATCTAGCCCCGAAGTGCCTAGGCCACCAGATGCCTTGGCAACCAACCACCGTGCATGCTGCCTGAGCGCACGCCTGGGGTGCAACGCAACTTTCACGACACTTAAAATTTGTTGAATTTAAAAGTGAAAACATTGTTATTCAATTTATAGAAACTTAATGATTTATGTAATTATATTCTATAGTGTAAATTGTGGGAGAACTATCTAAGAATGAGTCTAATTTGTATAAAAAATATGTTTTGACTTAGATATATATTGTATTTGGTATTATCATTATCAATTGTTGAGAGGGGTAAGAAGCCATGTAATAAGTTGTACCTTTAAGAATGTGATAGTTTTGTGATATGGGGATTAAGTACAGGTTAATATTGTTAAATGACGTTCATAGGATAAGCGTTAAATGTTTTAAGCTTGGGCAATCGTGTTAAATGAATTTTCTTTTTTTTTTAATAATAATTAGGTCATTTTGGGCACATTGATGTTAAGAGAGATCAAAGAACTCGGCTTTGTGATTTAAATAGAATTTTAGCATTAAGGACTCCATGTAAGTAAAATCTCCATACTCATCAACTTTATCCTATTTGTGTGTTATGTTGTGCTTATATGGGATTATGTTGTGGAATATATTGTGATTTTATTGGATTGTATGAGTAAGGTCAGTAATATTCTCGGTTTAGGACAGTTCCTAATCTGGGGGCATTACAACGGCATTCAACATCTTGGAGACTATAGCAGGCAATAATTATCAGTGGATGAGTACCAAAATGGCTACAGCAAAGAAAGTCCAAAGAATCCATGAAGTAGATGTTGTTACTTGAAATAGCAAATTTGACAAATATGATAGAAAATATGTAGCTACCCACTGCACAAGAAATGTCGTAGCAATCAAGTGGTAACTGTGTGTATTGTGGAGATTTGCATACTTTCGATAACTACCCATCTAATCCAGAGTCTGCATGCTATATTGGGAATTTCAACAAATGAAATAATCCTTTCTCAAATACCTACAATCCTAGATGGAGGGAGCATCTAAATTTTTCATGGAGTAATCAGGGAGAAAATAATATAACAAATCAACATGAGAGACCACTTCATCTTCATCGTTGTCTACAAAGAACCAGCATTAAAGGCTAGCACACCATGAACAACCAAACTATATGGAGGACTTCTAAAAGAATACATGGTGAGAAATGATGCAATCATTCAAAACCAAGCCACATCATTAAGAAACTTGGAGAATCAAATGAGATAGATTGCTTCAGTACTAAACACCAGACAACAAGGTACTCTACCTAGTGATATGGAGCCTAGAAGGGATGGAAAAGAATATTGTAAGCAATAACCCTCAAAGTGGAAAGGAGTTAAAAGATCCAATGGTTGTGCAAAAATCGACAAAGGATTTAACACCCACTCAAGAAGGTAGCAATCTGGGAGTCAGTTTAGAGATAATCCCTCACAGCTATCAAAAAGCCAGATGCTGCAGCAGTTAGACCAAGCAACATTACTGATAAACCACCACCACTATTTCCAGAAAGACTCATCAAGAAGCAGCAAGACAAGTAGTTGAACAAATTTATGGAGATCCTGAAATAGCAGCATATCAGCATACCTTTGGTTGAAGCATTTCAACAAGTGCTCAATTATGTCAAATTCATAAAGGAAATCTTATCAAAGAARYAAAGACTAGCAGAGTTTGAAACAATAGCATTAACTAAGGAATGTACATCAATTCTTCAGAATAAGCTACCTCCAAAACTAAAGAATCCTGGAAGTTTCACCATGTCTTATTCGATCAAATATTCTTATTGTGGTAGAGCATTTTGTGATCTTGGAGCAAACATTAGCCTCATGCCCATGTCCATTTTCAAACAACTAGGGATTAGAGAAGCAAGACAAACCACAATAGCAGTGATCAAATCATACTTATGCATATCTTGAAGGAAAAATTGATGACATGTTAGTTCAAGTTCAAAATTTCATTTTTCTAGTTGATTTCATAATTCTAGAATATGAGGCTGAAAAGGATGTTCCTATCATTTTGGGATGGTCTTTCTTTGCTACTGGAAGAACAATTATTTATGTTCACAAAGGAGAATTGATGATGAGAGTGGATGACCAAAAGGTCACTTTCAACATTTTCAACGCATTAAATTTTCCTGGTGAACCAGAAGTGTAACACCCGGGATTTTACTTTTATGAATTTTTGTTTGATCTTGTGAAATTGTGTGCTAACTAGGGTTGGACATTTTATATGTGACTAATATTTTTAAATCACACGTTTAATAGGTGCGAAAATATTGTCTGTGTCGAATAAGAGTTATCATTTGGTTAAAGGCTCGACTCGTGGGCTTATTTATTTGTTAGTCAGAAATTATGCTTTTTATCAAAAGGAAGCCCGTTATATTTAATTTACGRATTTTGGGTTAGATTTGGATGGGAAGGCTCAAAAGGTTTGGGTTACRGCCCAAAAACATAAATAAAAAAAGAAAAGAAAAGAAAACATATAACAAAATAAAAAGAAAGAAAAAGAAAAGAAAAGAAAAAAGAAAAACCCTAAAGAAACCCTCCATCTTCTTCCTCCCCTATGCCGCCACCGCCACCGCCCAAACCCTACCCGCCTCTTCTTCTTCTCTTCTCGACGCCCCCACTGTCGACACTTGTAGTGGCCGCCGCTCACCGCACCAGATTTCGGAGCTGCTCGCGATACGAACGGATGCGACTCAGCTAAGTCGTGACCATTGCTTCTCACTGAGCGACCGCGATGGACTTCCCTATTGCCAGATCCGTTCGTCGCCAGCTCTGTCTTCCTTGTTTGATTTGGTCATTCGGTAGGTTCCCCTGCTTAGGTGCAGAATCGAAAGGTGAGTAATCAAAAGGTAATGACTAAGGCTTTGGTTATCGGAGAGACGACTTCCAGAGGCGACCCTTTTCTTGTTGATTCCAGTGGCATTGACATCATAACAGTCAGACCTGCAGAGATCGATGATCTGGTCTGCTCGTCAAATCTTTGCGTGCCGCTCGCTTTAACCAAAAAGACTTCTCCACTCGAATCGAAGCTCTGCAATGCAGCAGCTGATCTGTGTGCGTCACTGCTTCAGCCCAGCCGTTTGCTCGACCACCTGCGTACGTTGCCAGCTGCTTGTGGTTTGACCATAAAAGAGAGTTTCTAGTTCTGGAACCAGCAACAGCATGGCACTATTCGGTTATTGCTCGCCGACTCTTTCCCGTCACCGACCAGAACTTGTGCCGACGCTATTCTACTTGCCGCCGGAGTTCGCTGAAAGTTGACCAGAAACATTGCCAGTCAGTTGAGTTTGTTTGGCCAAGAACAGGCCCTGTACTCAACTRTGCCAGACCTAGTGCCCAGCAAGCACAGGCGCCCAGCACGGGCCCCGACGCCCAGCGCGGCCCAATGCCCGACGCCCAACGCCCAGGAGCCCGATGCCCAAGTGCATCGACGCCCATGCGCCCAGACGCTGTTGCGTGTGCCGCTTAAGCGCACGCCTGAGAACCTATTGCCATTCCCGAGATATTTGGATATCGTGAACTTAAAGGTGAAAACGTTAACACATGATATTGAAATTTTATGACTTGTACATAAWTATGCCCTAAAGTGAATTAATGAGATAACATAGTTAGATTTATAACCGAGCTAAGGAATTTAAATTGTAACCTTAAAAAGACATGATAATTGGTAATGTAGGAACTAAGAATGGATTAATAATTAATAAAGGACATTCTTGGATTAAACACATAATACCTAAGTTGGGATAATTGAACTAAGTAGACCCTCTTTCTGTAATCAATTAGATCATTTCGAGGCCTTACATTGAGATCGGTTGAAGGAGTTCACTTCACAACAGAAATACGAACCCATTAACATAAAGGACTTCGGGTAAGTAATCCTCTCATCTCATTAACGTTATAAATGAATGTAATTGAACTCTTTTAATTGCTCTAACATGTTGTGTATGAGATTGTATGTTGATATGTGTAATTGTATGGACTGTTAATACGTTCATATCCCGTATCACTTTTATGTCAAATGATATGTTATCATGTTTCATATCTTATACTAATTGTCGAATGTTATGTTATATAAGGTTGTACGCATTTCATGTCATGAGCATGTACTTAGAATTCTACATCACATTTGGCATGAGCCATTCACACACTTAGAAGGTGAATGGTTTAGGAAATGGAATTTTAAAAGAAAATGTTCAGTTTTGAAAATGTTAAAGTTTTTGAAAAGGAGTGTAAACCTAGCCACAAAAGATGTGAGCAGGAAATGGGGCGTGGGGGACCGACGCACCCGACCCTACCCTTTTGGAGGGTCGGTAAAATGGAATGTTTACCTCCATGGAGGTGAAAGTATGGAAGTTAAAAGAAATGAAATTTTAACCGCTTTGCGGTACTACCAGTAGGAATAGAATCGGGTTCCAAATAAAATGGCCCAYTGAAAGCTTAGTGGCTAGGCGTTACACTCTAATGAGCTCACGAATGAAAGGAAATGGAATATTTTTACTGTAAGTGAATTTTGAAGGGAATGTTTTGTAAAGAAATTTTGAAAAGGGAATGTTTGGAAAGCTTTTCATTTAAAAGGCAAAACCTTAAAATTTCATGACATTTAGGACCTGTTCATGCATTCATTATGAGGTTACTTACTGGATTTTTTAGCTCATTTCTTTTCTTATGTGTCATTTCAGATGATATGTAACTAGATGGGGCAAGGAGGTCGCTTGTGGGCAAGCTATGATACCCGAGAACTTGTTTTAAACTTATTTTATGTAATAAGATAATTATATTATTTTTGAATGGTTTAAATTCTTAAGGCTTCCGCTATTTTCATTTTGAATAAATGTTGAGTTTTAAATGATAGTTGATTATTTGCGAGTGGAATGATGTAACATTCTCAACTTAGGACAGTTTCTAATCTGGGGGTATTACAAGAAGAGTGTTCCACAACGTAATATGTTGAGCCAATAGAGCCAAGCACATTGAAGAATGCTACAAAATTATATAATTAGATAAAGAAGAAGATGATTATGCCAAGAATGAATGCTCAGATAATGAAGTGGCATTGGCATGGATAAACTCTGAAYAGATATTCRAGGGAGTTGGCCGAAGATTTGAGGCATTAGATTTATCTCAAGGAGTGTGCAACCACTCAAACCTTCTATTGAATGTCTGCCAATATTGGAGGAAAAAGCACAACTGTCACACCTTAAGTATGCTTYCTTGGTAAAGATAAGAAGTTACTAGTGATCATTTTGCAGCATTGGGAGAACAAAAGGAGAATCAACTCCTTTATGTGCTAAGGAGTTATAAGAAGGCTTTCGGATGAAAAACGACGGACATAAAAAGGATTAGTCGTACAACATGATTGTTCAAGATTATTTTGGAGGATGATTGTACCAATTTTGTGAAGCCAAAAAGGAGTGAACCCCAACATGAATGAAAATTGTAAAAAAAGAGATCATCAAATGGTTGGATGCTGGAATAATGTACCCACTTTCAGACAGCCAATGGGTGAGTCTAGTTCAGTGTATCCCAGAGAAGGGAGGAGCAACAGTGGTGAGAAATGAGAAAAAATGAGTCGATTTCGACAGGAAGCCTAAGTGGTTGGTGAGCATGCATGGACTACCGAAAGCTTAATAAAGTTATAGGAAATGATCATTTCCTACTACCTTTCATTGATCAAATATTGGATAGGCTTTCTGGGAAGGATTATTATTGTTTTCTTGATGGCTACTCTAGGTATAATTAGATTATTACAACACTTGAAGTCCAGGAGAAAACCACATTTACTTGTGTAAYACCCCCAGATTAGGAACCTTTATCCTGACACGGGAATGTCACCATTTACTCACTGACACGAATTTGTGGAAGTTCAAAAGAATTTAAACTAAATAATAAATACTTAATATAGCCATCTTAATCCATAACATTCATTTACATTGGCTTYAGGGTATCTTGGTTTGCCCACAAGCGACCTCCTCGCACCATTTGGCTACACATCATCTTAAATGCAAACGAGAGAAAGGAATGAGCTAAAACGCTCAGTAAGTAAACCTCATGCATGAATACATAAACATGTTCTACATGTCATATGATTATAGAATTTCGCCTTTTAAATGAAAAACTTTCCAGACATTCCCTTTTCGAAAACTCTTTACAAAACCTTTCCTTCAAAATTTACTTACAGTAACACATTTCCTTCCATTTCATTCGTGAGCTCACTAAGTGTAACGTCTAGCCATTAGAATGCAGTGGGCTATTTGTTCTTTAGAACCTGATTACATTCCTACCGGTAGTACCGCAGAGCGGTTAACATTTTTTTATCTCTTCACCTTCCCAAGGTGAATCATTACCTCCCTCCCAGAGGGTCGGTTCGAGTGCGCGGGTTCCCCATGCCCCATTTCCCACTCACATCCTTCATGGCTAGGTTTACACTCCTTTCCAAAAACTTTAACATTTTTCCGAACACGTTACAATTTATAAAATACATTGCCTTTCAAAATTTCATTTCCTAAACCATTCACTTCTCAATGTATGAATGGCTCATACCAGGAATGATGTGGAACACTAACCACATGCCCATGGCATGAAATGCATACCACTATATATAGCATATCATTCAACAAACAGTACAAGATATGAAATAGTATATAAAACAGATGAAACATTCCACACAATTTACACACTTTATAATACGATCCCACACACAACACATTAAACCATCTAAAAGAATTCTGATACATCCAATCATATGCGTTAATGAAATGGGAGAATTTACTTACATAAATCTCAGATTAAATAACAATCACACACATACGTTAATGAGAATGTGAGAGTTTACTTACATAGAACTTAGACTCAATACACATTCAATTCACGTAAGAGCAATTATAACCACAACACATATATGTTCATGAGAATGGGAGAATTTACTTACATAAATCTCGGATTAAATAACAATCACACAGATACGTTAATGAGAACGTGAGAATTTACTTACATAAAACTSAGACTCAATACACATTCAATTCATGTAAGAGTAATTATAACCACAACACATATATGTTYATGAGAATGGGAGAATTTACTTACCTGAAGTCCTTTACGTTAAAGGTTCTTATTTAAGTCGCGAAAAGAAATCCCTCGACTATTTTCAACGTCAAGGCACTCGAAACGACCTAATTTTGATTACAGAAAGATAGTTTATTTAGTATGATCGTCCCAACTTAGATATTCAGGGTTCAATCCAAGAATGTCATTTGTCAATTATTAATCCATACTTAGTCCCCACATTACCAATTATCACGTCATTTAAGGATACAATTTAAACTCCTTCGTTCGGGTATTGAACTTAATTTATGTTCTCCCACAATTTTACTTTATAATGTAATTTTATAAGTCATAAATTTCAATATTAATTATTAATATTTTTACCTTTTAAGTCAAAAAGTCCAAGAGTCTCAGGAATGGTTTTGGATTCTCGGGCTTCTGGGCGTCGGGGCGCCTGGCAACTGGCACTGGCACGAGGTGCCTGTTGGGCGCCGGTGCTTGTTGGGCACTGGGCGCCTAGTGCTACGGGGAGCCGAGTGCTGCTGGGCACTGGGCGCCTGGCACAGGCACTAGCCACTGCTTTGGCAATTCTGTTTCTGGTAAAACTTCCAGCGAYGGCACGGGTCTAAAATCGGCTAGCAGCACTGATCAGCCACGTGCACTTGCGGAGGAGAATAGGACGTGTGCAGCAGGTACCTAAATGCATGTTCACTCTGAGCAGGAGACCCCATTCGGATCGGCGTCAACCCTGCAGATCTGGTCAATCTCTTCCTGACCGAGCGACGGCGAACCAACCTAAATAGGTAAATGGTCCAAGCGGAGGACGGCACGGACTGTCGACGAGCCGCARGTGAGCAACTGATGCACYGRCAACTCTGGATCTGAGGTTTCGATCGGCTACGCATGCAAATCTAATGGTGCTCGAACTGACGAGCAGCACGAGTTGCGCAAATCTAACGATGACTCTTGAGCAGCACAACTGGCGGGCCGCTGCGTACGACCTCATTGAACAGCAAAGTTCGAGGTCTCTCCTGAGCAGTCGCGGTAGATTCGATCTTTGTACAACTGTGGCGACTCCGGTCRCCGTCGAGCAGACGGTGGCACCCGCGCATACCCGACGAGCAACGTCATGGACCGTGAGGGAGCCCATTGCGAGGGATCAAAGAGTAGCGTTAGTCTCCGCCTGGGTAGCAGGAATCGCGGGGTGAAGAGAAGACGAAAGAGGTGGCATGTGAGCGGCAAGGAGGAGTTTTCAACAATGGAGAGGTGGTTAGGGTTTGGTATGGGCGGCAGCGACATGGTAAGGAAGAAGAAGAAGGAGATTCTAGGGTTTCTTCTATTTTATTTTATTTTATTATTTTATTTTTTCTTTTTTTAACTAAATTTTTCGAGCCTTCCCATTCTTAACTAATCCAATTCATTAAATTAAATTTAACAGGCTTTACTTTCGATAAAAATCTAGTTTTCCAAATGAAAACGAATAAGCCTAACAAGTCGAACCTCTAACCAACCGAGGGTCCTAATCTAACAAACACAATAATTTCGCACTTGTTAAACGTACAGTTAAACAATAACCACATAGAACATTATCTGACCCTAGTTGGCCTGCAAATTCACACGATCAAATAAAAATCCATAAAAAGGAAATCTCAGGTATTACACTTTTCCATATGGAACTTTCTCCTTTCGAATGATGTGATTTGGACTCTGTAATGCACCAACAAATATTTCAAAGGAGCATGATGGCAATTTTTACTGATATGATTGAAAAGACACTAAAAGTTTTCATGGACAATTTTTCAATTTTTAGAGAAACATTTGAAGACTACTTGGACAACYTGGAAAACGTATTGACAAGATGCGAGGAAACAACCTGGTGCTAAATTAGGRCATGTGCCATTTCATGGTACGATAAGGGATTATGTTAGGACATCGAATTTCAAAAGAGGGAATGGAAGTAGACAAGGCTAAGATTGACTTAATTCARAAACTATCCCTACCATCTTCTATGAAAGAAGTTAGGAGTTTTCTTGGCCATGTCGATTTTATAAAAGATTCATCAAGGATTTTTTGAGAATTTCAAAGCCTTTATGTTATCTACTATGACATAACACTCCATGTATATTTGATGATTGTTGTAACAAAGCATTTGGGCAGCTCAAATAGAAATTGATCTCAGCTCCTATTATCACAGCACCAAACTGGACATTACTATTTGACCTAATGTGCGATGGAAGTGATTATGCAATAAGTGCAGTTTTTGGCCAAAGAAGGAGAAGTTATTTTATCCTATCTATTGTGCAAGCAAAATTCTCAATGAGGCACGATGAAGCTACACCACCATCGAAAGAGATTGTAGTGGTATTTGCATTTGAGAAGTTTCAAGCGTATTTGGTAGGAACGAAGGTAACGATGTTCACTGACAACTCAATAATTAAATATCTCATCTTGAAGAAAGATGATAAACCAAGGTTGATGGATGGATAATATTGCTATAAGAATTTGATCTGGAAATCAAGGACAAGAAGGGACTGAGGACCATGTGGCTGATCACTTATCTAGACTTGATATGCAAGGAGAGGACCCTCAGGTGCAGATTGTTGAATCATTCACTAATAAACAAATTTTGACTATCTCGAATGCTACGTCACCTTGGTTTGCCTACATTATCAACTATTTAGTTAGTAAGATAATTCCTCTCGAACTAAGAAAGTAGCAGAAATTTCTCCATGACACAAAGTTCTACTATTGGGATGGTCCTTTCTTATACAAATAATGTGCTGATCAAATTTTAAGAAGATGTGTTGCTGATGAAGAGATTCAAAGTTTGTTATAACATTGTCACATTGCACCATATGGAGGACATATTAGACGAATCCATACTGCAGCTAAGGTATTTCAAATTATTTTTGGCTAACATTATTTAAGATGCTTATAAGTTATTTAAGACGTGTGGTAGATGCCAATGAATAGGAAACATTTCCCAAAGGCATGAGATATCATGGAATAACATTTTGGAGGTTGAACATTTTGATGTGTGGGAAACTGACTTCATGGGACCATTTCCAAACTCTTTTGAAAGCACTTATATTTTATTTCGAGTGAGCTACATGTCCAAATGGATTGAAGCTATGGTATTTGCAGCACCTTCAGATTAGGAAATGTCCTAACTCGGGAATATTACTGACTTTACTTATACCTATATAAACTACTATGGAAAACTAAATTTGAATATATTTATTTTAAAAAGGTTAATAAAAATTTTGGTAGAGTTTTCTCTGTAATATCAATATTTACCCGCTATAAACAAATCAGAAAATTCCACAACAACATTTTAATGCTTATATAAATAACTCGAAATCCCAGCAACCTCCAAAACTTATCAACCAAGAAAATACTCCTTTAAATTACATCCCAGAGATAATTTAAAAGAATAAATTAATGGCGAATAAACAAATAAATGAATGAGTACATGTTTAAAGATTTTCCTATGAAATGAGTCCTATTATTCAACAAGAATTTATTTCAAGTCGATACACTCGAGTTTATCAAGTATGCACACAAGTGACCTCCACGCAACATCTAGCTACTCATTACCTAAAATGCAAAATGAGGGGGAAAAGGGGTGAGTTACAAAGCTCTGTAAGTAAATTCTAAATGCATGAATGCATGTGACATTCTTTATTTGTTATAAGTTTCAAAATTTGTTTCGTCTAAATTCTCTAAAGTTTTTCCTTTCTAACGTGAGCTCACTTGGTGTATCGCCTAGCCATTAAGCTTGCAGTGGGCCACTATTCTTTGGAACCAGATAAATTCTACCGGTAGAACCGCTACGCGATTAAAAATTCATTTACTTTCCCTTTTACTTTCACCTCAGTAGAGGTACATTTTACTTCCCTTTCCACCCTACAAATAGGGTTAGGTCAGGTGCGCCGATACCCCGCGCCCCATTTCCCACTCACATCTTTCATGGCTTTAAGTTACACCCCCTTTTCCATTTCCTAACTTTCAAAATTTATTACCTTTACAAATTTTCATTTCCAAACCTTATCCTTTAACTCATTTCTCTTATCAAAATCATGAACATGCAAACTTTCCCAAGAAAAATACATCATGATAATGAACATGAACATGAACATGAATTAATGTTCTAACGTGTAACAGATAGCATTCTCACAAATTTTACTTCAACATGATTACATAGCAAACATACTAGAACATTTAACATATATCACATTACATTCAAAACAGAAGTCCGTATGAAAACTATGGAGTTTACTTACCTGAAGTCCTTAGTGTTAGAATTCTACTTTAATGTAAAACAGAGTCACTTGGCGCGCCTCAATGTCAATATGCTCGAAAATAGCCTAATTATTATTACAAAAAGGAAATCCATTTAACATGATTGTCCAATTTTAAAACATTTTATGCTTATCCTATGAACGTCCCTTATCCCTATTAATTCGTACTTATATTTCGAATTTAACAACAATAACATACCAAGCGTATAAGTTATTTCATATTTCAAAACATCCTCTAACAAAGGTAGTGTCAATCATAATCACTTTATATTCCTAAAATACATTCCTCATATAAATTTAAATACAACCTTAAATCATGTATAAACAAAATCTGCATTTTCATAATTGGAACCCGATTCCATTCCTACTGGTAGAACCGCTTAACATTCAAAAAAAGGTTTTCTTTCATAYTTTCACCTCCAAGGAGGTGAACATTCCATTCTTACCTACCCTCAAGAGGGTAGGGTCGGGGCGCCGGTCCCCCATGCCACATTTCCCACTCGCATCTTTCGTGGCCAAGTTTACACTCCTTTTCGAAAACTTTAGCATTTTCAAAACTTTACATTTTCCTTTAACATTCCATTTCCTAAACCATTCACCTTCTAAGTGAGTAAATGGCTCATGCCAAATATGATGTAGAATTCTAATTACATGCTTATGACATGAAATGCGTACAACCTTATATAACATAACATTTCACAAACAGTACACGATAAGAAACATGATAACATTTCATTTGACAATACAGGATATGAACACATTAACATTCCACACAATTATACACACATCATCATACAATCCCATACACAACATATTCGAGCAACCAAAACAATTAAATTACATTCATTCATAACATAAATGAGATGTGAGGATTACTTACCTGGAGTCCTGTATGTAAACGGGTTCTTATTTAAGTTGCAAAGTGGACTTCTTCAATCGATCTCAACGTAAGGCCTCGAAATGACCTAATTGATTACAGAAGGAGGTCTACTTAGTTCGATCGTCTTAATTTAAGTATTATGCATTTAATCCAAAAATGTTCTTTATAAATTTATGCAACTGGTTGACAGCAAGGGACAACCGGCGACGCGAGTAGGAAGGACAGAGGGCCAAAACGACGGCCAACTGCAAGGTTTTAGCTTCAGTTCGAAGCAAAAATCCATTGAATAGAGGAAGAAAAATAGCGGCGGCAGATCTGGTGACGGCGTTGTGCAGATTTGGTTGCGCCGAGCAGGAAAATGGGTAACGACAGCAGGTCTGGCTATGATGTTGCACAGATATGGTCTCTCCCATAGAGAAGGAGATGACKGCAGTAGATTTGGCGATGATGTCGCACAGATCGGTCGCTCCTACAGAGAAGGAAAAAGGTAATGATGGCGGATCTGGTGACGGTGTTGCACAGGTCCAGTCGCTCCCATAGAGAAGGAGAGAAGGAAGATGACTTACCGGATTTGGTAGGCATAGTTGCTCTAGCCGAACATCCGCAAGTCAGCTGAGCGGCACACAACGACTATTTCGGGCTGGCGCTGCGACGATGCGAGAGACGGCAACGTCTCCAGATGAGCAGTGACGGTAGCGATGGCGCGTATCACCTATCAGACTGCGATCGGTTGTGGCGTCGACAGAGGAATAAAGATAAGAGAGAAGGAGAAGCTAGGAAAAAGCCACGACGAGCAGCGTCGTGTCAGATAGAAGGGGAAGCGGCACGGCGGCTTAGGGTTACACCGGAGAAGAAGATAAATTTCTTTAGGTTTTTTTTCTTTTCTTTTCTTTTCTTTCTTTTTATTTTCTTATATATATATATTTTGAATATTTTGGACCGCAACTCAAACTCGTCGAGCCTTCTTATCCAAATCTAACCAAAAACTCGTAAATTAAATGTAACGGGCTTCCTTTCGATAAGAAGCCCAACTTCCGATTAACAAATTAATAGGCCCACGAGTTGAGCCTTTAACCAACGATAACTCTTATTCGACACGAACAATATTTTCGCACCTATTAAAAGTGCGATTTAAAAAAAAAATATTAATCATATAAAATGTTCAACCCTAGCTGGCTCATAAATTCACGTAAAATCAAACAAATTTAATAAAGAAAAAATTTGGGGGGTTACAATAATGCTCTAATTGTAAGACCTGACCCAAAGTGGTGATGTATTTGAGATGATTTGATTGGTACCATTCATACCATCAAGATGCACATTTTTTTTTGGAAGCTCATCTCATAAGAACTTCAGTGTTAAGTGAGCTTAACCTGGGGTAATTTTAGGATGGGTGACCCACTGGAAAGTTCCTGGTGAGCGCGTGAGTAAGGACAAAATTTGCTAAAAAAACTCGTTGTAATTTGTGAGGTCAGTCTATCAAATCTAATAACATATCGACCTAGTGTTCTGGGCCAGGGCGTTACAAGAAGTCTTTTTCTCTCACCAAAAGTTAGTACTAACGAATTGCTCATAATTGAAAATGGGTGACCCATTGGGAAGTTCCCGGTGAGTGCGCGAGTGAGGACAAAACGTGCTAGGGCGGGGGGTTACAAGAAGTCTCTTTCTCTCACCAAAAGTTAGTACTAGACGAATTGCTCATAACTGAAATTGGGTAACCCACTGGGAAGTTCCCGGTGAGCGCGTGAGTGAGGATAAAACGTGTTGAAAAGACTCGTGGTGGTTTGTGAGGCCAGTCCATCAAATCTAATAAAGTAGTGACCCAGTGTTTCAGGGCGGGGCGTTACAAGAACTCTCTTTCTCTCACCAAAAGTTAGTACTAGACGAACTGCTCATAACTGAAAATGGGTGTAACCCTCAGTCTTCCACTAAGCAATCATCTCAGGCATAATATTTAGGGTGATATACTATTCATGGCTTGAATAGGGTATATCACATTGATACTAGATGTTGAAATGTATGATTATGTCTATGCCAAAGAATGTGCAACTACTGCAAACTACATGCTCATGGTCATTGACTACATGAACTCTTAATTTAAAATTTCTAACATGCCAATGAGTAGTAAATTCACATGCTGGAAATAGTATCACAATCATAACACATAAGAGCAATTAAATCATAATAACAATATATATGTATCACAACAAATGAAAATTGAGGGAATTTACTTACTTTAATATAAACCATGAATTGACATTCAATTCACATAGAAAATCATAATAACAATGCACATACACTACAATATATGAAAATGAGGGATTTTATTTACATAAAAAGAATGGAATTTTCTTACATAAAAAGAAAGAGATTTACTTACTTGAAGTCCTTAGTAAATTTGATTACTTTAATTCGCTAGCAGGGTGCTTTGGTTGCCCTCAACGTAAATGTGCCAAAAGTATTCTAATATTGTTACACAAACAATATTCATTTAACATACGTCTTCACCATTAATATGTTCATCATTTTTTTTATGAGTGACATTAATTGATAATTTTCGAGTTTAAATTTCATGGCAATAATAATCGAACTACTAAGAGTATAAGTTAATTTCATGACTCCTAATCATTCTTAAAACAACAATAATAATCATAAACACAATATACATTACTTTATCATACAAATCCTAAATTTCACCCTAATTTATATTCCAATATATTTCTAGAATTACACTCTCCTTTCACTTTATCATACTAACTTAAATTTCACATTAAACATATTCCATATTGTAACACCTCTATATCAGAAACTACCCTGATTCGGGAATGTTATTGACTTAATTCTCATATATTTCAAATTTCAGCGGAAGCTTCTGCCAATAAAGGAATAAAATTTAAACGTTGAACAAATTCATAAATAAATAAAAAATTTAATTAACAGAAMGACCCTTGGGTATCAAAGCTTRCTCCCAAATGATCTCCACGCATCATCTGGTCAATCATCACCTGAAACGTAAAATAAGAAAATATGGGATGAGCTACCAATCTCAGTAAGCAAATCCCATGCATGAATGCATGAATAATGCCCTATATGTCATGAGATAAAATTTCACTTTCTCAATAAAAGCTTTCTAAAACATTTCCATTTCATAAACTTTCTCATAAAAACTTTCCTTTCAAAATGTAAGAACTTTTCAAAATTTCCATTCTTTTAAAGTCATTAGCTCACTTGGTGCAATGCCTAGCCATTAAGCTTGCAGTGGGCCATTATTCTTTGGAACCAGATCACATTTTCTCTTAGTAAAATCGCAAAGTGGTTAACATCACTTAATCTTTTCCTTAACATCACCTCATAAGAGGTGAATAATACATGAATTCCCCACCCTACAAGAGGGTTAGGTTGGATGCGCCGGTCTCCCATGCCCCATTTCCCAATCACATCTTTCATGGCTTTGGCTTTACACCCCTTTTTCAAAATCCTTAATGTTTGGAAATCATTCATCATAAAAATAACATTTTTAAAAACTTCATTTCTCAAAACATCTTTCCAAATTTCATTCTTTAAAAACATTTCCTTTCTTGAATGTATGATTATGTCCATACAAGAAAGTAAGCAACTACTGCAATCTACATGGTCATGGACCWCATGAACCCTTAACTTAAAATTTCTAACATGTCAATGAGTAATAAAATTCACATACTAGAAGTAATATCACATTATAAAATATAAGAGCAATTATCAATTCACATAAGATGATTCAATCATAATAACTATACACTCGTATCATAATTAATGAGAATGTGTTGATTTTCAAAAATTTACTTCAATATCCATTATGAATTCACATTCAATTCACATAGAGATGCAATCATGATAACAACACACTAAATGAGAATGTCGAAATTTACTTACATAAAACTCAAATTCAATACACATTCAATTCACCTAAGAGCAATTTAATTATAACAACAGCACATATATACGTTAATGAGAATGTGAGAATTTACTTACTTGTAGTCCTTAGTAAATTTGTTTACATTCGCTAACGGAGTGCCTTAGTTGCCCACAATGTTAATGTGTCAAAGTATCCTAATATTACTATACAAAGAATATTCATCTGAGACTTGTTTAACCAAACATATTCATTTAATATAGGTGTTTACCGTTAGTACCTTCAGCATTTTTCCTATGGTGACTTTAACCAATAATTTTCAAGTTTATTTACCATGTCAATACAAATTCCACTACTAATTGTAGAATTAAATTTCATGACTACTAATCATTCTTAAAATACTTACAATTTTAATCACAATATACATTATTTTATCATACAAATCCTAGATCTCATATTATATTGTATTTAGATATATTTTTATAATTATATTCTCCGTTTACTTATTCGTACTAACTTAAGTTTCACATTAAACATATTTCATATTTTTCCTTAATTACTATACAAAACTTACCATTCGGTTAATTTAAATAAAGAAACTAAGGATTCACCCTGAATCCCAGACCTTAGGTGTGGTATCGAGTCTAAGATGTAATGGCATCAATCATKCTCTAGAAAGAAATACGCTTCGGGTGTGCGAACGGCGGTCCTGGTCACACACTTGCTGTGCGCGCTACTGGCTCGAGTTGACAGGGCACGGTGGCTGGTCTCCTGGTCCCCTGGGCGCTTGGTCCTCTGGTCACTAGGCGTCTGAGTGCCTGGGAGTCTGGACGCCTAGGCACGTGGTTGCCTGGTCGCTTGATGAGAATGGAGGAGATGGAGTAGCGTTTGGCACTGGTAGAGAAGAGAAAAGAGAGGGAGAGAGTGGGAAGGCTGGCATCGGTGAGGGCAAGGGGAGGAGGCGGCGGTGGTGAGAGGGTTAGGTTTTATATTTAAGGAAGAAGATGAACAGTCATTATATATATATTTTAAAAGCTAACTTAACCCTAACTAAAATTTCTTCGCGGGCCATTTTTATTACCGAAYCAACTAAGCCCAACTAAATTAAAATCTAGTAGTTTTCTTCTGGCCCAAAATCGAAATCCAAATTCGATTTTAAATTTGAATAAGAAGAGGATGAACTCTAACGGGTCAAGTCTAAATTAATTAATTAAAACTTCTAATTAAAGTAAAGTGATAAAATTTCACCTTTAAATAAACATACTTACATAACGCATAACAAATAATAAATCAAGAAAATAATTATTTATTTCTGATTGGCACATCGAACGTTACGGCCTCAAAGTCCTTTTATCATAAATTAATCAATTTACTAACAATCATGAATACAATCTAATTAGTGGATTAGGACATAAATTGTGTATATATATATATATATATATAGTTCAAAAAGAGAAACAGAAACTAAATCTCGGGTATTACACATATTTTTCTTTAATTATTATTACATAATACAAAATCTAGGCCATTCGATTAATTTAAACGATGAAACTAAGGATTCACCTCGAATCCCAAACTTTAGGTGCGGTATCGAGTCTAAGGTGTAATGGAGTCAATCACACTTCGAAAAAGAATACGCTCTCGGCATGTGAATGGCTATCCTAGTCGCGCACATGTTGTGCRCGYGCAACTGGTTAAGGAAAGGCGCATGATGCCTGGTCGCCTGGTCGCCTGGTCACCTGGGCGCCGRTGATCTCCTTTTATCGAAGAATAGTAACCAGAACAGTGTGTAGGCAACAAACTTCGGTCAAGTCTCAGCAGCAACCAAATGAACAGCAACTAGGAGAGGAGGAGATGATGAACGGCACCACCGAATGTGCGGATCTATGTGCACAGTAGCAAACAGATGAAAGTTGGTGCGGATCTAGAGGGTTCTCAGGGTGCAGCAACGAACAAATGAAAGCTGGTATAGATCTAGTGCAGACTTCAAGCATGGTGAGTGGCATGCAAATCGGGAGCAGTGTCCARAGGAGTTGGATGACGACTAGCAATAGATCTAGTGCACAGCGATGATGAGAATAGGTAGAGGAAGGAAGAGCAAAAGGAAAAGGAAGAAGAGGAGAGGCCCACGATGGGGAGTGTAGAGGGAAAGGGTGCCAGCGGCTTAAGGTTAGGTTAGGGTTTAGGTTTATTTATTTATTTATTTTTTTTTTTGTGTTGAGGAACATGTACAGTCATCTTCAAATTAAATAGTTATTCTTAACTAACTTAAGCCTAACCGAAATTCCTTCGTGGGTCATTTTTATTCCATAACCAACTAAGCCCAACTAAATTATGATCTTTTAGTTTTCTTTTTGCCCAAAATCGAACTTTAACTCCTGTTTTAGGTTTGAATATGAAGAAAACGAAGTTTAACGGGTCAGGCCTAAATTAATTAACTAAGACTTCTAATTAATTTAAACTAATAAAATTTCACCTTTAAATCAATATACTCACATAGTAATGCATAATTAAATAATCAATTGGAGAAATAATAATTTATTTCTAATTGTCACATCAAACATTATGGCTTCCAAGTCCTTCCGCTGCAAAATACTTAAACCACTATTAATAATGAATATATCTAATTACTGGATTAAAATATAATTTATGTAATTATATAAAGTTTGTAAGAACGAAAAAAAATCAAACCTCAGTATTACAATGTAGGCCCTAATACTAAACCTAACAATGCCTACTCAAATACCTACAACCTTGAGTGGACATATCACTCTAACTTCACTTGGAACCCAAATGCAGGCTCTAGACAATGCCAATATTAGGCCACCTCAACCATCAGGTTTTCCTCATCATGATAAGATTTCTAATTTAGAAGCCTTGGTTGGTAAATTCGTCACTAGTGTGAAAACTATGTTTCAAAACCAAGAGGCTTCTATTAAGAATCTTGAGAATCAATTAGGGCAATTAGCTAATTTAACTAGCCAAAGAGTTCAAGGCTCCTTACCTAGTAACACCGGAATTAATTCCAAGGAGTGTAATGCCATATCTTTAAGAAGTGGGAGAGTTATAGAGGATCCTAGGGGTGAATTAGAAAGTGCTTCAAAAGAAAAGGATCCCTCTAAGGTCAACGATTTGGGTAAGATGGTTAAAGAACCTAGTATTGCATCTAAGCTTGAAAAAGAAAAGAGGGGTAAAGGTAAAATGCATAGTGAGGTGATAGATTACAAATCTTTACATTTTCCTTCAGTTGTCGAATTTCCTAAGGAGAATCATCAATTTAGGATGTTTTTGGAGAGGTCAAAAAAATTAGAGATAAATCTTCATGTTGTTTAGTATTGTTTCTCAAATACCAAATATGAAAAATTTTTGAAGGAAATTTTGTCTAATAAGAGAAAATTGCTTGATTATCTATTTATTTCAATGAGGAATTCTTTGTAGTAGTTCAAAATGAACTTCCACCTAAGCTTAAAGATTCGGGACAATTCATTATTCCTCGTCATATTGGTGAATTGTTTTTTTTTTTTTTTTTTGATAATGTGCTTTGTGATATTGGGGCTAGCATAAATTTGATGCCTTCATCCATTCTTTGACATTTTTTATTAGGAGATGTTAAACCTACAAAGACGACTCTCCAATTAGTCGATAGGTATATTTGGTACCTTGYAGGGGTAGTGGAGGATGTATTGGTCAAGGTAGACAAATTCATCATCCCATTAGATTCTGTGGTATTGGATATGGAAGATGATCATGCAATGCTATTATTGTTAGGGCGACATTTCCTAGTCACTGGAAAAACTTCCATTGATGTGGAGAAGGTTGAGCTAACCTTAAGAGTTGGGGGTGAGTACGCCATTTTCAAGATGCCTAAACAACCCTACCAAGATCTAACTAAAAGCTATCCAATTCCCTAAAGCTAAGCRTGTAGAGCATGCTAAGAGGTTTGTATTTGTAGAATTTGAATAAAGAGGACATAAATCCAGACCTAGTGTTGAAAGCTCACATTTAGATCTTAAGGTTAAGAAACAAAGGTTAGGAAGTCTAGAGGAAYGAGGAAAAAGTTTGATGAAAAAGTTTCAAGTCCTACTTCTTGTGTGGATCCCTTCCTTCATAAGATGAAAATCACCTCTCTTTGAAGAAAACTTGCAAATTATTTTGGGGAATGAGAAATGGAAACCGCCGATCCTACTTTGGCATGATGAACTAAAGGAAGTCATGCTATAGACTATAAACTAGAATTTCTTTCTTTCTTTTCACTTTTTCTCATTTCTAATGCATTTCTCTTTTAGTTTGATAGGAGTTTACCACAATCTTGGTTGAATCCTAAAGAAGGCAACATCATTTACAACAAGGGAAGCCTCTTTCACCTTACTTTTGTGTTTCTTTGATTAACATTAAGGACAATGTTAAGTTCTAGGTAGGGGATGGAAGAATGGATTCTTCTTTTTTTAGTTTTATTGCATTTTTGTGCCTTACTTTTTCCCCAATAATTTTCAAAGCTTTTGAGCTTTCTGTGTGATTTATTTACATGTTTTGATGATATAACACAAATATGAGACCGTTTTGTTTGACTTGGAAATCTTAGTATTAATTTGATCTATCCAACTTTTTAGCTTTCAAGCACGTGTAACCTTTATTTATGGATAGTTATTGCTTGAAACACTAGTGGGGTAATTATGATGATTCATTTAGCACAACAACTTTAGAATTTATTTTTGTCACTCTTCGAGGCAAAATAGAAAGATAGCTGTTATTGATATAGGAATAAAAGTCTTATGCCTTCTTTGAGTCGTTTGAGCCTTTCAAGGTTAACCCTTCTACATTATATCCTTAGTTCCCTTTTTAAGCTTATGAATATTTATTGTTCTTTCATAAAACCTTATACGGCTTATCTTGTATGATTTGCATATATTTTGCCTTTCCATGTGAGATAATTGATGCATTTTCTCTTGTTTTTTTGGGATTGAATGGACTTTATTGAATGCTTTGAGAAGATTGAGTTGGGGGTTGATGAAAGGAGTTAAGGGGATAAAGTTGTTGAGCAAATTGTGAAAGAAAATGGGTTCTTGAAAGGTGAAAGCATGAACGTCGTGTTCTTTTGATGTTATAAATCTTCAAAATGAAGATCAATGAAGAAAAGAGAAAGAAAAGGAAAAGAAGGCATGATAAAAGAAAAGAAATTATGGTTATTGCTGGTTGTTGGTACACAAAAAATAAAGTAAGATGTGGTGAAGAAATTCAAAAGAAGAAAAGGGAATAATAAGGTTTCATTGTCAATTATTGCAAGGCTCTTTTATTCATGTTATTTTAGCATCTGAAACATCAGGGGTTTAAGTTCAAACTACTATGCTTTGATCGTTGACTCACAATTCCGGGATGCAGATCGTGTAATGTTGGTTTAGCATACCCTCTAATGGCTCGGTGCCCATCATCAGGCATTAACTACAACATTATTTAGCACGTTATTGTTTGTTACTTGCTCAGCCATTACTTTTTTGTGGCAATAGCTCCTTGCACTTTTCTCCTTCTTTTGAGTGTTTTTCTCAATCTTAGAGTCAAAGAGGCATACTGTTGGGATATGGAGGTCAGAATGTTGTCTTGTGCTCAGTGTCTATAGTAAATAAGAGTGAAAGAATCAACAAATAGGTTTAAAAACGAAGAAATTTTGCACACAAAAATTACTATTGCTAATCCCCAGCAACAACGCCAAAAACTTGTTGTCAACATTCTAAATTCAATATTCAGAGCAATGATCTTAACACATGCAAGTATATATGGTGAACAAGTAGTGAAAAGTGAGTAAGATATTATTCCCATGAGGATTAGGACAACGATAAATAGAGGTGAAATTTTTAATAAAGACAGTAATTAATTTGAGAATTACTTCTAACATTTAAAGGCAAATATTGTAGAACATAAAAGCACAATCAGGTCACATAATCAGAATATAAATCCTTAATCAATGATTTATATGATGTAAAGTTAGTTAGGATTGCTGAGTTCCTTAAGCTATAAAATATATGGGATGAGGTAAGTAATATTGTAGTACTATCTGAATACCTAAGAGGGGGTGAATTAGGTATTTACAAATTTGACTACTCTCAGATAATTTTCTCATGCAATCATATCCCAAAAAAAACTAATATAGTCTATGAGATTTCTACGAGATAATGTAAGGAAGACATTTGTAAAGCTAAGCAAGAATAATATTGGAAGATACAATGCCACACAATATCCATATGTAAATTGCATCAATAATTCTTCAAGAACAACCATCAATATATCGTTAGGGAATGAAAGATTAAAGAGCATAGAGATAGAGACAATTGAACAAGGATTTATAGTGGTTCAACTATCCAAAGTCTACGCTCACTATTTAGTATCTCCCCATGATTTAAAACTTCCACTAATATGCGTAAATTCACAAAGCTTACACAAAATTAGTTGGTATCATATAGCCAAACAAGAGAGCTGCACACTTTACTAGGGTTTTACACAAGTAATCTCTCTTGTATTACAAGGATAATAAATCAAAAAGGAACTCACCTTTAAATCGGATGAGTTTTACAATGGATGCTTAATGGTGATGTCTTGATGTATAGCTATTACAAATGAAAGATCTAATCAAGCCTTTTGAGAGATATCCAATGAAGTATCTAAAGCTCAGTGATAATCTTGGATAAAATAAATGATTTAGCTTAGAAAAAGTGGATTGCAAATGGATTTCTCAAAGATATTGTTTTTATTTGTGTAATAGTTCTATTGGGCTTTTTATGTGTGTGAAAATCAAGTTCTAATGAAAGAAAATGTGGGTTTATTAACTAGCCATTGAACTAGCCGTTAGATACATATTTTCAAACTCCGTGTTTCCACGGACGAACATATCCATCCTTGGAACCATCTGTGACTCCGTCCGTAGCATTCCCAAGCTCACTAGATGTGCATAGATGAAAGCACAAATGGAACATATCGTCTGTGGTTAAGGACAATGTTAAGGATGGTTCATCCATCCGTGGCAACAGTTCTTGCCCACATAACTTAGAAAAATCAAGCTCTTCAAGATATTTTTGATATGCATGCAAGGCTAGTATACAATATATGTTTTCGAAACTTCTTTTGATACGTAAAAAGGCTTGTATGAAGTTTTGTAATACATTTATGAACTTTGTAAACTTACATGCACTCTCAAAGGGATCAGTCACAAAATAATAACTTAATCTATATACCTTACATGACTAATCTATAATCTTGAAGTCTTTATGTCTTCAACACTTCAATGTGATACTTGAGATCTTTAACTTCTTCTTGTGAGTTGTATTGCTTTAAAGTCCTTCTCGATGAATGCATAATTTCTTTCTATATAACAAACTTGCATGTATGTTATTACTACTCAATGTTTTGTTATTCTCAAGGTATGGGTTGATTTTTGAATAGGCACTCAGCCCTAACTCTCTCTTCCAGGAATTGAGATAAAAGGTGATCACAATCCCCTCAGATGTATAAATCTAATGGTTTGGAAGGAGGTTAGTCGCATATCTATGGTAATCTCACTCATTACTCTTATTTAGTTCATGTCTCATTGAGGTTATGATGTGCAAAAAAGATATGTCTATACTCTATGCCAAAGCAAACCTAGATACACCAAATCATAATATCTAAGTATATGTATATCAGTTAACGCAATTACCCTTCAGCAAAGTAATCAATAAGATAAATGTAGATCACAATTTTGTCAAGTCATAATCACAAATACAGTTAATGCACATAAATAAATTGGAAGTATAAATGCTACACAATAAAACCAAATGAATAGATATTCATTATAGCTCAAGTAGTTCAAACAACCCTAACTAAGTATGCTTTATCCATAAAAGGACTTCATGATATAAACTGAGATATTCAATAATGAATTCTCAGATGACATAGATATAGAAATACAGTAAGCAAAAAAAAAAAAAAAAAAGGCAAGCTCAAAGATCTACAATAAATACAGTTACAAGCTAAAGAAAAAAATGAATGTCGTCCTTCTTCTCCCAAGAAGAAAATAAATCACTTTTCTTCAAATTTAATCTTTAATTTTGATTGTATAAACTATTAGGTAACTAACCAATGATCATATCTTAACTGATGTCTTTCTTCTTCGTCTAGCTCCCTTCTTATATAGATCTAGATTTAGCTTCCATTTCTCTCTASACATGTGGCACCTAGGAGTTAACATTTGGTTATTTTGTAACTTTGTCTTATTCATTTTCTCCTCTTCATGTTTTGTACTTCTTGGGCCCCCTTATTTTTACTTCTTGTCCTCCTAGATCCAACATGGACCAAAGTCAACCTATCTTTCATCTTCTTGGGGTCCTTTTCTGCCGATGTTTTCATAAATGCATCAGATTTCCCATTGATTCTCTAGTTTCCATGTATTAGTTGGATTGTTCTTTGAGGCCTAAGCTTCCATGCATTATTGCAGCATTTCTTTGTTCACAAATTGTCTTTCTTGCTCAATACAATGGATGTTGGAATTATTCTCCACTCGTCAAAATAGTCCAAATGGTTAGTGAAATTTATCATAGTTATGTACATAATTTTATGCTCTTTAAGATAAATATGCAATTTAATCAAATAGATTATGAAAAAGACTATCTGTATGCTAAATTTGGGCAAAATTATATGTAAGGACTATAAGACATTAAACACTTATAACACCACAGAGAAGAAGGGTTTTTTGAAGAAAAAGGTTTCTTGGTCAAACATTTCTCGAACAAATAGTATGAGTAAGAACTCCAAGAGGTTAAGGAATTTTTTAACCTAAACGATGAGAATCCCGAGGCAGTATGGGAGGAGCAGCAATAGATGTTCTTGAGACAGTAAATAGGCACTCATATCCCTAGCCAAGGAAATGACATATATCATTTTTGGTGAGTGCAAAGAGAGGGAGCAATGTGTTGACACAAAAAATGAAATAACTTGGATTGCTTAAAAATGAGAATCTACAACATTGAATTTCTACAGTAATAGTAGATTACCTAAAGAGTGGGAGGTATCCAAGGGAAGGAATAAACAATCCAACCGACTAAGTATGGTGAGATAACACCCAAAGTAAAGTGATCCATAGGGAAAGGTATTGTTGGTGTTTTCGTGATGCAATAATATAAATGAGTTCACTATGCTCATATAAGTATACATGGTCTAACAAGTAATATATTGACAAAAACATGTCAATCCCACAAAGATTGATGCTATAGCAGTGGTATGATAATTATGAAGAATGATTCAATAATTTGTGATATAAATCTAACGACTAAATACAAGTAAATACAATTAATTGCAAATTATCATATAATGATTGGTAAAGACAAGTAAGCAAGAARGGCAATCACTAGATGACGGAATTTAGTTGTGGATCCCTTAAGTGTGATGTTAAAAAAATATGGTCATGCATGCTATAGTAATATTCACAGCATAGTACTAATGTAGTGAGTACACGGGTACATATAGATATATCCATGCTAAAGGAATGCTGAAAGAAATGCTACAACGAGAGTATGTTGGTCCAAATGGTTAGAGTCTCAGCTTTCCCAGCATTTTGGTCCTAACTGCTAACATCCTTGATATTAGCCACCTTATCCCTTGGGCAACTAAGTCTTTGGCCCCTTAAGTGAGATTGCTTTGTCACATTAAAACTCATGACCTATGTTAGATCACTGTTTGTTGCACCTAAATCTATGTTATGAACCCCAAACAATGTTAGGCTCAGCCATWCCAGCTTTGWTCGAGACCTAAATGCATATATCACTCGGATCACTCAATGTTCTCCCTAACTGCCCAAGTAATGGATTTAGCCTAGTGTTAATAACTAAAGCTCTAGGTTCAAGAGGGGTACTGAACAAATGCAATACACTCACAATAAGTGTGAGGACCCGCCCTCCCCTAGGTTCGACTAGTGGGAATCGCATGTCTCTAGACAGTCAATACAATTGAATATTCAGTGCAACTAAAACCACAAAAATAGAATATGAAAAAGTCTAAATAAGTACATAACCTACAATATTAAAACTCCCAAATCTACAGAACAAAACTCCAAAATAACAATCCACAACATAAGAGTACAACTCCCAAATGACATCGAAAAGGCTATAGCCATTACAAATCTCCAAGCCTCACAAAAGTTACAATACTACATAATACTTCTAAGTCTAAAACCTCCTAACCTCTCTAAGTGTCTGTATCTTTAATTCCTAGAATAATTTTTAGGCATTTATGAATTTTATGTGATTAATTTATTTGGTGATTACTATGATTGTTTTCTGGTTATTTTTCATAGTTTTTATCATAATTAGATTCGTATGGTCATGTTAATTCAGTGTATAGCTTGTTCCTGGGTAATCTAGACTGGGCTAATAAAACTCATTTATATTTTTGTTGATCGGGTTTGGTTGGATATATTAAGATAGCCCACAAATATTAAGTAGTGAAATAGGTCAAKATAGGGTTTAGTTTGGCCCAACACCCTTAGATACACCCTCTATCAATACCCTAGAATTAGTCTAACGTTAGCACAACACCCACATACCCTACTCCAAAGTTGACAAAGCTAAGGAATAAGGAAAGGAAGTTAGGAAGAGGAAAATTGCATTAGACAACCTTGGGAATTGTTGAAGAATAGAATCGTTGTGGTTAAAGGTAAATCTTACCTGATCTAATGTTTATTGATGCATTTTGTACAATTAATTGATAACTTCTAGGTTATGACCTTATTCCTATTGGGATTTTGTTGACTATGGTTAGAGCGAAAGTGTTCTTCCGAGTATGATGGATGTCTATGCATAATAATGCTTTTAAGTAGWAGAACCTAAGGTAATGAAAGTGGGGATTTACATTCAATGAGTTACTGCTATTTTTGCCTTTGAATTCATGATTTTTTTATTTAYGCACATGCACCRGCACAAGCATGGACCAAAAGGATCATTCTTTGCTACATCTATTGCAATTTGGGTACTATTTGGATGCTCACGCATGCATGCACGGACACATGCATAGACGGAATGTGTAGTTGCTAAGCTAAGGACACAAAGTAGCATTTGTGGCCTCCCAGTTTTAAGAAAATGTTAGCTTTTCAGCGACTTCAGGTTTAGAATGTTTTCTAATAGGTTCTTAAGGCGATGCCTTAGATTTTTACAATCTAGAAGACCCTTTTAAAGTGTTTTCCCTTATTTTGAACTAGGAAGTGGACACTCTAATGTCAAGGACATCTAAGGAAGTCAATCGCCAACAATAAACCAAACTTAAGCTGTAGTACCCTACATTTGGTTTTTATTTTTCTTTTCGAACTTTATATATATATAATTTATGTTCTAATCCACTAATTAGATTATGTTCATAATTGTTAGTAAATTAATTAATTTACAGCGAAAGGACTTGGAGGCCGTAATATTCGATATGCCAATTAGAAATAAATAATTATTTCTTTGATTTATTATTTGTTATGGCTTGATGTGTGAGCATATTTATTTAAAGGTGAAATTTTATTATTTTACTTTTATTAGAGGTCTTAGTTAATTAATTTAGACCTGAACCGTTAGAGCCTATCCTCTTTTTATTCAAATCTAGAACAGGATTTAAAGTTCAATTTTGTGCCAGAAGAAAACTAATAGATTTTAATTTCATTGGACTTAGTGGGTTAGGTAATAAAAATGGCCCATGAAGGAATTTTGGTTAGGGTTAAGTTAGCTTTCAATATATATATATATGACCTGAAGAAGATGACTGTTCATCTTCTTCCTGAAACATAAAACCTAACCCCCTCACCACCGCTGCCTCTTCCCTCTACTCTAACTGATGCCGGCCTTCCCTCTCTCTCTCTCTCTCTCCTCTTCTCTACTAATGCCGGACGCCATTCCATCTCCTCCGTTCTCGTCACTCGACCAGGTGCCCAGGGGACCAGGCAACAAGATGATCAGAAGACCAGGCCACTAGGCGCCAAGACAACTAGGTGACCAAAGAACTAGGCACCTAGGCGACCAGGAGAGCAGAYGACTAGGCACCCTACGCCGTTCGCTCGAGCCAGTTGCGCACGTGCAGCATGTGTACGACTAGGACCACTGTTCGCATGCCCGGAGCGTATTTCCTTCCCAAGCATGATTAACGCTGTTATATCCTAGACTCGATACCACACCTAAGGTTCGGGATTCGAGGTGAATGCTTAGTTTCTTCATTTAAATTAACTGAATGGCCTAAGTTTTGTATTATGTAATAATAATCAAGGAAAAATATGGAATATGTTTGATTGAATTTAAGTTAGTACGATTAAGTAAAAGGAGGATATAAAATTCTAGAAATAAGTTGGAATATAATTTAGGGTGAAATTTAGGGTTTGTATGATAAAATAATGTATATTGTGATTACGATTATTATTTTTATTTTAAGAAGAAACTAGGAGTCATGAAATTAAATTGTACTATTAGTACTTTGATTTTTATTGACATGGAAATTAAACTTGAGAAATTATTGGCTAAGGTCACCATAGGAAAAACGATAAAGGTATTAATAGTAAACACTTGTATTAAATGAATGTATTTGGTTAAACAAGTTTCAGATGAATATTATTTGTTTAATAATATTAGGATATTGTGGCACATTGACGTTGCGGGCAACCAAGGCACAATATGATGCAAGTGTGTTCTTATTATGATTGAGTCTGTATATGAATTGAATGTAAATTCATAATGGATATTAAAGTGAATTTTTGAAAATCACCACATTCTTATTAATTATGATACGAATGTATTGTTATTATGATTGAATCTTCTTATGTGAATTGAATGTGAATTGATAATTGCTCTTATGTGTTATAATGTGATATTATTTCCAGTATATGAATTTTATTACTCATTGACATGTTAGAAAATTTAAGTTACGGGTTCATGTGGTCCATCAGCATATAGATTGCAATAGTTGCACATTCTCTTATATGGACATAATCATATATTCAAGAAAGGAAATGATTTTTAAAGAATGAAATTTGGAAAAGTAAATGTTTTGAGGAATGAAGTTTTTAAAGATGTTATTTTTATGATGAATGATTTCCAAATGTTAAGAATTTTGAAAAAGGGGGATGAAGCCGACCTATCCCTCTTGTAGGGCAGGAAAGTAAGTAATGTTCATCTCTTGCGAGGTGAAAAGTGAAAAAAAAAAGTTAAAGTAATATTAACCGCTTTACGATTCTACTGATAGAAAATGTGACCGGTTCCAAAGAATAATGGCCCACTGTAAGCTTAATGGCTAGGCGTTATACCAAGTGAGCTCACGGTTTTATGAAATAGAAATATTTGGAAAGTTTTGATGAAAAGGAAATTTTTTGGAAAGTTCTTACGATTTGAAAAGGAAATTCTTGGAAAGTTTTAACAAATTGAATTTTTGAACTTCATGACATATAATGCACGACACCTGCATTCATGCATGGGATTTACTTACTGAGCTTAGTAACTCACGCCGTATTTCCTTATTTTATGTTTCAGGTGATGATTAACCAGATAGTGTGTGAAGATTGTTTGGAAGCAGACTTTGATACCCAAGAGTCGTTTTATTAATTAAATTTTCTATTTATTTATGAACTTGTTAAAAATTTAAATTTATTCATTTATTTTCAAAAGCTTCCGTTGAAATTTAAATATATGAGAATTAAGTTGGTGACATTCTCGGATCAGGGTAGTTTCTGATCGCTTGGTCACCTTGTCGTTTGGTCGCCTGGTCGTTTGGTGGCCTGGGCACCTAGTCAAATGACGAGAACGGAGGAGATGGAGTGGCATCCGGCACCAGTACAGAAGAGGGGGAGAGAGAGAGAGAGAGAGAGAGAGAGAGAGAGGGAAGGCCGATATTGGTGAGGGCAGAAGGAGAAGGCAGCGCTGGTGAGAGGGTTAGGTTTTATGTTTGAGGAAAAAAGATGAATAGTCATCTTCTTCAAGTCATATATATATATATTTGAAAGTTAACTTAACCCTAATCAAAATTCCTTCGTGGGCCATTTTTATTACTTAACCAACTAAGTCAAACTAAATTAAAATATATCAGTTTTCTTCTGGCCCAAAATCGAACTTTAAATTGGGTTTTAGATTTGAATAAGAAGAGAACGGGCTCTAACGGTTCGAGTCTAAATTAATTAATTAATACTTCTAATTAAAGTAAACTAATAAAATTTCACCTTTAAATAAACATACTCACACATTAACGCATAACAAATGATAAATAAAGGAAATAATTATTTATTTTTAATTGGCACATCGAATGTTATGGCCTCCAAGTCCTTCCGCTGTAAATTAATCAATTTACTAAAAATCATGAATATAATCTAATTAGTGTATTAGAACATAAATTTTATATTTTATATATATAAAGTTCGAAAAAAAATAGAAACTAAATCTCGAGTATTACACTACTTATCTTGTCCTTGATTGCAATACTCKCAGATTATGGACTACCCTTACCTAAAGATGTTAATGACGTCAACATCCCAATATAAACCATTCGCAAAAAGCATATATCATTTGTCTGATATAGAAATACTTTTGAAATACCACAATCATAAGTCCTAAAGAACAACCACTTGAATCCAAAATCCACTAAACATTAGAATTTATGAACTTTAATTAGCAAGAAGTTTCCATATATATAAACTCTACCTAAAACGTAACTCAAAAATTCTGAAACCAACAAGGCCATTGAAATAATGAAACTCATAACTTATTCAAAGCATATCTACTAAAACTAAAGTGTTCTAAGTATTGCAGATTTAATGAAATAAATCTCTTAAAATCAGGTATTATTCAGGTCCGCCCCCAAGCAGTCTCCTAGAATCACCTAACTTTCATCACGTATAACATAGAATTAGGGAAATGGGTAAGTTAAAGCTTAGTAAGCAAACTTCATGTGTAACACCCCGAATTTTACTTTTATGAATTTTTGGTTGATCTTGTGAAATTGTGTGCCAACTAGGGTTGGACATTTTATATGTAATTAATATTTTTAAATCGTACGTTTAATAGGTGCGGAATTATTGTCCATGTTGAATAAGAGTTATCATTTGATTAAATGCTTGACACGTGGGCCTATTTATTTCTTAGTTGGAAGTTAGGCTTTTTTATCGAAAGGAAGCCCATTATATTAAATTTACGTATTTCAGATTAAATTTAGATGGGAAGGTCCGAAGGGTTCGGGTTACGGCCTAAAATATTAAAAAAAAAGGAAAAGAAAAGAAAAGAAAATATATAAGAAAATAAAAAGAAAGAAAAAAGAAAAGCCCTAAAGAGACTTTCATCTTCTTCCTCCCGCAGCCGTCGCCGCCCAAACCTTACCCGCCGCCTCTTCTTCTTCTCTTCTCGCCGCCGCCGCCGTCTAGGACTGCCGCTACCCGTTGATAATGTTTCTTCCTCTTAACGCGACCGTTCCTTGCAGATCCATCATTGCTCGATTGCTATCTCCATCGCCGTGCTTGAGATCATCCAGACCCAAGCCCTGCAACAAAGCCTGGCTGCATGACCCACTGCTCGGTTCCTCGCTGTGCCTGAGATTGACCTTCCTCCGCTCGCCGAGATTGCTGACCACTTGTTCGTGACGCTACGAGTTGCCTAGATCTGAGCGACTGGAGCTGTCCTTGTCTACTGCTCATCGCCACTGCTGGGCATGCAGCGGCAAGTCATGGAAAGCTAGAGGCATTCGATCCAAGTCCGCCGAAAGCCATGGCCGCTCGGGACGAAGCACTCCGCCGATCTGCTCGCCAGGTCCTTACTCGCTGTTGCTGCTCGCCAGATTTGCGCATCTTGATGCCGCTCGAACGTTCTGTCCTGTAGCCAGACCTCTTCTTTTTCTTCTTTCTCTACTGAATGGATTTCCCCTTCGAACTAAAGCCAAAACCTTTGCAATTGACCGTCGTTTTGGCTCTCTGTCCTTGCTGCTCTCATCGCCGGTTGTCGGGAGCTTGGGCAGAAATTGACTTTCGCCAGAGTTTGACCAGAAACACTACCGACTAGTCGTGAGCTCGTTGGCCAAGAGCTAGGCTCAGCACTCAGCAGTGCTAGATCCAACCCAGTGCCCAGCAGCACTAGGCGCCCAGTGCCCAGCAAGCCCAGGCGCCCAGCGCACGTGCCCAGGCGCCCAGACACTATTGCGCACGAGGACCTATTGCCATTCTCGAGACATTTGAATATCGTGAACTTAAAGGTGAAAACGTTAACACTTGACATTGAATTTATGACTTGTACATAACTATGCCCTGAAGTGAACTAATGGGAGAATATAGATTATATTTATACCGGAGTAAGGAGTTGAATTGTAACCTTAAAAACATGATATTCAATAATATGAAAACTAAATATGAATTTATAAATTAATAAAGGATATTTTGGGATTAAACACTGAATATCCAAGTTGGGACTGTTGTACTAAATAGACTTCTTTGTGTAATTAAAATTAGGTCCTTTCGATTCGTTACTTAAATAAGAACCTTTAACGTAAAGGACTCCAGGCAAGTAATCCTCCCATCTCATTAACATTATAAATGAATAAAATTGAACATTTTTAATTGCTCTAATATCTTGTATATGGAATTTTATGTTGATGTGTGTAATTGTGAAGAATGTTAATGTGTTCGTATCCAGTAGCAGTTTTATGTTAAAGAATATGTTATTAAGTTTCATATCTGGTACTATTTGTTGAACGTTATATTATATAAGGTTGTATGTATTTCATGTCATGAGCATATGGCTAGAATTCTACATCACATTTGGCATGAGCCTTTCACACACTTAGAAAGTGAAGGGTTAGAAAATGGAATTTTAAAGGAAAAGGTTAAAGTTTTGAAAATGTTAAAGTTTTTGGAAAGGAGTGTAAACCTAGCCGCAAAAGATGTGAGTGRAAAATGAGGCGTGGGGGATCGGCACACTGGACCCTACCCTCTTGGAGGGTAGGTAAGAATGTAACGTTCACCTCCTTGGATGTGAAAGYATGGAAGTTAAAAGAATGAAATTTTAACCGCTTTGAGTTCTATCGGTAGGAATGGAATCGGGTTCCAAATAAGATGGCCCACTRCAGAGCTTAGTGGCTAGACATTGCATTCTAGTGAGCTCACGAATGAAAGGAAATGGAATGTTTTTATAGTAAGCAAATTTTGAAGTAAAGTTGCAAAGGAATTTTGAGAAGATAATGTTTCGAAAAATTTTTCATTTAAAAAGGCGAAACCTTAAAGTTTCATGACATGTAGGACATGTTCATGTATTCATGCATGAGGTTACTTACTGGGCTTTTTAGCTTATTTATTTCCCTTATGTTTCATTGCGGATGATATGTAACCAGATGAGGTGAGGAGGTCACTTGTGGGCGAGCTACGATACCCAGGAACTGGTTTTCAACATATTTTATGTAATAAGATAAATATTTCTGAATGTTTTAAATTCCTGAGGCTTCCGCTGCATTTCTTTTTGAAAAAATGTTGAGTTTTAAATGATAGTTGCATATTTTCGAGTGGAATGATGTAACATTCCCAGGTTAGGATAAAGTTCTTAATCTGGGGGTGTTACATCATGCATGAGTCTGATGAAATGTAATTGGTGTGAAAACCTTTAAAAAAATGTATCCCTTTTTGACTTTAACTTTATCAAAACTTACTTTCCTTAATAATGTTAGCTCACTTGGTGTATCGCCCAGCTGTTAAGTTCTGAAATGAGCAGTTACTATTTGGATCTAGGTCACATTTCTATTGGTAGTATGCCTGGGTGGTTTAAATTCTATTAATTTCCTTTCACCTCACAAGGAGGTCAACATTATCACTACATTTCACCCTCAGAGGGGGATAGGTCAAGTGCACCAATCCCTCACGTCCCATTTTCCACTAACAACTTTCAAGCTTAGGTGTGGGATCTTTTTCTTTCTTAAAATCGGGAATACATGTTTTATAGAACTCTTTTGTACAATTTCTTGAAAATATTTACCTTAATAATTTCATGAACATGTAACATGTTGTACATAATACAATCGATGTTCATGAATGTATATCATAACATGGAATAATGCTCAAATTATTTTAAAGTGTGAATATATTGAAATTCACATAAGAGCAATTCATTCAACATTTATACACATTAAATAAACAATAAAGATACAACACAATTCATGAGAATGAGGTATTTTACTTACATACTTGAAAATCAACCATAAACTCACATTCAGTTCACATAAGAGAAAATTCAATCATAATAACCATAGATATCAAGTTCACTTTAGACATACACTATAATTGATGAGGATGTAGGAGTTCACTTATGTACACGAAAATTAACCACAAACTCACATTCAATTCACATAAGAGCTATTTAATCATAACAACCATACATATTAAGTCCATCATGGACATGCACCACCATTGATGAGGATGTGAGAGTTCACTTACTTGAAACTCTTAAGAATTCAAACTTTACTTTGAACTAGCAAGCGAAGTTCCTTGGCTGCCCACGAAGTCAATGTGCCAATTTCCTAGTTCATTATGAAGAGAATTTAAATAAAGGCACTTCTAGTTTATTGAGCTCAAATACAAATTTTTAAAAACTCCATAATCATTTTTCATCTTCACAATGTGTTGAAAACATGTCCTTGCAAAAGGTCAAAAAACAGCTATAGATAAAGACACGGACGATGTRTTTCATCCTTGCTTTTATCCATGCAAGCGTGGAAGCTTAAAAATGGTTGTAAACATCAACATAAAAACCCATGGAAACAAGAGATTTGTAAATCAAAAGCTCACCCTATGTAATTTCTACTCAAAATGACTAAGTTCATACTAATCACAGGCAAACTTGGGAAGAACATCTTCCTTGAACAAATCCATCCCAAAGTTTTCATGAAAAAGCATAGAATTTAACCTAAAAAGAAACAATTGAAGTCACAATAAGGAGAAATTGGAGAACAACAAATAGATACAAGACTTCACCTTTTATTACAACAATTTACTAAGTAATTAGGTTATTTATCTTCTGTGTTCCTCTTCTTACTTTCAAACATAAAGAAACATAAGAATGGACTTATGTGAATGGTTTTTTGGCTAAGAGGGAAAGGGGGTTAGGGTTTTGTTGACCTTGGTTATTGTTAAAGTCAAGGTTGGGTAGAGGTCTTAAATATTCAATTTGGACCAAGACAAAAATGTTTATTTCTAAAGTAGGGCTTTAGGCTTTTGGGTCAATGGCTAGGCTCGAATAAGTTATATCCAGAATTATTAATTGGCCCTAAGACAAAGATTCTTTCCAACCCAATTAATATACACATGAGGACATAAATTTTGAATTCAATAAAATCATTTAAAATACCATCAACTAAATAAATAAACTCATAAGATAGAGAAATAACGAGAATGATAAGACTTTCTAATTGACACATTGACCTTCTTGGAATCCAAGTCCTTCAATTGTACAAAAGGTAAACACTCAAATGAGGTAGTAAACAAAGTGATTAATTAAGGAAATAAATCATATTAGGGATAAGTGGTAAAAAGATAAAATGAACATAGGGTATTGCATTGATGTTGCAGCAAAATGCTGTTATAGCATTTCTCTCAAACATTGATATTTTTCTCCTTTTTCCATGATACAATTTCCTACAAAACTAAAATAGATATCGGCTTCTAATATTTTTAATTACGTCAAAATCATATTAATCATATACCATAAAAGATTTCACTAATTCATGCTCAATTAGGTTATGAATAATAAGGAATTAAAGATGAAATTTGGAGAAAATAAAAGCTAGAAATGTGATAAAAAATGGTAGAAATATTCACTTTTCAAAGAGTCAAAGTTGGAAACTAATAAGGACCCTTTTGCAACCATTCTAACCTAATAATCAGGGATAAAAGGGCCATTGCAACTCCATGATCGTAGCGGGTAGCAAAATCACAAGAGTATGTCACTTCCACGATTTACACAACAGAGAGATTGGAACGACCATTATTCAAAAATAGGATAAAAAGGGAAAGACCATATGATGATTGGGTCAACGAAACCACAACTCAAGTCAATGTATCAGTTCTATATTTTTTCCTTTTCTTTACCTTATTTTATTTACTACTTTCTATACAAGTTTCTCTATAGCTTTATTTACCACTTTTCCTTAAACAACGTCTTGGTATTAGGAACCATAAAGGATTGTAAATCCAACTTGGGCTGAAACTTGATTTGATCAAAGGAATATTACATTGTTCTTTTCCCTCATGCACTCTCGGTATAGTTCATTGGCATTTGTTCTTATCAACTTTACATTCTCCTCATGTCTCTAGCCAATTGAGGACTTTCTAGAGTACCTCAAAGGATCCACCCATAAAAAAGGAGATCATAGATCCAACGACCTCAAAGTATACTGTATTTTGAACCCGTTATGTTGAATGATGGAAGCCATCGCCTCCTAACCTAAAGTGACCCAAGCCAATCGATTGAACACCATCAGCTGGCAATTTCTTTGATCCCAACAGCAATTAAATCATCAAAGTAAACAGTATATACATTTCCTACTCTATTTGTAACAAAAWTCATATTTATACTTACACCATCAAGAAAACAACAAGTATCTGATAAGAATTCAATTTCACAATCATTATCACACAATTAACAAATGGTAATTAGAAACTTATACTTTAAATCATCAATCAACAAAACTTGTTTAGTAAAGAGCTAAGAATGATTAGCTTTTAATTTACAGTTTACTCTTATTAAACTCTAGTTTTAAACTTAGTTTGTCCAAAAAATTATTTGGCAATGTATGTAATTTAACTCATGACAATGAACCAGAAATATCTTCTAGAAAATTCTTTGCCTAAACTTCACATGTTCTTGACATTATGGGGATCTTCTCTGATCTTAAAAATAGGTAATTTTAAACTTTTAGTTTATTTGTTACAAAGTAAAAGTCTAAAATCACGTACTTTTAATAACTAAGAAGAAAAACCCTAGTATATACAAGATATGGCCCTACTATTTTTGTCAATATATATAAATATGGCAATTCTAGGAGCATGCTATTATATGCATGATTAACCACAACATTACAAGTCACAATTCATTTGGATTCGCGTCACCTTTTAAAATTTAAATATAATTAATTAAATAAATAATTTCATTAAAATTTTTAGTCTTCATCCTATATACATTACAAACTCGCATAATGCAAATTAATATAGTTTTACATTTCAAATTTTCTGCCCTTTCCAACTCAWTCTTCTTCCAATTTGTAATATGCTGCAAAACGACAGATTCACGAGTATTGCTAGAAGGCGCGCCGTTTARGAAAACACACTTTTAGTGCATGCTTTGTAGATGAAGTACTCTACCTAGCTATCAAGGATTTACAAACATGCAATAAGGTACCATTCCCCAACAAACAACCTTTATTCAAATATCCTTTCGGACAACAGATACATCAACTGACACACCAATAGAATCAATAGCATCTATATAGAAGCCTATGTACATTGATTAATTGAAATCAAACTCCTCCTGGAGTTCTAGGATCATGATGGTTATTTGCTCCTGTTCCAGGATAGTCTGTGGTTTCAATGTCCATTCTCCTCTCCAGAATTCCTTCAGTTTGTAGCAGCTCGTTATCACCTCCATTTTGGAAAATATCCTGCCAAAAAAAAAAATATATATATATATATATATGAAAATGTGAATATTTAGATAACAGTTTGAACAGGGGATCCAAGGATACTTTTATGGATATATTAAGAAGAATGATTTTTAGCATTACGCCTAAACCAGTATGCCTTTAGAGTAATACTGGTTACTAACATATCCTCGAGATGTAATTTTCAGGAGTTTTTCAGCATGTTCCGTAATCCTAATTACCAGGTGAGTACCACCATTTCTAGACTAGCTAGTTAAACTAGAGACAGTTGTGCTAGCTCAGGTGGTAAAAACAGTTGATAAAAGAACGAGTTTTGGATTGGATCGTCACACATTTGCAGCCTAACATACCAAAAGATAAGTAACGTAAATCTTATGTCTATTCGAGGCATGCTAATTTATCTTCTCAGTTCAACCTTCGGCCACATACTAAATCTCTACCGGCAAACAGACACAAAGAGAAAAGCGAACGAAATAACCTGAGCATGTGAGTCATGGAACACATCTTGCTCGTCTTTAAACATCGCGTGACTCCCTATCCATCAAGACGTACGTGAAAACCATAAATATAACAAGATTACTGAAAAACTCCCGCAGAAATGTAATATATACATATAACTGAAACTTCTAAAGATATAAGTTCTTTTAATTTTCTTGTGACGGGAATCTTGAAATTTACTTGACGTTGGAACTGCACCAGAGGAGGCAACCACGAAAACAAGAACCACCAGCAGCAACAGAAGAAATATGAAGGAGATTTTGTTCACCATTCTTGAAAGAAACTAAGGCAGATCCCGGAGGAGACGATGGGGAAGAGCTGACTCTCTGTTGAGATTACAATTGATTTGAGAATGGATATGAGAGGAGAACATGTGGGCTTGTGATGGTGCTTAAAAAAAGCAAAAATCATTCAATAAAACAATAAAAATAAATAAAAGTCAACTTCTAGTATTCTTTTACTTTATTTAGAGGTTGAGTTTCCACTTGCCTAACATTATCCCTTAATTGTCACTTTCAAAATCATCTGTTGTGTTTTGAAATAAGCCGGCAACCAAGTACTTGATGTCAATTACAAAGTCTTCTCCTTAATGGAGAGAATGCCAAGAATTCTATTCCTTCTACATTCCTTTATTCACCTCCTCTTAAGTTTAGAAACCATAACTACCTCTCTTATAGGCCATTAATCAATTAATCTAAGGACATAAATGCCCCTGATCAAACCAAAATTTCCTATGGATTAATGGCCAAGATGTACGTATGGGTAAGATAACTAATACACCTCAAAACTTTTGTGTCTTACCCTTTAATATACATGACATAACCCAGTTCAGATTTATAAGTCATCATGATTATATGTTTTATATGTTTTAAGATTTAGCTGATATTGTTGTATATGTATATGCATATACTTGAAATCTAAAAAGCTAGATTAGGTTATATATTAGAGGTCTATTAGGGGCATTCATGTCTTCATATGAAAAATACTCAAATAAATGGGCCAAAAAGGGAGTTGAGTTATATTTTTTTTAAAAAAAAATTTGATGAGAGATGAACGATATTATTAAAAATTCAGATGCAATTTGTGATAATATGATAAAACTTGCGGAAGATTATGAAATTATCCCAATTGTTAAACTATCTTAAAAAGGAAAAAAAAGATGCCTAGTTTATCTCCTTTGGCATAATGGTTAATACAAGCATTAGTGCCTAATATTTTTCCTTTCTAAACATGAAACTCGTTTGTATCAACTTCTGAATAATCTTAGTGAGATGCAACTGCAAGAACGTTTCTATGTGCTATAAATTTGGCATAGACATTTGAAAAGTTCTACTTAAAAGAAAATTGTTGAGCAATTACTTTTGTTCGKCAACCTTTTAAAGTTATAATTACTTCAATACTTTCTCATTTTCAAAATTAAATTTCACCAATTGGGAGCCAAGTTGTGCAGCAATCTATTTGGCTAGATCTAATTCAGTGCTCACCACGTTTACATGTTATGAACAAAATAAATAATGTACAATCTCAAATCCCAATCAAATACTATTTTGAAATTTTACCATCGTGTACATCTCAGACATCAAAACTGGGGATCTAAGGTCGTTTAGCTCRGATATCAAGTTGTGCACGCAGTTTATACCTTGAGGTCAGTTTTTACGTACAAAAAGCACGACCTCAAATACCATATGTTTTGTTCCTTCTCTAGTGAAGCATATGAAGCCATGACACATGTTAAACCACCATAAAAATAACTTGAATCGCAATATTCAAGAATTTCAATTTCCATGCCTCATTTAAAATTTATATTTAAAAATACTTATCTTATTATTAAATCAAAATTTTATTTAATTATTTTTTCTAATTTACCCTTTACTAATGATTTATTAATCAATATTATAGTGAAATTAAATGTCCAAAGAAAATACTATACCTTCTGCACTTGAATAGAAATGAAAAGACTCATCTAATGGAAGGAGGAGAAAGAGGAAGAGAGAGTCACTGATTGGAGAGAAATAATTAATTTATTAATAAAATTAAAGAGGATTAGTTAAGTCATTTTCATCTAATGTTATACAGATTTCAAGGATTTCGTATCCAGATATATAAATCAAAAAGGGAATAGTATATATATATAGATATCTAACTTCACCTCTTGTGATATTACCCTACTAGATTATATTTTCCTCATCTATTAGGGGTGTTTATGATTCGATTTAATTTGATTTTCATTACATTTAAAATTCAACAAAAAATTTTGAATCTAAAATCAAATCATTTAAGATCTTAATTAAAACAATTTTCTATCACATCCAAATGTACTTGTTTATTCTAATTCATCACAAAATATTCAAATTATGTAAAACTTTAAAAGTTAGTAGGATCAAATATATATATTTTCCTTCACCCATCAAATATTATACGATTCTCTTTTTTTCTAATAATACAACATTCAGTTGGATTTGGTTCAATTCTGTTAGGTCGCATCGGCTTTGATATATATATCAAGGGTTGATCCCTATTCTAGATGATGGTTATGATTTATTATTTAACATAATCAAAACATTTAATTGTTAAATCCATCAATATCTGTCACATATCAAATATCCATCTCCCGGTATTTAATTAAGAGTTATTAAAGCTTCACACGTATCTATCACTTCAGATAATGTGAGGCAAAGTATTCTCTAAAATATTACAAAATGACTAAAACGGAATAGTTATTTAGGGAGGATGGTGGGACAAATTGGTATTTTAAGAAAGGTCAATAATGATAATACTGTGCTATGGAATCGATGACATGAATCGCACTTGTCCACTGGTGGAATTTAGGTTGGTCTGACGGCTAGAACCAAGCATGAGGAGTTTACTTTAGTGGAAATTGCTTCTCGATTTTTGTATTCTTTTGGTGTAGTTTGTTTAACATGCAATGCTGATATCATTCCTACGACACAGTTATGTGATAAATAAGTCAATTTCTTCCTTTCTTTTTTTAATAAAATATAATTGACACTATAAAAACAGACCTGCCACATAGCCTAAAGAATAATAACAAAGACTTGAAGAATGAACGCTTGTAAGAATATTACAGTTGTAGCATTTTTACCTGAATCACATTAGTAGCATCTGATGTGTATCAAACTTAAAATATGTGTCTTAAATTAGCTATACTCGAATTACATCTACATAGGGCATGATAAATATTAAGAGGGAAATTAATTTTTTATGTACTTCCATTATATACGAAATTTGTAAATATTTTTAAACATTTTTTATTTATTTATATTCTTCATCTAATTACGAATTTTTATTATACTCTGCTATTAATCTTCATAGAAGAATTCGATGGATCCGCATATCTTACGCATGCCTTTTACTTAAAGGGCACAAATATTTTTTGACGTCTTCCCCCTCGCTTCCCCCAATTTTATCCAATTTTAACTAAAATATCTTTTAAATCATGATTTTGGAATGACCAAATTGGCTTTAAAAAATATTTGAATTATTTAAGTAAAAGGCACGCATAAGACACGTGAGTGGATTCATCAAATTTCGTCGCGAAGAGTGGTGAAGGGCAAATTCAAAAAAAAAAAAAAAAAAAAAGGAAAAAGGAAAAGCAAACATTTTGGCAGCTATTTCGCCACTAACTAAATATTGATGGAATCTAAGAAATGCATCAAAAGTAAACTTCTCATGTCAAAATTGAAACATAGATATTTGATAAGAAAAGTTTTATTAATTTATATCATTACATTTAAAGNAAAAAAAAAAAAAAAAAAGATGATAGTGAGATAGAAAGAAATATTTATAATTTAGATGACAGATATAAATAAATTTAAAAAATTAAGAAATGCATCAAAAGTAAACTTCTCATGTCAAAATTGAAACATAGATATTTGATAAGAAAAGTTTTATTAATTTATATCATTACATTTAAAGAATCAAATGATTGAGGACGGAAATGATGGGACTAGGATATAGGATAAATATATATTTTTATTATAAATTATCTAGATTCATGCCGTGGGAGATTCATATGGTTATTGTTATAGCTTTAGTCAATCAATAGACAGGCTATCCCGAACTCATGTAATGCCTAATAAGTTATGCTATGTATTAAAGCTTTGCATAATGTGAAATTTTTAACATTAAAAACCTACAAATATTTCGTAGGTCGTGGCTTTTATGACGGGTGTTGGTGTGTTTTCTTTATAAAATAATAATATAAGTGAGTTCATTAAATTCGTAATAAGTGGATGTTGATCTCACAAGAATTAATGTTATAACATAGGTATGAATATTACAAAAAATGATTCAATCAATTGGAATTGGCAATGTGAAACTGAAAATAAAACTAAGTACAATGATCAGATATTAGAAAGCAATAAACAAGTGAATAGAAGGATAATCACTAATGATAAAATTTAATTAGGAAATTAGGGATCCTTTAAGTGTGATGTTTATGAGATATGTTTATGCATGCTGGAACATCGTTTACAGCACATTGTTAGTGTGGTGAGTACTCTAGTATATAGACATACATATGCTACAGGATTGATGGAAGGAATGCCACAGCGAGGAGTATGTCCACCAAATTGATAGAGTCTTCAACCTTTTGGCCTTTTGGCCTTTTGGCTCTACTCTTCCTTGACATTAGCCCCATAGTACTTTGGGTGATTAAGTCCTTGATCCCATAATAAGGCTRCTTTGTCTCAGCATACTCGAGACCTTCGCTACCTTGCTATTTGACGTTCAAATGTTATGTGATTCCTAGAATGATGTTAGGCTCAACCATATCAACTTTGTTCGAGACCTAACTGTAGCACCTCAAAAAGGAAATATGCTCACACCTACAACACTAAGGACATACAAGACAGTTTGGGCATAACCCTATGCCATGAAAAAGCTATATCATTATTCTTTAATTGCAAATATTACTTAGTCATTTTAATGCTCTCTCCTAACTGACTTCAAGCAATGGCTGTAGCTTAGGTATCCAGAATCAAAGCTCTAGATTCAATGGGGGTATTATACTCAATATTCTCTCGCCAAGAATCCAAATAACAAACAAATATGCTAATAATGCAGAGATTGTAGCTAGGTGCTACATCATTCATACAAACTATTCACTTTACTCGAGACTTTTCACTAGAGTTACCAACCCACCTTTTGTTCTCAACTCTAGCTAAGAGAGTTGTTTACCATCGGGATTAATCCCTTGGATAAATTGTAAATTAGTATAAGCATGTAGATCTTAAACTTTAATTAGCACATCAACACTTAAGTTCACCTTAATTTCTTAAATAAAAAGTAAATTAGCTCATGCTCAAATGAATAAAACACACGATTGCATAGATCATTCTGTTGTATAAATAATCAAATATCAGATTTAACTCAATACAAACATAATAGAAATCAAATAACAGCTTAGAAAACTCCTATAAATTGAAGTTCGCTTTTGCAATCGTGAATGCTGCAGCATCCGCTTGCAGCCAACTTTGACTATCCTAGTTGGCTCATTCTCCAATCATTCAGCTCCTGTCACTAGCTGATAAAGGGTTTCTATATCTTCTCTACGATCGTAGGAGGAATTCCCTTCTTGGCTTTCAGCCTCCATAAAAAGATTTGGAAATGTAAAAATGATGAAAAGCTTTCAGGCTTAAAAAAGAGAGGAACTCCAATCGATGCTCTTCTTCTTCAAGTGTTCTTCTATTTATAGTTTATAGGAAATGCAAGTTGTTGGTTAATCAGATGGAGTGTTTTCTTTGGTCCAATGAGAGCTTCACATATGCCCCTCAAATGGTATTCCTTGGCCAAATCAGGTGTCTTCAAATGGCTACCCAAACATAGTGGAATATGAGCTCCAATGAGAGGCCTTTATGTGTCACAATACTTGCCAAATTGTCATTATTTAATTAATTATTTTGACACTTCTCTTCCAGTTCAAGTTTCAAGAGGTTTTTTTGTGTTATTTCTCCGTTGCTTTTTGCCTCTTCTCCTTCACCAATTTTAGCTGAATTTCAACTACTACTTGGCAACTTGTCTCGTGCAACTACTTTGTCCAATCAGTTGATGTTGTAGCATCCTTATGCTATAGCATGCTCTTGCATGTCCATCCTTGAATTTTACCCTTTTTCTCCTTAGTGTGATTTTCTGTATAAATTTAATAGAAAATAGGCAATAAATGCAATATTTACATAAAAATCAGATTATTCTCATGTTAATAAGGAATATGTGAATTTATGCATAAATAGCATATGAATGATCATGATTCAATGTCATAAAAGASTAAACATGCTAAATAAGATGGCATAAATGTTTATAATCTTGACACTCATCAATAGATTTCCTAGCAGAGCATTTGGGGGAAAAAAGCTTTAATAAATTATTGGTAACAATTAAAAAGTGTAAGCATAATCTACCCAGTATCTATGAGCATTTGGCACTGCATAGGAACCAGAGAAAGAACCTTTTCTCCCACTCCCAAGTGGTTAAACAATTCAGCCGCTTTATTTTTGCAACATAACAGGAGACGAGTTTCATTTCTTGGGATCTATGACTTGAACTTTAAATAAAGTGAGAATATGGTCCTACTATATGAATTACTACCTTACCTATGTTAACGTTTAGGACATACTACTTTGGCATGCCTATAGAGACATGGCCAACCCATTACTGAGTAGGTTTGGGAAAATTGTGTATGGAATACTGTAAGCAGAACCAAGGAGGTTAGTGCTATTGCCGCTGGTATCTTCTCCTTCTTGGCCATAACCCATCCCTCTTTCAGCAAATGCTCTCCTCCCTAAAAGTGGTGCCATAGTGTAGGCAATAACTGCAAAACCCAAGGATGATGTTAGTTTCATTCTCCAGGCCCCACTATTTTTTGGAGATAATGATTGCTACTCACAAGGTTTTTCACCACTTGAGGCCTATTTCTTCAAGACTAACCAATTCCACACCAAGCAACCAACCACTCATTCCCAGTCATCCTCGAAATGTTCTACCATTGTCTATAATACTCATGACACACCCAGGCAACCTAATACCTTGATTGGAAAGGACACATTAGCCACCCAGTTCTCTAACAGGAAGACTATCACTAGACCACTAATTCTAGGGGCCCACTATTGGGCTAAGCTATTGTCAACAGACTACATTACCCATTCCGACCATAGAGCATCTCAAGAGCTTTGGAATTGGCAACTAGACCATATAAGCCCATGTGACGAGATTTTATCTATTAAAAGGAAACGAGCTCCTGATCAACTCTGATCTAAGATATTCCAAGTCATAAACACCCAACGATAGAGACTTCCAATGGCCACCAATACACACTTCCAGAGCCATGCAAGCTAATCAACTTCTCATCCTCTTCTTCAATGGTGATGGATGCTTGACAACCTTGCCGACATCTATGTATCTTCTAGTTTGGAAGTTTTAGTGTAATACTTGAACTAACAAATTTCCAGCTTTTAAGAATTTGGGTAAATGGGTTAAGTGGGTTAGCTTGACCCAAGATCCACAGATATACCTCCATTCCACCCAAAATTATTCTTGGATTAGAAACTAACCACATTATCCCTTTACTCCGCTCTACGAAGCTAAATAAGAAGGAAAGAAAGCTAAGAAGGTGAACATTGTCATAGACAACCTTGAGAATTGTTGGAAAAAGGAATCATCATGGCTAAAGGTGAGCCTTACCTTGCTTTAATATTTATGCATTCTATAGAGTTAATCAATAAATTCTAGGTTAGAACCTTATTTCTGTGCAATTTTTGTTAATTATGGTCGGAGGGAAGATGTTCTCCCAAGTATGTTTGAGATTTGATATATATATATATCCATATGATGAATATTATGGAGTGGAATGAACATAAGGAAATCAAATGGAGGCTTATATTCAATGAGTTACTACTAAAGTTGTTTTTGTATTAATAATTTTTAGTTTTATGCGCTTGCATAGCCACATGCATAGACAAAATGGATCATCCTTGTCTTCGTCCATGTCAATTTTGGTGCTTTCTAGATATGCACACACACATGCAATCGAGCCAAGGACGATACTATGGATGGAATTTCCAGACTGTGGTTACCGTCTGTAGCCACTAGTTCTAAGAAAATGATGGCATTTTAGGGACTTTCAGAGTTAAAATATTCCTAATAGCTTCCTAAGAGGGTGTCTTCGAGTTTTACAATTCAAAAGATCCTATTAAGTGTGTTTCCCTTATTTTGAAGTTGGAAGTGGACATTTGATGTCAAGGACAGCTAAGGAATTCAATCAATAACTATAAACCAAGCTTAAACCCTTAAGCATTTCAAGTAAGTAAACTTCCACATCTCTGTCCATTGTTGTACATGAGTATTGTGTATGAATGTGTATCAGTACTATGATTGAGTTTTTGTATGTGAAGTGTCACAAGTGTTATGTTTGATTTAAACTATGCAAATTCGTATATGTTTAAGTTATAAAACGATATGTGAATTGTTTTATGTTCATGAACATGGATTTCGTAAGTTATGAGATGTTTCATGTTCATGATAATTGTAAGGAAAATTTTTTCAAGTTAATCTGGAAATGAGATTAAAATAGCCTATATCTAAAGCGTGTATGCCTAAGCTATGAAGGATGTGAATGGGAAATGGGGTGTGTTGGACCAGAGCACCCGACCTAACCCTCTTTGAGGGTAGTAATGAAATAGTAAAGTGGATCTCCTTGTGAGGTGAAAGTAAACAAAAATATAATGTAAATCACTCTATGGTACTACTAGTGGAAAATGTAACCTTGTTCCAAACAATAACTGTCCACTGCAGAGCCTAGTGGCTAGGTGATACACCAAGTGAGCTCGCGGGAGCCGAGGAAGTAAACTTTTGATAGGTTAAAGGAAAAAGAGGATATAAATTTCAAATGTATAATAAGTTATTGCATATCATTGGCACATATGCATGGGGTTTACTCACTAAGCTTTAACTCACCCTATTCCCTTTATCCTAYATTTCAGGTGATGAAAGTTAGATGCATGGTAGAACACTTTTGTTTGGAAAGTTATGCTTTGAATAATTTAAAAATTTTGATTTATCATAGATAATTTATTTTTGGATATTTATGTGATGCTTTATTGGTGTTATTCCAATCTTGGAAACCCTCTTCCCTACTTAAAGACTTAATTTGTTCTTCCACTTCTACATATAATTRAGGTAAATGCTAATATTCTTAGGTTAGGATAATTCTTAATATGGGGCTGCTATAGTTAGGGGCTCAGCAAAGCCCGAGAAATTCAAGTTTTGAAACAATGTGTACATGATGAATTTTCAAGCCTAGAAGTCACTTGACCTCTCTAAGCATCTGCACATGTCACTAAAACATGTGAAAATAGGTTATCTAGGCTCAATGAGTCCCGTGCGGGTGTGATAGTTGAATACCCGAGATTTAGTTTCTATTTTTCTTTTTGAACTTTATATATATATATGTATAATTTATGTTCTAATCCACTAATTCAATTGTATTCATGATTGTTAGTAAATTGATTAATTCAGAGGCTGTAACATTTGATGTGCCAATCAGAAATAAATAATTATTTTATTAATTTATTATTTGTTATGCATTAATATGTGAATATGTTTATTTAAAGGTGAAATTTTATTACTTTACTTTAATTAGTGTCTTAGTTAATCAATTTAGACTTGACCCGTTAGAGCCCGCCCTCTTCTTATTCAAATCTAAAATCGGATTTGGAGTTCAATTTTGGGCCAGAAGAAAACTAATAGATTTCAATTTAGTTAGGCTCAGTGGTTAAGTAATAAAAATGGCCCACGAARAAATTTTAGTTARGGTTAAGTTAGCTTTCAAAAAAAAATATTTAAAGATGAAGATTACTATTCATCTTTTTCCCAAAGAAAACCCTAAACCTAAACCTCCTAACGATAGCTGCCACCAGCCAGCGCTTCCTCCCTTTGCCCTCACCGATACCAGCCTTCCCACCCTCTTTCTCTCTCTCTCCTCTTTTCTAYCGATGCCGAACGCCACTCCATCTCCTATGTTCTCGTCAAGCAACCAGGTGACTAGGCGCCCAGGCGGCCCGATGCCCAGCGACTAGGCGCCCAGGTGCCCAGGCAATCTGAGGACCAGGCGCCTAGGCAACCAGGCACCGTGCGCCGTCCGCTCGAGCCATTAGTGCGCGCACAGTATGTGCATGACGATGATCGCCGTTTGCATGCCCATAGCGTATTTCTTTCTCGAGCATGATTGATGCCATTATACCTTAGACGCGATACCACACCTAAGGTTCGGGATTTGAGGTGAATCCTTAGTTTCTTTATTTAAATTAACCGAACGGCCTATTATGTAATAATGATTAAGGAAAAATATGGAATATGTATAATTGAAATTTAAGTTAGTACGATTAAGTAAAAGGAGGATATAATTCTACAAATATATTGGAATATAATTTAGGTGAAATTTAGGGTTGTGTGATAAAATAGTGTATATTGTGATTATGATTATTATTGTTATTTTAAGAACAAATTAGAAGTTATGAAATTAAATTGTATTATTAGTAGTTCGATTTTTATTGACATGGAAATTCATCTTGAGAAATTGTTGGTTAAGGTCACCATAGRAAAAATGATGAAGGTATTAACGTTAAACACATGTATTAAATGAATRTGTTTGGTTAAACAAGTTTCAGATGAATATTCTTTGTGTAATAATATTAGGATACTGTGGCACATTAACATTGTGGACAACCAAGGCACCCCGCTAGAGAAAGTAAACAAATTTACTAAGGACTATATGTAAGTAAATTCTCACATTCTCGTTAACGCATATGTATTGTTGTTATAATTAAATTGCTCTTAGGTGAATTGAATGTGTATTGAATCTGAGTTCTATGGAAGTAAATTCTGACATTCTCATTTAGTGATGATGCAAGTGTGTTGTTRTTATGATTAAATCTTCTTATGTGAATTGAATGTGAATTGATAATTGCTCTTATGTGTTATAACGTGATATTAATTTCAGTTGTGAATTTATTACTCATTGACATATGAGAGATTTTAAGTTAAAGGGTTCATGTGGTCCATGAGCATGTAGATTGCAGTAGTTGCATATTTTCTTGTATGGACATAATCATACATTCAAGAAAGGAAATGTTTTTAAAGAATGAAATTTGGAAAAGTAAATGTTTTGAGGAATGAAGTTTTTAAAGATGTTATTTTTATGACGAATGATTTCCAAACGTTAAGGACTTCGAAAAAGGGGTGTAAAGCCAAAGCCATGAAAGATGTGAGTGGGAAATGAGGTGTGAGGGATCGGTACACCTGACCCTATCCTTTTGGAGGATAGGGAGGAATGTAATGTTCACCTCTTTGGAGGTGAAAAGATGAAAGGAAAAGTAAAGGAATGTCAACCGCTTTGCAGTTCTACCGATAGAAAATATGATCAGGTTCTAAAGAATAATGGCCTACTGCAAGCTTAATGGCTAGGCATTACACCAAGTGAGCTCACAACTTTAAAGGAATGGAAATGTTTGAAAAGTTCTTACATTTTGAAAAGAAAGTTTTTATTAGAAAGTTTATGAAATGGAAATGTTCAAAAAGTTCTTATTGAGAAAATGAAATTTTATAACTTATGACATATAAGGCATTATTCATGCATTCACGCATGGGATTTGCTTACTGATCTTAGTAGCTCACCCCATATTTCATTATTTTACGTTTTAGGTGATGATTAACCARATGGTGCATGGACATAGTTTGGRAGCAGGCTTTGATACCCAAGAGTCGTTCTGTTAATTAAATTTTTTATTTATTTATGAACTTGTTGAACATTTAAATTTTATTCCTTTATTGTCAAAAGCTTCCGCTGAAATTTTAAATATATGAGAATTAGGTCGRAGACATTCTCAGCTTAGAACAGTTCTTCATCTGGGGGTGTTACAGTTATCGTATCAGAGCCAGGTTTTGCTTGAAAAGGTGAGATTTTATAATACATGACATGTAGGGCATATTTATGCATTCATGCATGAGATTTGCTTATTGGACTTTTTAGCTCATTCCATTTCTCTCATTTTGCATTTCAGATGATGTGTAACCAGATGGTGCGAGGAGGTCGCTTGTGGGCAAACCATGATACCTAAAGCATATTTTAAATAAATTTTGTGGATTAAGATAGTTGTTGACTAGAATGGTTTTTGCTTCTCATTAAGTTATTTCTTGTTTAGTTTAGCTACTTGTGTTTTAAATTCGTTTGGGTTTCCGCAATTTCAATTTGAATGAATGTTGGGCTGGTAAAAGATTTGTTAGGACACATATTTGTTGTTTGGATATTGTTGAGTTTAAATGGGTAGTTATTGAAGCTGCAGAGGATGTTGGATTTTTACCAAAACTATAACACCCTCAGATTAGGAACTGTCCCAAACAAAGTTAAACCTATTCAAATCGATCAAAAACTCCTTGAGGATGAATGATTTCCAAACGTTAAGGATTTTGAAAAAAGGGTGTAAAACCTAGCAATGAAAGATGTGAGTTGAAAATGCGGGGTGGGGGACTGGTGCACCCAAGCCGACCCTCTGGGAGGGTAGGGAAATGTAATGTTCACCTCTTTGGAGGTGAAAATATGAAAGAAAAAGTAAAGGAATATTAACCGCTTTATAGTTCTACCTGTAGAAAATGTGATCGGGTTCATAAATAGCCCACTGCGGAGCTTAATAGCTAGGCATTACACCAAGTGGGCTCACAGCTTTAAAAGCATGGAAATGTTTGAAATGTTCTTACATTTTGAAAGGAAAGTTTCTACGAGAAAGTTTATGAAATAGAAATGCTTAGAAAGCGTTTATTCAGGAAGTGAAATTTTATGACTCATGACATATAGGGCATTATTCATGTATTCATGCATGGAATTTGCTTACTGAGCTTAGTAGCTCACCCCATATTTTCTTATTTTACGTTTTAGAGGATGATTAACCAGATGGTGCATGGAGATTCGTTTGGGAGCAGGCTTTGATACCAAGAGTCGAACTGTGAATTAAATTTTTTATTTATTTATGAACTTGTTGAAAGTTTAAAATTTATTCCTTTATTGTCAAAAGCTTCCATTGAAATTTTAAATATATGAGAATTAAGTCGGCGATATTCTCGAATTAGAGCAGCTATGATATAGGGGTGTTAAAGACAGTCTACAATTTTGAATAGAAAGTTGTTCAGAAAACATGGTGCTTCAGTTCGAATATGAAAATATCACATTATTTTTTATCAACAATTCCTCTAGAAATATTGGAAACCATACTTGTGACAGAACTTAGTTCTAAAACAACATAAACTTGCTCAGTTTAACAAAATGTTTCACGCAAAGTATAGAGTCAAGAATGTAATACCCGAGATTTAATTTCCGTTTTTCTTTTTGAACTTTACATATATATAAATATACAATTTATGTTCTAATCCACTAATTAAATTATATTCATAATTGTTAGTAAATTAATTAATTTACAGAGAAAGGACTTGGAGGCTATAACGTTCAATGTGCCAATCAAAAATAAATAATTATTTCCTTGATTTATTATTTGTTATGCATTAATGTGTGAGTATGTTCATTAATGTGTGAGTATGTTCATTTAAAAGTGAAATTTTATTAGTTTACTTTAATTAGAAGTCTTAGTTAATTAATTTAGACTTGAGTCATTAGAGCCGTTCTCTTTTTATTCAAATCTAAAATCGGATTTAAAGTTCGATTTTGGGCAAAAAAACTAATAGATTTTAATTTAGTTGCGCTTAGTTGGTTAAGTAATAAAAATGACTCATAAAGGAATTTTAGTTACGGTTAAGTTAGCTTTCAAACACACGACYTGAAGAAGATGATTGTTCATCTTCTTCCTTAAACATAAAGCTTAACCCTCTCACCACCTCTGCCTTCATTGATGCCAACTTTCCCACTCTCTCTCTCTCTCCTCTTCTCTTCCTGTGTCGAATGCCACTCCATCTCCTTCGTTCTCATCACTAGACCAGGCAACCAGGTGACCGGGCGACCTAATGACTAGGAGCCCAGGCGACCAGGCACAACGGGCCGTCCGCTCGAGCCAGTTGCGCTCTTGCAGTACGTGCGCGACTAGGACAGCCGTTCCTACACCCTGAGCATTTTGTTTTCGAGCATGATTGACGCCATTACGTCTTAGACTCGATACCACACCTAAGGTTCGAAATTCAAGGTGAATCCTTAGTTTCTTCTTTTAAATTAACCGAATGACCTAAATTTTGTATTATGTAAAAATAATTAAGAAATAAATTATGGAATACGTTTAATATGAAATTTAAGTTAGTATTGATAAAGTAAAAAGGAGGATATAATTCTAGAAATATATTCGAATATAATTTAGGGTGAAATTAAGGTTTGTATTATAAAATAATGTATATTGTGATTATGATCATTGTTATTTTAAGAACAAATTATGAGTCATGAAATTAAATTGTACTATTAGTAGTTCGGTTTTTATTGACATGGAAATTCATCTTGAGAAATTATTAGTTAAGGTCACCATAGAAAAAATGATAAAGGTATTAACGGTAAATACCTGTGTTAAATGAATATGTTTGGTTAAACAAGTTTCAGATGAATATTCTTTGTATAAAAATATTAGGATACTCTGGCACATTAACATTGTGGGAAACCAAGGCACCCCGCTAGCGAAAGTAAACAAATTCACATTCTCATTAACGCATATGTATTGTTGTTATAATTAAATTACTTTTAGGTGAATTGAATGTGTATTGAATATGAGTTCTATGTAACTAAATCCCCCATACTCATGAATCATACTCCATATGTGATATATTTTGTGGCTATAATTGGATTGTTTGTATGATATATTTCGTGGTTATAATTGGCTTATTTTGTCTGATATATCCTATGATTATAATTGGATTGTTTGGTATGTTATATCCTGTGATTATAATTGGATTGTTTTGTGTGATATGTCTGGTGATTATAATTGGATTGTTTTATGTGATATGTTTCTACCGTTGACATGTTGGGTAGTTTAAATTCAGATTTATATAGTTTATGTCATGGGTATGTAGTTATAGTGTTTTACATCATTCTTGCATGAGTCACTCGTGCATTTAGAATGTGAAGGTTTTAAGGAATGAAGTTGGAAAAAGAAATGGGATTTTATGAATAAATTATTTTCCAAATGTTAAGGATTTTGAAAAAGGGGTGTAAAGCCTAAGCAATGAAAGATGTGAGTGGAAAATGGGGCGTGGGGGACCGGCGCACCCGACCTAAACCTCTTGTAGGGTGGGAAATTCATATATTATTCACCTCTTATGAGGTGAGGTTCAGGAAAAGTTAAAGTAATATTAACCACTTTGCAGTTCTATCAGTAGAAAATGTGATCGGGTTCCAAGGAATAATGGCCTACTACAAGCTTAAGGCTAGGCATTACACCAAGTGAGCTTACGACTTTAAAAGAATGGAAATGTTTGAAAAGTTCTTACATTTTGAAAAGAAAGTTTTTATGAGAACTTTTAAAGGAATGGAAATCTTTAGAAAGCTTTCATTGAGAAAGTGAAATTTTATAACTTATGACATATATGGCATTATTCATGCATTCATGCATGGGATTTGCTTATTGAGCTTAGTAGCTTAYCCCATATTTCCTTATTTTACGTTTCAGGTGATGATTAACCAGATGGTGTGTTGAGATCCTTTGGAAGTAGGCTTTGATACCTAAGAGTCATTCTATTAATTAATTTTTTATTTATTTATGAATTTGTTGAACGTTTAAATTTTATTCCTTTATTGTCAAAAGCTTCCGCTGAAATTTTAAAGATATGAGAATTAAGTTGGTAACATTTTCGGATTAAGGTAGTTTCTGATATGAGGTTGTTACAAAGAAATTCAAACCTGAACCTTAAGAGATTCACTCTATGGGGTCAAGATTTACTACCCTTATCTATCCTAGTACACGCGTTCACAACTGAACCCCATGAACATTAACAAGTAAGTTGGTTAGCCACGACTATAGGAGTTGGCTGCCCCTCGGTTAAACCTCCTAACTAAGGATATGAGCGTCAAACATGTATCATGGGTAACATATATGGTCTACCGATTTTGGCCATTTGGCAACTTTGGAAGCATTATCGTCTAAGTAGCTTAAGAGGTCCTCGCACTGGGACCAGCTGACCGAAGTACGTTGCCCGCTGGACTAGCACTTGGCATCACCGACTGAGCATTAGTTATTACAATATATACACATTCCACATCTATCTCAGTAACAAGCTTTATGCACAAGTAAGTTAATGAAATCTTGGAATCCATGAGTAAATCAATGCTAAGTATAATTAACAGTCTTTCAATATCCAAATCCAAGTTTTCATGTCAATCCAGTAAACATGTTGTTTGATAGAACAATTTATATGATCCATAAAAGTATTTAGAAAAGAACATGTCTAATAATTCTCCAAAAGAATTTGAAGCGTATTCTTGTTTGAAACAATCAAAAGGTCTTAAGACCATCTTTCTAGAGTACGATGTATAAAATCACATATTTTAGGAAGTTTATAAAATGAAGGACTCACGTTAAATATTCAAGAATATTTAAAAATCCTTTTCTAGAGTACAAAATCATTCGTTCTTGAAATCACTCATTTTTGCAACAAATACATAAATGATTTACACAAGAATCAATAACTAACCTGAGAAATTTGGCTAAGAGAGAACCGAGAGAGTGAAGATAGAAAAGAAAACTTTAGTTGAGAGAGAGAGAGAGAGAGAGAGAGAGAGAACTGTTACAGTTGTAAGACCAAGGATATTATTTTTCATTTTTATGAATTTTGTAGGATCGTATGAATTATATGCCAATTAGGGTTTGATAAATTTTTTTCATGATTGTTATTTAATGGAACTTTTATTTATCTATGAATTATCATGTTAATTAAATTAGAGTTTTTAATTAGTTAATGTAGGCTCGACTTGTTAGAGCCCATTCTTTCCTTATTCGGAAACGAAAATCTAATTTAATGCTAATTATGGCTAAAAATAAAGCCCGCAGAATTTAATTTATTCGGCTGGTTTGGTTATGGGATGAGAAGGCCCAAAGAATTTTGATTAGGGCCCATATGTAAGAATTAAAAAAAAGAGATATAATTAAAACCCTAAACCTAACCCTAACAATTTTCTTCTTCATCCTCACTCTTGCCGCCGCCACCCCCTTTCCTCATTGCACTTACCGCCTTCTTCCTTCTGCCGACACCACGCCGAGTCCCTGCCATCGCTACGCTACTATTTGGAGTTCAAGTCTGCTCGCTAAAGTTGCTGCTCTAGCAGACAGAATGCCTCTCGGAACATATCGTTGTTCGCTGCTCAGGTTGATCATTTGTTGCGCCCCTCGCTTGACCAGTCGCCAATCGCCAGCTTGTGGTTTAACCAGAGAAGGCAATTTTTGGATCTGGGCGTCAATCGGTTACTACTCGTCAGCCCTTCGTTACCTACCAGGAGCTATCCGCCTAGAGTTGTGTGACCCATTGCCTTCCAGATCGACTTTCGCGCAGCCTGGATAGAGAAATCATTCACCTGCTACTGGACCGGAGCTGCTGGAGTCATTCCAGATCAGCCGCCCTACTTCACAGTCGTTAAGTCGTCTGCGTCACCCAAGCCAGACTGCTGCGCGCTGCTGGTCCGCCATCCTTGATCTGAGTTCAACCAGCCCTTCTCATTCGAAGCTTGCTGGTTAGCTGCTTAGCTTTCCGCCCTTGCGTGCGCTGCTGCTCAACTGGAGCTCGCAGCACCCCGCTCGGACTGTTTGCCAGACCAACTAGTTGCCGAAAGCTCAATCGGAAACAGAGTTTCAGTTCTGATCTGCTAAGTTTGGCCAAGAGCAGAATTAGCTAAGCACCCAGACAACCAGGCACCGTGCACCACTGGAGCTATTGATCTTCGTCTGTTCGCACACCCAGGGYGCAACACAGCTTCATACACAACACTTAGGATTTGCAGGATTAAAGATGAAACCATTGTTTCTTTGATTTCATTAATCAAATGATTTACATAATTGTGTTCGATATTGATGATTTTAGAAAAMGCAGACTTTGTTTATACATGATTTAAGGTTGTATTTAAATTAGTATGAGGAATGTATTTTAGGAATATATAGTGATTATGATTAACACTACCTTTGTTAGAGGATGTTTTGAAATATGAAATAACTTATACGTTCGGTATGTTATTGTTGTTAMATTTAAAATATAAATACGGATTAATAGGGATAAGTRACGTTCATAGGACAAGTGCAAAATGTTTTAAAGTTGGACAATCATGTTAAATGAATTTCCTTTTTGTAATAATAATTAGGCTACTTTCGGGCATATTGACATTGGGGGCAGTCAAGAGACTCCATTTTATATTAAAGTGGAATTCTAATGTTAAGGACTTTGGGTAAGTAAACTCCATTCTTTTCATATGGACTTCTGCTTCGAGTGTAATATGATATACGTTAAATGTTCTATATGTTTACTATGTGATCATGTTGAAGTAAATTTGTGAGAATGCTATCTGTTACACGTTAGAACATTGTTTCATGTTCATATTCATTATCATGATGTATTTTTCTTGGGAAAGTTTGCATGTTTATGGTTTTGATAAGAGAAATGAGTTAAAGAATAAGGTTTAGAAATGGAAATTTGTAAATGGTAATGAGTTTTTGAAAGTTAGGAAATGGAAAAAGGGTGTAAGCCAAAGCCATGAAAGATGTGAGTGGGAAATGGGATGCGCAGGATTGACGCACCCGACCTAACCCTATTTGTAAGGTGGAAATTGAAGTAAAATGTACCTCTGATGAGGTGAAAGTAAAGGGAAAAGTTAATGAATTTGTTATCCACGTAGCGGTTCTACCGATAGAATTTTATCYGGTTCCAAAGCATAATGGGCCACTGCAAGTTTAATGGCTAGGCGATACACTAAGTGAGCTCACTTTAGAAAGGAAAAACTTTAGAGAATTTAGATGAAACAAAGTTTGAAATTTATAATAGATAAGACATGTCATATGTATTCACGCATTTGGAAGTTATTTACTAAGCTTTGTATCTCACCCCTTTCCCCTTCATTTTGTATTTCAGGTGATGAGTAGCTAGATGGTGTGTGGAGGTCTCTTGCATACATACTTGATAAACCCGAGTGTCTTGATTTGAAATAAATTCTTGTTGAATAATGGGAATCATTCATAGGAAAATCTTTAATCATGTACTCATTCATTTATTTGTTTACTCGCCCATTAATTTATTCTTTTAAATTATCTCGGGGGTAATTTAAAGGAGTATTTTCTTAGTTGATGAGTTTTGGAGGTTGTTGGGATTTCGAGTTATTTATATATGAGTATGGAAATGTTGTTGTGGAATTTTCTGATTTGTATACAAGGGATAAATGTTGATGTTACAAAGGAAACTCTGCCAAAATTTTATTTATAACTAGAACTTAAAAAAATATGGATATACACGTCTTAGGCAAACCATATATGATGTGGTATTCCATTTGTTATGCAAGTTTGATATTAATGATGTATTTATTAACTGTTGATGAATTTTAAACAACATTATATTATTTTTGTTGAACAATTTAACTAGATGTAATGAATGATATATGGACTATGGTATGTTAATACTTTAAATATAGTTATGTAAATGAACTATGATGTGGTAGACTATGTTTATTATTTATATAATTTGGTGTTTAGAAAGTTTCAGGGAGTTTTTGGAGATTTTTCAATTTTTAATTATTTTTTAAATTATTTTTCATGGGCTAGCCTGCCTAACCCACACCCACTTTGTGTGACAACCCGACTTCCCCTAGGTGCCACTAGGGCTATATGGGTTTTGCCTATCTCTCTACAGTCAGTACAGTTAAACTCTAAACATCTAAAATCATAAATAGAATATGAACATCGTAGTAAGTACATAATTTTACAATATTTACACTCCCCAAATATACAGAACTGAACTCTAGAATATAATCTCCAAAATATTATAGAACAATTCYGAAATGATTAGAAATATTGAAGCATCAGAAAATTTATATACGATATAACTCTTCTAAGCCAGAAGTCACTTGACCTCTCTAAGTATCTAAACTTATCATTAAAACATGTGAAAATTGAGTGAGATAGGCTCAGTGAGTCCCGTGGGTGTGAGATAGTGTGCAATTTTAGTAAAAAACATTCAAAAAAATCACAGTATTACAATTTGAATAAGAAGAGATTAAATTGTTGTTTATCAAACCAAAATTCCTGCATAAATATCAGAAAATCATACTTGAGAAAGAACTCAAATTGGAATAGAATAAACATTCCTAGTTTAACAAAACGTTCCATGCAAAGTATAGAGTTAATAAAATCAAACCTTAACTGTAAGAGATTCACTCTACAGGTTCAAGAATTACCAACATTATCTCTCTAGGTACGCATGTAATTTTCAACCAAACTCCGTGAGCAATAACAAGTAAGCCGATTAGCCACGACGATTGGAGTTACCCACCTATATGGTTAAACCTCTTAACAAAGGGTACTACTGTCCAACAATTATTGTGGGTACCATATGACGTAATCATCTACCTGACACGGTCTCGGCTTGTCATAGGTATGATCCACTAGTTTTGGCCATTTGGAAACTCCTGAAACACTGTCATCCAGGCAGCTCAAAAAGTCCTCGCATAGGGACTAGCCAAGCGCAGTATTTTGCATGCTGGACTAGTACTTGGAGTCACCGATTGAGTACTCAATCATCACAATACATATACATTCCAAGTTTGTCTTGATAACATGCTTGATGCACAAAAAAAATAATGAAATCTTGGAACTCATGATTAAATCCATGAAAAAAGTATAAAAATAACTATTCGATATCTAAATACAAGTTTTCGAATAAAGGAATCCATCTGATAAGTCATGSCATACTAAATCTATGATATGTAAAAGCATTTAGAGAAAAAATGTACAATAGTTCTCTAAAAGAGTTTGAAGAGAATGTTTTTAAAATATTTGAGAGGACTTGAAAATATCTTTCTAGAGTATGTTTTACAATATCACATGCTTTAAGAAGTTTATAAAAGAGAAGGACTCACGTAARACATTTGAAAGTACTTAAAAGCACTTCTCTAGAGTAACCAAAATTCCTTGCATGTGGAAGATTGTAAAACAGAAGGACTCACTTGGTATCTCAAATTTGTCTATTGAACTTTTTTTCTTCTTGATTATCGTGTCCTATAGTCCAATTATAAGAGATCTCTTTAGTCTATGTCTTATGATAAGCCTACGATAATTATAGAAAAATAAATGATTCCCTAATTGTTACCAATACCCAAGATCCTAACGGAACTAGATTTAGGGTTCTAGAGAAATTGTTTGGATAATAGAACGTGTATGTGTGTYAGGGTTTTCATTTCTTTTTAGAAGGGGTGAAAGTTATTTTGATATGGTCCATTTTTGTTTTCACTTGACAGTGAAGAGAATTTATAATTGCTATTTTGTTTAAGTGATATTAAAGCAAAGTCACCGAAAAGGTGGATATTCATCTAAATAAATTTTTCCAAGTTGAAGGTATAAGTTTAGTGGCCTAGCCTTCAACAATCCAAACCTTTTGACAATTACCTTGACTTGATGAACATGGAATAATGGCTAAGCAGCTAGAAGGTTCACTTTGCAGGTGATTACGTATACCTTTATGCTCATTTATCTAAATGAGTGATCATAATCAGCCATGCTTTAAGGAGTAGAAGTATGAAAGAAGAAGACTTGATAAAATATATATGAGACTTCCATATATAGAAATGCCATTTTTATGGCTCCCTCATTGATAGAAAATGCATAACAAGTACTTGACATTTTTGACAAGTTTCTTTGTGTTGACTATTATAATTTGGGCTGGACAGATGAAACACCAAAAAAAAAAAAAAAAAAAACAAGAAAACAGACATCAGGATAGACGCTACAACTACTATGACAAAACTTCTAAGTGATTTAAAGATGTCTCAATAGAAATTCGAAAGAAAAATCACTGTTAGTTCAAATATATTCTAAATATATCCTTCCTGTGATCCGTATTAACATTATCCACATTCAAAAGTGGGCAGAAATAACAATTACCGAATAATTTATTATGAAAGAGTAAATAGTGAACTAAATAGGATTTTAAATGTATTTGAATCTAAGCAATTAGTTGCATGTAGCTTTATTGAAACTTATCAATACTTGTCCGAAGAACTACCTTCCCTTTTAAATTGAGTACTCTYAAAAACATATATTTAGTTGTAATTGTTATTTGCTTGATATTCTATTGCATTAAGATAGAATATTCAGAAACATGATATCTCTTTCTTATAACAAAGGAAAAGGACAGCACCCTCCGGTTCATAACYTTCTCTATTCACAACTAAATGGTAAATAAAGAAATTTTCTAACCATGAATTTAGGAACAACCAGATAACCATTTCAAAGACACTGTATCCAAGACATTGAGCATGAAAGATAGCTCAAAATATTTGGTACCTTCTTCGTGCAGAAGTTAGAAGCGTCGACAAGTAGATAAAAAGAAAGAGAGGTAGTGATTGGAAGAAAAGTAACAAGATAAAGATGATAAAAGAAATGAGAGAAGTGAGGCGGTGAAAAGAATGACTAAGCAAATTAAGTAGGCAAAAAAAATTGTGAGAAAAGGAGAAGGAAGAAAAATGATAATATTGGTGGAATTTGGTTGGTAAGGAACAAGAAAGAATAAAATATGATAAAGATAAGGAATGAGAACAAAAGAGAGAAAGATGGCAGTGAGATAGAAACCAACAAGATCGAAATGTAGATTGAAAAAATGATAAAAGAAAAAGAAGAATAAAATAATAAAAGATAAGAATTGTTATTATTATTATTAATTATTATTCTAAACAATTCTAGGTTTTGTTTTCTTCTAATAAATCTCTTAGTGTTCGGATTCATATTAAGAAATAGACCAAAMTACAATTCAATTATTTAAAATAATTAATATTTGTCTTGTTCTACTGCTTTTTCACTATTAGTTTCCTTTAGTCTTGCTTTATAATGACCACCAATTCTGCATCATTATCATCTATTTTTATGGAGTTTTCACATGAAGTTTTCGTTAATCTGATCCTCGTGGGACCCATACTCTACTCAATCTTTATTACTTGTCAACCACATATACTTACATTCAGAAAGTGTGAATATGAAAATTGTACATTTATTGAAAAGGACTCCAAAGCTATACAATTCACAAGAAGAAGTTAAAGATCTCAAATCTCACTTTTCAGTGTTGAAGACCTAACGACTTGAAGATTATAGACTAGTCATGTGAGGTATATAGATTAAGTTATTCTATTCTGACTAATCCCTTTGAGAGTATATTTAAGTTTGAAAAGCTCATAAATTTTTTAATAAAACATAATACAAGCCTTTTTACATCTCAAAAGGAGTTTTGAAAACATATATTGTGTACTAGCCTTGTATGCATCTCAAAAATATCTTGAAGACCTCGATTTTTCTAAGTTATGTGGCTAAGGACTACTACCATGGATAGACGAACTATCCTTAGAACTTCTTAACCAGAGACTGTATGTTTCGTTGGTGCATATCTAGCAAGCTCAGGAATTCGACAAATGGAACCATGAATGGTACCAAGGACACATATGTGCTTTCGTGCCTCATCATTTTAGGTAAAAGACTCAAGGTAACTTAGACCAACAGCCAGATGTCATTTCAGTAAATTTTAATTTAAGTGCAAGGGTTATTCTTTTATGTTTTACCACACATGATGTACTTTGAATTTCATAATTTTGACGTGAATGTTGTAGCATTTTGCTCCCTCTGAACTTCTATTGGACTTTTCAGATAGGTGGTAATTTCATGTCAATATCAGACATCTGTCTTTCTTGTCTTATTCCTTTTCTCCATTTTACTTTGTCCTCTTGTCCCCCTTGCCCCAACCATGGACCAAGGTCAACTTGAACAAATCTTTTTTAAGTCCTTTGTTTGATCTTTGACTACCATGTGTCATGTGGATATTTCTGTAGTGCTTTTGTTCATCATTTTTGCAGCATTATCTCGCCCAAAATTTTATATTTTCTTCTTTTAAGTCTAGCAATGCTCTTTTCTTGTTCCACATTTCGCTCAGCTTGTTCTCAGACTTGTGGCTGTTGTAGCGTTATTGGAATTCCTACAAATACCTTTCATGACCAAGCATTTTAACAATAAATAAGCATTTTGAGGACTATTTTTAAGCTACAATCATGCTAACTCTTATTTATCTAAACCTAATGGAAGGTACAACTTGGCATAGCTAAAATACTAAATAATTAACACAAAATGGGAAAAAAGAGGGGCGCTCGATACATCCTACAAAGACACCTGGTTTGGATGGATTTCATGCGTTATTCTTTGAGTAACACTGGTCAGCTCTTGGGCAGCAAGTTTTGGATTAGCTCCTAAATATCCTTAATTAAGGATGGGAACTTGACGAATGTCAACAATACTTATCTTTCTCTTATCCCTAAAACAACAAAAAAAGGTCCTCCTACTATGGTTGAATTCTGACCTATTAGTTTCTTTAATGTTCTTTATAAATTGGTTTTTAGGACTATTGTTAATTGACTGCAAAGTTCTTTTCCTTAATCCTGCATGGAGTGCTTTTTTCCTYAGTTGATTCGTTACATACAATATCCTAATTGCTTTCAAAGCTTTCCACTAGCTTAAGAAATGATATGGTTCACTGTCAAGCCCTGCTCGGCCCCTATGTGCCACTAGGTTGAAAGGAGTTTGTAGCTCGTGTCTCAAGACATAACTCAACAAGAGAAAGAAATAGACTAAAAGTCCAAGTGGAACTACAAATTCCAAAAGGACAAGATAAGTCTAATTTATTACATAATTCAAGAAACTTCAATGAAAACAAACTCTCATTAATAATAATAATAAAATTATCCTTAAGCAATATAAACTGTTCAAACTCACTAACTCCCAGCTCCACTTATTCCTCCACACCTATCTAAAACATGTGAGAGAAATCTGACCTAGATTCAGTAAGTCCCATGCATGTGTGCGAGTGTATAAAATCACTAATCATGTAAATAATTTAAGGCATTTTACATCTAAAGAATTGACCAGTTCTTCAAAAAATATTTTCCAAACTAAAATCACAGTGAACTTCTTGTGAAAGACACTTTATAACATATTTTATAAACCCAGAAAGAAAATACTTGCAATTTATATAGGCAACGATTACGAATCATAACCATGAGAGTTATACTCCATGGGGTTTGTATTACTAGCCACATTACCCACGGTACGCATGTGATTTACAATCGCGCTCCACAAATCTTATCGGATAAGTTGGCAAGCATAGCTATAGGAGTTAGTTGCCCCCGGATTAATCCTCCTAACCAAGAGTACGAGCGTCCAACTATTATCGTGCGATATCATATGGCGCAACTGTCAGCTCAATATGATATAGGCTCACCATGGATATGACCAAGGTTTTTTGCCATTCAAAAACCCCTGGAAGTACTATCTTCTGGGCAGAGTAAGAGGTCCTCGCACGGGGGACCATTCGAGTGTAGTACTTTACCCTGGAGTTACCTATTCAGTATTCATTACCACGATACCACACGCTATCAAGTCACTTTTTCCAAGATACATTCACACAAAGCGCCAAAAAGTATAGTTTGAACATTAAATTTGTGAAAAGGAAACACAATTCAAGTAACTTTACTTATATTTGTAAATCATTTCATACTGGTGTAAAATGTTTCATACAATAACTCTTGTAAGCACGATATGGAAATATTTTCAAATCTTTCAAGATACTTTCCTTGAAAATGTAACACAGTTGAAAACACTTATAAAAGCAGTTGGAGGACTCACAACCTTACCAGATGCATTTACTTGGCAAGACATGAAAATAAACACCATTAAAAGCACGTCAGGAAATGGTTTTGGCAACTCATATTAAATATTTGAGAATACTTCAAAACACACGTGGAGTATAAAATCACCAATTCTTGGAAGTTTAAAATACTGTAGGACTCATCTGAATATAGGATCATGTATRATATACTGCTTAGTTCTAGAGTCCTAAAACAAATCACAAATTATCCTCTAATTAGTCCTTGCATTAAACCATAGCTACTGTAAGATTAATACGTAAGTCAGTAAAGATTTTCAAAGAGTCCTGATCGGAGCATATTATGAAGTGGATGAAGGTTATAATAAGTAAAAGAAAATAGGAAGCCCTAGAGAGTTATTGCTCTTCATTGCTATAATGGAAGGAAAGAAGTCCAAAGACTTCTTATGGTGTAAAGTACAACTAATGACAATGAGTTTAAGATATTACAAGGAAGACATATTAAAATTGACTTTCTTTTGGTGAATTTTAGAAAACTAAATTATATTATGATGTTTTATAGGATAATGGCAAAGAAAAGGAACTCCATTTTAGATTCCATGCATTGGCCAATGAATATTTTCTATAGATTAGGCATGCATGATGGCCAAGATTTCCCTTTTAGTAATTAAGGCAAAGTGATAATTTTGGTGAAGATTAAGGTTTTGAGCTGATTTTCAAATTTCCCTATTAGTTGGATCATTTTGCGTAATCATTCCCCACCTATTGCTAACTTCGATACAATCTGACTAGGTCAAATACCAAGACATTTCTCACAAGAGTCTGTAACGAGCAATGTTATGATATCTAGTTTTTTCTAATGGGTTTTACATTCACCATCTTACAACATTAGCAAATACTATGATACAGTCGAATGGTATTATCTAGAATGGATATTATGTAAGGTAGGATTTCCATATAAGTTCACTCGCCTTATTATGCGATGTTTAAGGTTGTCCTCACTCCAAGCTCTCTTAAATGGTAGTCCTACCTAAATGTTCCACCCTTCATGGGCTTGCAGTAATACGATCCCTTATCACCGTTCCTCTTCACTATTTACACTRAGTGATTATCTTTCCTACTTCATCAGGCCAGAGTTATGGCAAGTCTATGTGACATCAGTATAGGTAGGAAAGGTTAAAATACTCATTTGCTTTTGGCATATGACAAACAGCTCTTGGAGTTATACAGAACTATCCTTGGTTCATGAGATCAATGTCTAGAAGTTGAACATTGTCTGAAACAAAGCAATGGATGCAAACCATAGGGATGCTATTTGTAAGGCACTCTCTATTCGTGAGGTGAAACTACAGGCCCGGTACCTTCGGTTAACCTACCTTATCGGCTTTTGAAGTATGAAATTTTCTCCTACTTACGAGATAGGGTTTGGAAAAAAGTCCACGATGGGAGGAAGTCYTTCTTGGATGGTCAATAGTGAAGATTACTTTCTCAATGATATTGCTCTAGTGTAATTTTGATAGAAATCTTGTAAGTGATGGAACTAAAGGTAGGCGTATAGTGGTTCTTAGATTGTCAAGTAAAGTGAGAAGTGTTGTGTGCTTGGAGTTTTAAAGAGAATTGGAGGCAAAGAAACCTATGATTGCTTAAGAATCCAATTTGAATTGGAAGAGTGTGGGGTCTAATTTATTATGATTAAATTAGCATTCCCACAAGTAAATGGGCCTAAAATAAGTAAGAGTAAATAGGATGTTGATCCCACAAGGATACTTAAATGGAAGGAAAACTGCATAAACTTATATGATAGTGATACAAATTTTGTAACAATAGAGAGGACAATTGATAGGCATGACTGAGAAGTAAATGACTGAAAACGATTAAGTAAATGTATAATAACTGAATTAAATGTAAATGAAAGTAAGACAAAAAATAGTAAAGAGTTAGTTGCAACAATTAGAAGTTAGTGTCAGTTTTCGATGCTCTAGCACTAATAGGCAATCTCGTGTAATATCTTACATGAAGCCATCTGTAGTGTAACCCCCCGCCCCGTTACACTGGGTCTGTACGTTATTAGATTTGATAGACTGGCCTCACAAACCACCACGAGTCTTTTCAGCACGTTTTGTCCTCACTCATGCGCTCACCGAAACTTCCCGGTGGGTCACCCATCCCAGAATTACCCTAAGTTAAGTTCGCTTAACGCTGAAGTTCTTATGAGATGAGCTTCCAAAAAGAAGATGCATCTTGATGGTATGAGTAGTACCAATCAAATCATATCCATTACGTCACATCACCCCCTCTGGGTCGGGGTCTTACAATCTCCCCTACTTAAATACTCAACGTCCTCATTGAGCCTCAAATCCAGGACCATACCATCCGTGTGAGATTCTAGAGGTGGCTCCTACGGCCTCAAGAGGTGTGTCCTGTCCTCCTTAACGTAGCACTTTGTGCCGCATAGAACTTAGTTCTCACAGTTCCAGTGGGCTCCGCCGTCTGATACCATTCTGTAATGCCCCGCCCGCAGAACACTGGAGCGTAGCGTTATTAGATATTGATGTGAGCGAGCCGCATAAAACCACCACGGAGTTTATTCAGCCACATTTTTTTTTTTTTTCCTCCACGTACGCGTTCACTGACTTCTAATGGGTCACCATCCAAGAATTACCCCAGGTCAAGCTCGCTTAACACTGAAGTTCTTATGAGATGAGCTTCCGAAAAGAAGATGCATCTTGATGATATGAATAGTACCAATCAAATCACATATCAAATTTATCACTTCACCCAATCTGGGTCAGGGTCTTACAATTCTCCCCTACTTAAATACTCAATGTCCTCGTTGAGCCTCAAATCCAAGACCGTACCATCCGTGTGAGATTCTAGAGGTGGCTCCTACGACCTCAAGAGGTGTCTCCCGTCCTCGACGTAGCACTTTGCGCCGCATAGCACTTAGTTCTCACAGTTCCGGATGGCGCCGCTCTGATACCATTTGTAACGCCCTGCCCCGTTACACTGGGTCGGTACGTTATTAGATTTGATGGACTGGCCTCAGAAACCACCACGAGTCTCTTCAGCAAGTTTTTTCCTCACTCATGTGTTCACCGAGAACTTCCCAATGGGTCACCCATCCCAGAATTACCCCAGGTCAAGCTCGCTTAACACTGAAGTTCTTATGAAATGAGCTTCTGAAAAGAAGATGCATCTTGATGATATGAATAGTACCAATCAAATCACAAATCAAATTTATCACTTCACCACTCTGGGTCGGGGTCTTACAATTTTGTTTTAACGAGCATATTATTTGTTTTCACAAACAGAGAGGGAAGCTTTTGGCATAGCTCGATACCTATATATATACTTCTCAACAGTTCATGAATCATTTTCCTATCAAGTCTACAGAATCATTTATAAAACTCTAAGCTCTGATACCAAACTATAACACCCCCAGATTAGGAATTGTCCTAAGCTGAGAATGCTACGTCATTCCATTCGAAAATAGACAACTATTTATTTGAAACTCAACATTTATTCAACAATACCCAAGGAGTCAAAAATACATTTTAATAAATTTTCATTATCCTAATATTTTATTCAAAAGAGAAATACAGCGGAAGTCTTTCTAAACCATTCAAAAACAAAAATCACAAAGAAACTTCAATAATTTAAAACATTCAGAAACATTCATCTTATTTCATAAATAAATTCAAAAATCAGTTCTCGGGTATTGTAGCTCGCCCACAAGCGACCTTCTCACCCCATCTAGTTACATATCATCTGYAATGAAACATGAGGGAAAGGAATGAGCTAAAAAGCCCAGTAAGTAACCTCATGCATGAATGCATGAACATGTCCTACGTATCATAAAACTTTAAGGTTTCGCCTTTTTAAATGAAAAACTTTTCGAAACATTCTCTTTTCAAAATTTCTTTACAACTTTCCTTCAAAATTCACTTACTGTAAAACTTTCCATTTCCTTTCATTCGCAAGCTCACTAGAGTGTAAAGCCTAGCCACATAGCTATGCAATAGGCCATCTTATTCGGAACCCGATTTCATTCCTACTAGTAGAACCACAAAGCGGTTAAATTTCATTCTTTTAACTTCATACCTACCCTCCAAGTGGGTAGGGTTGGGTGCGCCAGTCCCCCACGCCCCATTTCCCACTCACATCTTTTGTGGCTAGTTTTACACTCCTTTCCGAAAACTTTACATTTCCAAAACTTTAACTTTTTCCTTTAAAATTTCATTTTCTAACCATTCACTTTCTAAATGCGTGAACGGCTCATGCCAAATGTGATGTAGAAATTCTAACTACATGCTCATGACATGAAATGCATACAACCTTATGTAATGTAACGTTCAACAAATAACACAGGATATAAAGACACAATAGCATATTCTTTAACATAAGGTACTACTAGATACGAACAAATCAATATTCTTCACAATTACACACATCAACATAGAATTTCATACAAAACATATTAAAGCAATTAATAGCGTTCAATGTCATTCATTTATAATATTGATGAATGGGAGGATACTTACCCGGAGTCCTTTACATAAACAGATTCTTACTTAAGTTGCAAGTGGACTTCTCCAATCGATCTCAACGTAAGCCCTCGAAATAATCTAGTTGATTACAGAAGAGGGTCTACTTAGTTTCGATCGTTTCAACTTAAGTATTATGCGGTTAATCCAACAATGTCCTTTATAAGTTCCCATTTAGTTCTCATAATATTGCATATTAAGTTTSAAGGGTACAATCCGACTCCTTAACTCGGTATAAACCTACCTAACTACGTTCTCCATGAATTCACTTCAAGGTATATTTATTACAAGTCATACAATTTCAATATTAAGTGTTAGCGTTTGACCTTAAATTCACGATATTCGGATGTTGCGGAAGCGGTAATGGATTCCCAAATGTGCATTCAAGAGACTTGCACAATGGCCCTGAGCATCTGGACGTCGGGCGCTGGGCACTTGGGCGTCGCGCACTGGGCGCCTATGAGGCACGCGCGCTGGATGCCTGTGCTCGCTGGGCACTGGGCTCCTGGGCGCTATGCGCTGGGCGGGTCTGGCACTGTTGTGCCGGGTCTTGCTCTTGGCCAAAAATGTCTCAGCCGGCCAACAATGTTTCCGTCGACTTCCAGCGACTGGCTGACAGTAAGGAACAACCAGCAATGTGGGCAGCAAGAACAGAGGGCCAAATCAACGGCCAACTGTAAAGGTTTAGCTTCCGTTTTGAGGGAAAAATTCATTGAGCAGAGGGAAAAACACAGCGGCAGCAGATCTGGTTGCGTCGAGCAGGTAAACGAGTAACGACGGTAGATTCGGCGACGGTGTCTCATAGATTTGATCGTTCCCACAGAGAAAGGAAATAACGACGGCGGGCCTGGTGACGGTGTCGCACAGGTCCGGTCACTCTTACAKGGAAGAAGAGGATGGCGGCAGATCTGGCAATAGTGTCTCACAGATCGGTTTCTCCTACAACGGCGGCAAATCTGGCGATAGCATCACACAGATCGGTCGCTCCTACAGAGAAAGAACAATAACAACGGTGGGCCTGGTGACGGCATCGCCCAGGACTGGTCGCTCTTCTACAGATAAGGAGAGGACGGCGGCAGATCTGGTGATGGTGTCGCATAGATTGGTGGCCCTATAGAGAAGAAAAAATAGCGACGGTGGGCCTGGCGACGGTGTCGCACAGTTCCGCTCGCTCTTACACAAAGAGAGGACGAAGGTGACTTACCGGATCTAGTAGGCGTGGTTGTTCTGGCCGAACGTCTGCAAGTCTGAGCGGCACACAACCACCGTTTCGGGCTAGCGCTGCGACTACGCAAGAGACAGCAACGTCTCCAGATGAGTAGCGATGGAAGCGATGGCGCGTATCACCGATCGGACTGCGATTGGTGGTGGCGTCGACTGAGGAACGAAGAGAAGAGAGAAGGAGAAGCTGGGAAAGGATCATGACGAGTAGCGTCATGTCAGGCAGAGGGAAGCAGCACGGCGGCGGTGGCGGCGGGAGGAAGAAGAAGATAGTTTCAAGGGTTTTTCTTTTTCTTTTCTTTTCTTTTTCTTTCTTTTTATTTTCTTATATATTTTCTTTTCTCTTTTTTATTTTTTATATAATATTATTTTGGGCYGCAACTCAACGCGTCGGGCCTTYCTATCCAAATCTAATCCAAATCCCTTAAATTAAACGTAATAGGTTTCCTTTCGACAAAAGCCCAACTTCCGACATAATTAATAAATAAGCCCACAAGTCGAGCMTTTAGCCAATGGTAACTCTTATTTGATATGGACAATATGTGYGTTTTAAAAATATTAATCATATAAAATATCCAACCCTAGTTGGCACACAAATTTCACGTAAAATCAAACAAATTTAATAAAGGAAAATTTCGGGGTGTTACATGTAGTGCAAACGTAGAAGATATAGGGAGACTAGACCATATTTTTATGTTAATCTTCCTAACAATGTCGTAATATTGTATGATCGTTTTCACTGGTGAAATGAGTGTCATTATCTTGGCCAGGTACTAACATGATGTAGCAATGAGTCACTAAAGGTTTAAAGATTGTTATTCCTTAACCCTTGGTAACTGTGTTTGCAAATTTCACTAAGCACATAAATCATATATTCATGGCTATCATACTTAGTTAATTTTTTTTAATATTCAGTTTTGAAAGTGTGTCAGTTGTGTAACACTTYCAGATTAGGAACTTTATCGTAACCCGGGAATATCACCATTTACTCATTGACATGAATTTGYAGAAACTCAAAAGAATTTAAACCAAATAAGAAATACTTAATAATAAGCAAAAACTATTCTAGTCAACAACCATCTTAATCTATAACRTTCATTTAAAATAACTTCAGGGTATCTTGGTTTGCCCACAAATGACCTCCTCGCCCCATCTGGCTAAACATTACCTAAAATGTAAAATGAGGGAATATGGGGTAAGCTACTATGCTCAGTAAGCAAATCCCATGCATGAATGCATGAATAATACCTTATATGTCATGAGTTATAAAATTTCACTTTCTCAATAAAAGCTTTCTAAACATTTCCATTTCATAAACTTTCTCATAGAAACTTTCCTTTCAAAATGTAAGAACGTTTCAAACATTTCCATTCCTTTAAAGTCGTGAGCTCACTTGGTATAATGCCTAGCCATGAAGCTCTGCAGTAGGCCATTATTCTTTGGAATCCGATCACATTTCTACCGATAGAACTACAAAGCAGTTAACATTCCTTTACTTTTGTTTTCATCTCCAAAGAGGTGAACATTACATTTCCCTATCCTCCTAGAGGGTCGGTTCGGGTGCGCCGGTCCCCCACGCCCCATTTCCCACTCACATCTTTCATGGCTAGGTTTTACACCCCTTTTTCAAAATGCTTAACATTTTCCTAAACACATTACAATTTATAAAATACATTCCCTTCCAAAATTTCATTTCCTAAACCATTCACTTTTTAAATGTATGAATGGCTTATGCGATGAATGATGTAGAACACTAATTGCATGCCCATAACATGAAATGCATACAACCGTAATTAACATGCCATTCGACATAATAATTGTATAAGATATGAAACACATAAAACATTCCATACAGTCAATATTTCATGACATAATCCCATACCGCCATCACATAACACACAACAAAAGAGATAGGCGGGTATGGGGATTTACTTGCATAGAAATCTCATATCCAACACATTAATCCACCTAAAGAAATTTAGATTCATCCATTCATACGCATTAATGAAATGTGAGAATTTACTCACATAGAACTCAAAATCAGTACACATTCAATTCACCTAAGAGCAATTTATTATAATAACAATACATATGCATTAATGAGAATGTGAGAATTTACTTACAAATAGTCGTTAGTAAATTTGTTTACTTTAGCTATCGGGATGCTTTGGTTGCCCACAATGTTAATGTACCACAGTATCCTAATATTATTATACAAAGAATATTCATCTGAGACTTGTTTAACCAAATATATTCATTTAATATAGGTGTTTACTGTTAGTACCTTCATCGTTTTTCCTATGGTGACCTTAACTAATAATTTCTCAAGATGAATTTCCATGTCAATAAAAATYGAACTACTAATAGTAAAATTTAATTTCATGACTCCTAATTTGTTCTTAAAATAACAATAATAATCATAATCACAATATATATTATTTTATCATACAACCCTAAATTTCACCCTAAATTATATTCCAACATATGTCTAGACTTATATCGTTCTTTTACTTAATTGTACTAACTTAAATTTCAATTAATCATATTCCATAGTTTTCCTTAATTATTATTACATAATACAAAACCTAGGCCATTCGGTTAATTTAACTAAAAAAACTAAGGATTCACCTCGAATCCCGAACCTTAGGTGTGGTATCGAGTCTCAGATGTAATGGTGTCAATCATGCTCAGGAAAGAAATATGCTCCGGGCATGCGAACGATGATCGTAGTCACGCACGTGCTATGCGAACGCTACTGGCTCGAGTAGACGGCACACGATGCCTGGTTGCTTGGGTGTCTGGGTGCCTGATCGCCTGGGTGTCGGGGTGCCTGGTTGCCTAGTCCCCTGGGCGCCTGGTCGTTGACGAGAACAGAGGAGATGGAGTGGCGTTCGGCATTGGTAGAGAAGAGGAGAAAGAGAGAAAGAGGGTGGGAAGGCCGGTATCAGTGAGGGCAAAGGGAGGAGGGGCCAATTGGTGGCGGCTATGGTTAGGAGGTTTAGGTTTAGGGTTTTGTTTGGGAAAAAGATGAATAGTAATCTTAATCTTTAAATAGTTTTTTTTAAAGCTAACTTAACCCTAACTAAAATTTCTTCGTGGGTCATTTTTACTACTTAACCACTAAGCCCAACTAAATTAAATCCATTAGTTTTCTTCTGGCCCAAAATCGAACTCCAAATCCGATTTGAGATTTGAATAAGAAGAGGATGGGCTCTAACGAATTAAGACTAAATTAATTAACTAAGATTTCTAATTAAGGTAAAGTAATAAAATTTCACCTTTAAATAAACATACTCATATATTAATGCATAACAAATAATTAATCAATAAAATAATTATTTATTTCTAATTGGAATATCGAACGTTACGGCCTCCAAGTTCTTTCGCCGTGAATTAATCAATTTACTAACAATCATGAATACAATCGAATTAATGGATTAGAACATAAATTGTATATTTATATATATATGAAGTTCAAAAAGAAAAATAGAAACTAAATCTCGGGCATTACAGGCTGAGCTTAACCTCCTAACCTCAATCGGATACCTTTAATCTCTCAAAGGGTTGCACAAGATATAAACTTAAACAACCTAAATCTTGGGCATTTGGCTTTGTCAAGCTTTCCACTCATGAATGGGCTGATGAAAACATAGCTTTTCTAGAAGAAGAGGTTCATAACTCACTAAGAACTCCTATTGATTTGCCAAATCTTAAAAGTACTTGCATTAAACTATAAGAAATATTTGATTAGAAAGGAAGACGGATTACACTATGAGAGATGTGATTTTCATCCTTTTTCTCTCTCTACTATACAACTGAAATGAAGATGAACTAAGGTGGTTCCTTCTGTTGAAGAGAACCTGAAACTATATTCTAAAGAGCTAAATTCTAAAACTAAAGCATTATCTCTTTCTCCTTGAAGTCCCATTCCTTATATAGAACCAGAAATGTAGCTAAGTTGGCAATTGCTATAACATTTCTCTCTAATAGGTCAGTGCTGACTCATCAATATTCATCTTGTAGTGTCTAATTTGGGTAATATGGTCCTCAATACTTTTCCCTTCTCTAGCCATTTTGGGTAAAGTTTAGAAGTTAATGCAGATAATTTTCTTTATTGTTGTTCTTGCTTAGATTCTCCATTAAATGCAAGAGATTTGTTCTGCTTTATTGGAAGATGCACCTCAAGCCCATTCACCGAAATTATGAACGTAGTAGAATTTTCAGTATTCTACAAACTTCCATAAAAATCAAGCTTTTCAAGTTTGAAATGGCTATTTTTGCATTCTCAAATATATAAGGGATATCAGAATCGAGGTCACAACCAAGGTTAATAGCATAAAATCATTCAGCACTAGTTAAAATTGAGCAAAAATGGGGGTTAAAATGGGGATGTTATCTACGATTATTGTAATACTGGAGGTTTTACTTTTTATGAATTTTGTATGGTTGTTATGTGTGTCTTCTAGGGTTGGATAATTTTCTATGGGTTATTATTTTATTGTACGTCTAATAAGCATGGGATTATCGTGTTAATAGAATGAGGGTCCTTGGTTGGTTAGTGTCTCGACTGGTTAGGCTTATTCGTTCCTCATTCAGAAACTAGATTATTAACGGAAAGAAAGTTCGTAAAATTTAATTTAATGGACTAGATTAGTTATAGAATGGGGAGGCCTAAAGGGTTGGGTTAGGGCCCAAGTTAAAAAAATAAAAATAAAAATAAAAATAAAAATAAAAAAGGGGAGTAGGGTTTCAGCCACACCTAACGGTCCCACCTCCATCTCCATCACTGCCGCCACCGCCCACACTCCCAGCAAATTCTTGCCGCTGCCACTCWCTTCTCACCGTCTTCTTCTCCCTCCCTCCTCGCCATCTTCCCCCTTTCTTCTCTCTGGCAGCCACTGCTTTTCTTCTTCTCTCTTCTCCTTCCTACCCGATGCAGCTTTGTCGTCGAAAATCCAGAGCTGTCCTACAGATCTGGAGCTTCCCTCGCTGTGCGCTTACCGTTGCCGCGACCGGTGTTGTCCGAGGGCCGGTATCTTTCCAAGTCAGCTGAGTCAGGCCAGGAGAAGGGGTCTTCGAAGGCCATCAGGCGCCCAGCAGCCAGACGCCTAGCCGCCCAGCGACTAGGCACCCGAATGCCCAGCGATTAGGTGCCTTGACGCCTAAGCGACCAGGCACCGTGCGCGACCAGGGCTATTGCTGTGCTGCCTGAGTGCACACTCGGGACGCAACGCCACTTCCGTGACGCTTAGATTTTGTCAATTTAAAGGTGAAAATATTACTATCTAATATTGAAAATTTATGACTTATATAATTATGTCCTAAAGTAAAATTGTRGGAGAACATAAATACCCGAACTAAGGAGATTAAGTTGTACCTTTAAGAATGTGATGATTTGGTGATGTGGGARTTAAGTATGAATTAAAAATTGGCAAATGAAGTTCATGGAATAAGCTTTAAATATTTAGGCTTAGACAATCGTATTAAATGGACTTTCTTTTGTAATCACTATTAGGTCATTTTCGAGAACATTGACATTGAGAATGGTCGAGGGACTCCGCTTTGCAATTTAAATAAGAATTTTAACGTAAAGGACTCCATGTAAGTAAATTTTTACATTCTYATTAATGCATATGTATTGTTGTTATAATTAAATTGCTCTTAGGTGAATTGAATGTCTATTGAATCTGAGTTCTATGTAAGTAAATCCCCTACACTCATTAATCGTATTCCATATGTGATAATGGCTACAATTGGATTGTTTGTATGATATATTTCTTGGTTATAATTGGCTTGTCCTGTGTGATATATCATGTGATTATAATTGAATTGTCTGGTGTGATATATCATGTGATTATAATTGGATTGTTTTCTGTGATATGTTTGGTGATTATAATTGGATTATTTCATGTGATATATTTCTACCGTTAACATGTTAGGTAGTTTAAATTCAGATTTATGTAGTTCATGTCATGGGCATGTAGTTATAGTGTTTTACATCTTTCCTGACATGAGTCACTCGTGCATTTAGAATGTGAAGGTTTTGAATGAAGTTGGAAAAAGAAATGGGAAGTAATGAATAAATTATTTTCCAAATGTTAAGGATTTTGAAAAAAGGGTGTAAAGCCTAAGCCATGAAAAATGTGAGTGGAAAATGGGGCATGGGGGACCGACGCACCTGACCTAACCCTTTTGTAGGGTGGGAATTCATGTATTATTCACCTCTTGTGACGTGATGTTCATGAAAAGTTAAAGAAATGTTAACCATTTTGCGGTTCTATGGAAATGTTTGAAAAGTTCTTACATTTTGAAAGGAATGCTTTTATGAGAAAGTTTATGAAATGGAAATGTTTAAAAATCTTTTATTGAGAAAGTGAAATGTTATAACTTATGACATATATGGCATTATTCATGCATTCATGCATGGGATTTGCTTATTGAATTTAGTAGCTYGCCCCATATTTCCTTATTTTACATTTCAGGTAATGATTAACCAAATGGGGAGATCGTTTGGGAGCAAGCTTTGATACCCAAGAGTTGTTTTGTTAATTAAATTTTTTATTTATTTATGAACTTGTTGAACGTTTAAATTTTATTCCTTCATTGTCAAAAGCTTCTGCTGAAATTTTAAATACATGAGAATTAAGTCAGTAACATTCCCAGATTAGGGTAATTTTTGATATGGGGGTGTTTCAATTATCACTTCCCCAAACTTAATAATTGCTAGTCCTCGAGCAATGTTATAGAATCATATTTATACTTAGATAAATTTCTTGCATTTGTTAATGCAGTGAAAAGTAGTTAGGTAATCAACTGCCTTCATTCGCACTTTCAAGGATTTCAGTCGCATCCTTTGTAAAGATAAAATCTTTCTCCAGTAGTCATTTCTTCTTTTTCAGAACATATTCAAACCTATTCTTRGCTTCTCCAGTTGTAAACCTTGGTAGTAGTGACAACTTCTTTGGAGTGGCAACCAATTTTCTCATCATTGTTGAGGATTTCTCCTTTGCTGTGAGTTTTTTTTCCTCCCTGTATTGTTTAATTTGCTATGAGAAATCTTTTGGCTGATTCTATTTCTTATTCAAACTCAACTGCTRTCTATTAATGACCTGACGATTCGACTCCAAAACTTTTCTTCTTTTTTCTATTCCCATCATGGCTTTAGAGTTCCAAGAATTGCAATGGTTGGATTAAATTCCATTCTAGGCTTCCTCTGTTGACWACAAATGAGAGTTGCCACCTGTTCATCTTTCTGCTAAAACAAAACTTTTAGTGATGTGGGATCTCCCTGGCCTTTCATTTCACTTTTGTCTTTTGTAGACTTTTCTATTTTCCTACAAAAAGCAATTAAATTGGTGTGGTTGCATTCTATCCTTCAAAGGTTAATGAATTTAAGAGTGAATTAAAATCAATATCAAGATAAATAAAATAAACTAACTAAAAAACTAAATCAAGGGTTGCCTCCCTTCAGCGTTTACAGTCCTCAGTCCTTAGCTCGACTTTACTGTAGTTTCATCATGCATTACTAAGTGCTAAGAAGTCCTATCTCCTTTTTGCTCTCCAACTTGATAATTCTTTAGTCTCTAACCAGTGACTTGAAATGTTCCTCAATTCTTTCATCCTTCAAATCTACGGCTCCATAAGGGTGTACTTTGATGACCTTAAAAGGTCCAGACCATCGAGATTTCAATTTTTTAGGAAACAATTTTATTCTTGAGTTGAATAGCAAAACTTGTCGACCTTCCTAGAATTCCATTTTCAAAATCTTCTAATTTTTCCATCTCTTGGTCTTCTTTTACATTTTCATATGCAGCATTTCTGAATTTGTTCATCTCGTTGGGCTTTAGCATTCTATGTTGACCAGCTTGCTTCAATTCGAGATTCAATGCTTTGATTGCCGATTGTGCCTTGTGCTCCAATTCTAATGGCAAGTGAGAAGCCTTTCCATAGATCAATCTAAAAGGGGACATCCCTAATGGTGTCATGAAAGTTGTTCCATATGCCCATAATGCGTCATCCAATCTTAAGGACTAATGCTTCTAGTTTGGAGTTACAATTTTTTCCCAATATTCTTTTGATTTCCCTATTTGACACTTCTTCTTGCCCACTTGCTTGGGGATGATATGAAGCAATTTTATACCTCACCCCATATTTTGCAAGAACTTTTTCCATCATCTTGTTGTAGAAACTTGTTCCTTCATCACTGATCAAAGCTCTTGTTGTACCAAATCTTGTAAAAATGTTCTTATAAAGAAATTTGACCATAGCTTTAGCATTATTTGTGGGTAATGCTACAGCTTTGATTCATTTAGACACATACAATCAAAATTTAGGTATTTTCAAAGAAGTTGCGAAAGGGTCCCATAAAATCTATTCCCCAAACGTCARAAAGCTCAACTTCCCAAATGTTATTCAATGGCATTTCATGTCGTTTGGAGATATCTTGCACTCAGTGGAATCTATCACATGACTTAACAAAATCATAAGCATCTATAAAGGCAAAAAATAACTAGTTTGAAGTACCTTTGCAGCAGTCCGAGTTCCTCCAAAGTATCTTCCAGATAGCATAGTGTGATAATGTTGTAGCATACTTTAGACTTCCTCATCATCAACACATCTCCTTAAAATTTGATCCGCACAAAACTTGTGTATAAATGTTTCATCCCAACAGTAATACTTCACATCATGCATGAATTTCTTTAATTCCTGCTTACTTAATCTAGGAGATTTTCTCACACTGACTAGATAGTTGACAATGTCAGCATACCATGGTGTTGTAGCATCTGAGATGGCTAGAATTTTTTCATCAGTGAATGATTAAGCAATTTGCACTTGTGGATGTTTTTCTTTCTTTCCAAATTTGGATAAGTGATCAACTGCTTGATTCTCAGTTCCTTTCTTGTCCTTAATCTCCAAATCGAACTCTTGTAGCAACAATATCCACCTTATCGATCTCGATTTAGCATCCTTCTTTAAGATCAGATATTTGATTGTTGAATGTTCTGTGAATGCAGTCACCTTTTTTCCATCAGATAAGCTCGGAACTTCTCAAAGGCAAATTTCACTGCAAGCAATTCCTTCTCGATGGTTATGTAGTTTTGTTGTGCTTCATTGAGGGTTTTGGTTGCCTAGTAAATAGGATGAAAGAACTTCTTCTTTCTTTGCTCGAGTACTGCTTCTATTTCATAATCACTGGCATCACACATCAAGTCAAATGGTAATGTCCAATCAGGTGTTATTATGATAGGAAGTGAAACTAGTGCTTGTTTAAGCTGTTCAAAGGATTTGTTGCAGCCATCATCAAAATTGAATGGTATGTTGTTAGTCACAATGAGCATAAGGGTTTTGAAATCTTTGAGAAATCTTTGGTGTATTCTTCTATAGAAATTGGCATGTCCAAGAAAGCTTCTGACTCCTTTCAAACTGGATGGTAAGGGCAACTCTTGGATGACTTCAATTTTTGCTTTATCAACTCCTATTCTTTCCATTGAAATTCAATGTCCCAATACAATTCCTTCTTCCAACATGAAATGGCATTTTTCCTAGTTCAATACCATGTTACTTTCTCCGCACCTTTTCAAGATTATCTAGACATTCAACAAATGTCTCACCAAGAATAGAGAAATTGTTCATGAAAACTTCCAAAGTCTTCTCTACCATATCTATGAAGATTGCCTTCATGCACCTTTAGAATGTTGCTGGAGCATTATAGAGCCCAAAAGGCATCTTTTGAAATGTAAACATTCTATATGGACATGTAAAATATGGTTTTCTCGATCTTCTGGTGCTATAGCAATTTGGTTGTATCCAGAGTACTCCATCAAGGAAGCAACAATTCTCTTTCCCGAAAAGTCTATCCAGCATATGTTCTATGAAAGGAAGAGGGAATGATCCTTTCTTGTAACTTTGTGGAGCTTCCAATAGTCCATGCATACTCTCCAACTGATCACGGTTCTTGTTGGGATCAATTCATTTTTTTCATTCCTTACAACTGTCACACCTCCCTTCTTCGAAACATATTTGACTAAGCCCACCCATTGGATATCCAAAATTGGGTCAAGTATTCSAACATCTAACCATTTGATGATTTCCTTCTTCACTACTTCTTTAATGATTGGGTTGAGTTTCCTTTGAGGTTCCACCGAGTTGCTACAACATTCCTCCAAAATGATTTTGTGCATACATACTGCAGGGTTTATCCCCTTTATATCCACCATTCTCCATCCAAAATCCTTCTTATGACTTCTTAGAAGAGTCAGTAATATATTCTGCTTTTGTTGATCTAATGCCGAGCAATGATGACAACAACTTTTTTTCTTTTCCTAGATAAACATACTTCAAATGAGATGGCAATGCCTTTGCTTCTACCTCTGGTGGATTTTCAATTGATGGTCTGAGTGGCTGGAAACTCCTTTGAGATAAGTCCAATTATTCAAACCTTCGTGAACTCCCTCAAAGTTTTGCTAGGAATTTACCCATCCCAATGCTATATCATTATCCAAGTCGAGTCTTTACTTTCAACATAATTGTCTTTTTCATCATCTGAGTGGAGATTTTTAGTGATGAAAATGCAATCACAACAAGCATACCATGAATAGAAAAGACTATAGCTACGCATAATCTAGTATACTTGTAACACCCCCAGATTAGGAACAGTCCTAAACTGAGAATGCCACGTCATTCCGTTCCAAAATAAACAACTATCTATTTCAAAAGTAAACTTTAACAAACTCTCACCATTTTAATAATTATTTAAAATAGAAATACAGCGGGAGTCTTTCTAAACCATTCCAAATAAATGAAAATCACAAAGAAACTTCAATAATTTAAAGCATTCAGAAGTATTTATCTTATTTCATAAATAAATTCGAAAACCAGTTCTCGGGTATCAAAGCTCGCCCACAAGCGATCTCCTCGCCCCATCTGGTTACATATCATCTGCAAGGAAAACATAAGCAACAGGAATGAGCTAAAAAGCCCAGTAAGTAACCCTCATGCATGAATGCATKAACATGTCCTACATATGAAGAATCAAGTTCCCCCTTTTCAATGAAAAACCTTCCAAAAAACATTCCCTTTTCAAAACTCATTACAAACATTCTCTTCAAAATTCA
>MEJB01000053.1:103715-133656 GCA_001752375.1 Rhazya stricta
TTCGAGGTGTTACATAATCTTTCCCTGAAAGTCTATCTAGCATCTAATCAATGAATGGTAGGGAAATGATCCTTCCTTGTAGTTTTATTGAGTTTTCTATAGTCGATGTATACTTTCCAACTGGTTACAATTCTTGTTGTCATCAACTCATTTTTTCTCATTTCTCACTACTTCTACTCATTTCTTTGGGGCACATTGAATTGGACTCATCTATTGACTATCAGAGATTGGATAAATTATTCTAACATCTAACCATTTGATGATTTCCTTCTTACCAACTTCCTTGATGATGGGATTGAGTCTCCTCAGTGGCTTCACAGAATTGCTACAACTTTCTTCGAGTATGATTTTGTGCATGCATATTGTAGGGTTGATTCCTTTTATGTCTACCATTGTTCATCCAAAAAAGCCTTCTTATGACTTCTCAAAGCAAAAAGGAGTTGATTTTCCTTTTGTTCTCCCAATGCTACAGAAATTATTACTAGTAGCTTCTTATTTTCACCCAAGTAAGCATACTTAAGTATGTTTGTAATGCTTTCTCCTCCACTGTTGGTGGGCTTTCAATTGATGGCTTGAGGGGTCGAGGACTCTTTCAACATAAATCTAATGATTCAAACCTTCGTCCAACTCCTTCAAATGCTTGCTGAGAGTTCACCTATTGCAATGCTGCATTATTATCTGAACATTCACTCTCGGCATAATCATTTTCTTCTTCATCTGAGTGTATAATGCTATAGCTTTCTTTGATGAGCTATGCATCCATTGGTTCAACATCTTTCACTGTGGAACAATCTTCTAGTTCATTAGGGAAATTCAATGCATTGAAGATGCTAAAAGTAACCGGCTAGTCATCAACTCACATTGTCAATTCTCCTTTGTGGACATCAATAACTATTCATCCAGTGGGAAGGAAGGGTGTCTCAAAATGATGGGACATTTTTGTCAACTTCATAATCCAAGTTGATAAAGTTAACCAGAAATATGAACTTTTCGACCCGAACCAAAACATCATCAATCTTTCCTTCAAGATATGTGTAGGTGTGATCTACAAGTTGCAAGGTGGCAGTGGTTGGGGAAGATTGAATAGTATTTTGGTAATTATTGAGGGGTAACTATTAAGGAAGAGCCACGTCAAGGGTCATCATCATGTGATATCTTCAAAGTCCCAGCCCCACCTTCTCTGTCCATATGTCCTAGATACAAGTCTACATTAAGAAGCTTGGCCAATTTGCACCTATACTTTGCATGATGTTTTCTTATACATTTAAGTTTCCTCCCTTCGAAAGAAAGAGGGATGAGAGAAAGAAGGTTGACAATGCTCCCTTTATAACTGAAAAAGGAGTTGACGACTCTCGTAGGTCTATCCCTGTCCATGATTCAGATGAGATTCTAAACTGGCAAACTTAAAATGCTTTGGGACAAAATCAAGTCCTTAAAATGATTGATACCAAAATAGATCAAGTTATTTCATATGTCAAAGTTATCAAAAAGAAGATAGATCTTCTCGAGAAAATCTATCAATCCATGATTGAGCGATTCAATTGACATGGATCTTAGGATATGATTAGATGAAATTTTTTGGTCCAATTTTCAATAAAAAAGAATAAGAAATTAGAAGACTTAGAGCTGAATTGAAGATGCTAACAGGCATCGACAAACTCAAGATCTTCCATCCTCATGATCTCCATCTTCACCATTTTTGGTTAAACAAAGGTCAGATGTTTCTTAAGAATTTGAAGATGAAGCTGAAGCGGAGCTTAGTGTTTCATAAGAATTTTGAAGAAGAAGATGAAGCTGAAAGCTATCAAGCTAGACCTCGACCTCCAAAAAGCCAGCAAGAAAGATGCTTCAAAAGGACTATGGTTTACATTTGATGATATTCTAGTCRACAAAAGATGAGAAATATTATAATAATTCATAGTCTGGATTAATCTTAGTCTTCAAAAGGGAGATCTTCTTCCTAATATATTTGCTGAATTCTATTCTCATTTARCTGGTTCAATTGGTGATTAGTTTGCTAATCTTAGTTCTTATAATCGAAATAAATTGCTTGGTTTCTCTTGTGACGAAACTTTAGGTCATTTGTATAAGGAATTTGTAAGAGATCCAACCTTGCATGCTAGACAACCAAGACATGATTTCTTTAAAATGAAATGCTATTCAATAAAACTTTCTGGTCATAATAAGTATTTTAAAAGGATGTTTGAAATATTTTATATTCTTGGTAGAACACCTAATCTAAAGCAAGTTTATCTTACATCTATTCCACAAGAACTCTATTCTAACATTGAGAAGCTCATGATTGAAGTYAATAGAAGTCTAGAACATCTAGGTATGGGTCAAATTCACCAGATTACTCTTATTGCTCATGAAAGATTATGCCATTGTCAGCATGTTATTGCTAATTACTTCAAAAATGAAAAGCATATCAAGAAGGCATGTCTGAAGCAATATGAGATAGGATGTTCAAGAAGTCTACAAGAAGGCATGTCTAAAGCAATATGTGTTTGCAAGAAGTCTTCTAAAAAGAAGAAATTTTAGAAGAAGTCCTCCTAAAAAAAAAAAAGGGAAGGAAATTCTTGAAATATTTCAGAAATTTCAAATCTGATTGGTGGCATATCTGCAAACAAAAAGGACACCTTGCAAAAAATTATCCTCAGAAGAAACCAAAAGCAACAAACATGATTGCACAAATGATGATAGATCATCCAGATTCAGATATTAAATCTCTTTACTCTAAACAGAGAAAACTTGATGATGATATCATATTTGCAATGGAAGTTTCAGGGATAGGAAGTGATTCTGATATTAGTTCTAATACTAGATCGGATAACTCCTTTCTTGTATATCCTATTATGCCTATCTATTCTATTAACAATCAACCACATGTGCAGGTTTCATTGCTTGCATCTAAGTATGTTAAGCCCGTTAAGGCTATAGCATTGATAGATCATGGATCTCACAAAACCATGGTAAATCCTGATTTACAACCTCAAGATATTTGGGAATCATCAGATACAAAATTTGTTTCAACCAATAGTGAAACTTATGAAGCTAGATTGATATCAAAAAGTCCCATTGAAATTATTTCTTTTYTGAATACATAGTGTAGATAAAAGTTTATGGCAATGGACATCACAGAAAAGTGTATTGCTTGGATGAGATCAATAAGGAAAACACAGATATTAAGAATACATCCTGAAGGGATTTGATTTAGGCATTCTTTCCAGCCTTATTTGTCATTATATGTTACGATTGCACCTGATAAATTTAAGTTAATAGCTCAAAAGTTGCTTTCTCTATGTGCAAATTCCCATGACAACTTCCAACATCCAAAGCCATTGTGGAACAATAAGGAGTTCTTTGTTAAGCTCCCATTTAAGCTTAATAAGGACATCATCCAACAAAAGCTACTCACCCAAGTATAAAACTTGATGATCTTAAATTAGCAAGAGCTGAGTATAAGGAACTTTTGAAAAAAATACTTTATAGAACCAACTAAATCTAGTTCGGCATGTCAAGCTTTTTATGTAAATAAAAGAAGTGAAAAAATTCAAGGAATAAGAGATTGGTCACTACAAACTCTTCAATGAATTTTTACAAGATGATAAGTTTCCTTTGCCGAATATACAAAATCTTTTTATGCATTTGCAAGGGATAAGTATCTTTTCAAAATTTGATTTGAAGGCAAGATTTTAGCAGTTAGGAATTATGCTCGAAGAAAGATACAAAATAGTTGTAATACCCGAGATTTCTTTTTATGGATTTCTTATTGATCTTGTGAATTTGTGTGCCAACCAGGGTTAGATAATTTTCTATGTGATTAATGTTTTAATTATACGTTAATAAGTAAAAAATTATCGTGTATGTCGAATTAGGACCCTTGGTTGGTTAGAGGCTCGACTTGTTGGGCTTATTCATTTTCATTCGGAAAACTAGATTTTTATCGAAAGAAAGGCTTATTGAATTTAATTTAATGAATTGGATTAGTTACGAATGGGAAGGCCCGAAAGATTTGGGTTAGGGCATAAGCTTAATAATAAAAAAACAAAAAAGAAAACCCTAAGTCTTCTTCATTTTCTTCCCCATTGTGCCGCTGCCAACTCACTCCCAGAAAAACCTTAACGATCGCCCCACTCCTGAAACTACTCCTCGTCGCACACACGCTGTCTCTTTCTCCTTCTGCCTACCCAACACCGCTCGTCGCAACCTTTCCTTGCCCTTCCTCCTCTCTCCCTCTTCTCTCCCTTTCTCCCACTGCCGACACTTAAAGTAGCCGTTACTCGCCACACCAGATTCCCTGCCAGATCTATCCCTCCCATGCTGGTGCTCGAAGAACGCCGCTCGCAGCACGCATCGCCAGTGCTTGATGCTCGAGCTACAACCAGATTTTAGAGCCACTCGCGACACGAAGGGGACATGACTCGACCGGAGTTTTCTCAGTTGCCCAGATCTATCTTCCTCTGCCCTCAATCCTTGCTAGCTCACGCTCGAATTGATCAGGTCTGAAGTCAAAGCTGGCATGAAGCCCCAGATCCCCCCTCTTGCCACCGCTCGGATGTTCTGCCCCGCAACCAGCCTTTCTGTCTTGCCTCCCATCAGTCGTTGCTCAGCCAGATTTGCATTCATCTTCTTCTTCTTCTTCTTCTCTACTCAACCGGATCTCCTCTATTCACCAGTTTTGACTTTTYGATTGCCATCCAGAGAAGTCCATCAGTCCAGCAATAGCATGGAGGTTGAGTCCTCAGCTTGCTGTCGCCGGTTTCTTCCTTCTCGCTGGAATTTGTCACCGGAGGCTCCTTGTTGATCTAGAAATAGAATGGCCAGGAGCAGGGACTTGTTAAGGCGCCCAGCAATAGGCTCCCAGGCGCCCAGCACCAGGCACCCAGGAACCTAGGCACCTAAGTGCCAGACGCCCGATGCCTAGGCGACCAGACACCTAGAAGCCCAAGGCTATTGTGCGCGCGCCGTTAGAGCACACGTCCGAGAACCCAATAACATTCCCGAAACACTTGGCCTATGTGAAATTAAAAGGTAAAAACATTATTAATTAATATTGAAATTTATGACCTATGAAATTATATCCTAAAGTAAAATTGTAGGAGAACATAGATTAGGTTTAATACCCGAGCAAAGGAGTTTAAATTGTACCCTTAAAAAGATGTGATAATTGGTAATGTGGGAACTAAGTATGGATTTATAATTGGCAAATTATATCCTTGGAATAAACACTGAATATCTAAGTTCGGACAATTGTACTAAATAGACTTTCATTCTGTGATCAAAATTAGGTCGTTTCGAGTGCCTTAACATTGAGAACAGTCGAGGGATTTTGCTTCCCAATTCAAGTAAGAAATTTTAATGTAAAGGACTCCGGGAAAGTGAATTCTCACTTTCGCATAAACATATATATGTTGTGGTTATAATTGCTCTAACGTGAATTGAATGTATATTGAGTCTGAGTTCTATGTAAGTAAATTCTCACATCTCATTAATGCCTGTGAATAGATGTAATTGAATTCTTTGAGATAGTTAAATGTGTTGTGAATGGGATTGTCTATTGAGGTGTGTAAATTTGTGTGGAATGTTTCATGTGCTTCATATCCTATACTATTTTTATATCGATTGATATGTTATATAGAGTTGTATGCATTTCATGTCATGGGCATGTGGTTAGTATTCTACGTCACTTCTGGCATGAGCCATTCACACATTTAGAAAGTGAATGGTTTAGGAAAGGATATTTTAAAGGAAAATGTTAAAGTTTTTGGAAAGAAGTGTAAAACCTAGCCACGAAAGATGTGAGTGGAAAATGGGGCATGGGGGGACCCGCRCACCCGACGCTACCCTCTTGGAGGGTAGGGAAGAATGGAATGTTCACCTYTTTGGAGGTGAAAAGATGGAAGGAAAAAGAAATGTAATATTAACCGCTTTGCGGTTCTGCTGGTAGGAATAGAATCGAGTTCCAAATAAGAATGGCCCACTGCAAGCTTAGTGGCTAGGCGTTACACTCAATAAGCTCATGAATGAAATGAAATGGAATGTTTTACAAGTCATATATTTTGAAGGAAAGTTTTTGTAAAGAGATTTTGAAAAGGGAATGTTTAGAAAGTTTTCATTTAAAAGGCAAAATTTTATAAATTCATGACATGTAGGGCATGTTCATGCATTCATGCATGAGATTTACTTATTGGGCTTTTTAGCTCATTCCATTCCCCTCATCTTGCATTTCAGGTGGTGTGTAGCCTGATGGTGCAAGGAGGTCGCTTGTGGGCAAACCATGATACCCTGAAGTTAATGTAAATGAATGTTATCGATTAAAATGGTTGTTGACTAGAATGATTTTTGTTTATTATTAAGTATTTCTTATTTGGTTTAAATTCTTTTAGGTTTTCGCAAATTTGTGTCAGTGAGTAAATGGTAAATGTAATATTCTCAACTTAGAACAGTTCCTGATCTAGGGGTGTTACAATAGCTTTTTACGTTCCTAATGCACAATATCAATGGACTACCATTCCTTTTTGTTTAAAGATTGCTCCCTCAATTTTTAAAATGAAAACATCTTCGAACTACTTTTGTCAACTACTTTGGAATACGTTGATGGCATCCTTCTCTTTCGTAAGTGTAACACCCCAAATTTTACTTTTATAAATATTTGTTTGATCTCGTGAAATTGTGTGCTAACTAGGGTTAGACATTTCATATGTGGTCAATATTTTTTAAATCGTACGTTTAATAGGTGTAAAAATATTGTCCGTGTCGAATACAAATTATCGTTAGTTAAACGCTCGACTCGTAGGCCTACTTGTTTGTTAGTCGGAAGTTGGACTTTTTATCGAAGAATAGCCCGTTATATTAAATTTATGAATTTTAGGTTAGATTTGGACGGGAAGGCCTGAAGGATATGGGTTACGGCCCAAAATATAAATTAAAAAAAGAAAAGAAAAGAAAAGAAAATATATAAGAAAATAAAAAGAAAGAAAAAGAGGAGAAAAGAAAAAAAAGAAAAACCCTAGAACCCTTCGTCTTCTACCCTAAGCCGCTACCGCCGCCGCCCACTTCCAGGAAGCCCTACCCGCCTCCTTCTTCCTCTCTTCTCGCCGCCGCCGTCTGGGACTRTCGCTGCCTCTTTCTTCCTCTACCGACCGCTCGCCTCTCCGCATCTCTGCTCGCTGTTGCACGCCACCCTCGTCGTCGCCACCAGCATTGTCGATTTCTTAGAGCCGCGACAGATCTGCTCGCATCAGATCTGTGGCCGCTCGAAGGAACGCTGCAAAGCGACCAACACGACCAGTCCTCGCCGATGCGTGTCGTCCATCCTTGTCTACTGGTCGTCGCCCGCTTCTGGTCGCGTCGCAGAGAGTCGCTGCAAGCCAGAGGCATGATTTTCACGCCTCTCGGAGTCAGCCATAACTACTCTGGACCGAGTGGTCCGCCCAACTCTGCCTTCATCTCCTTCTCCTTCCTTTTCTCGGCTTGATCGATCTGCTCGCCAGAAACGCCGAGCGACCGATCCTGATCTTCCTTGCTCGCCGCCAGATCGCCGCCAAGATCTGCCAAGTCCGAATCACGCCGCCATTGCTGAATCTACCCATCGCTGGAACTTGTCGAAAACTGGTCTTGACTGCGATTTGCAAGCTTCAGAACAGAGACGCCCAAGTGCTAGCAGACTAGACCAGCGCACCTAGCAAGGGCGCCCAGTGCCCAGCGCCAAGCTTGCCTGCGCCAGGCCGCGACGCCCCAGGCCGCCCGCTGCAGCAGCCAGGCGCCCTGGCAGCGCCCAGGCCCCGTGCCCAGGACGCCCAGGCCGCCCGAATGCCCAGACGCCAGGCCATTGTGCGCGTTCCCTTGGACATACGATCGGATACCTTTACTGCTCAAGTCCGGAATATCATATTGAGGGTGAAAACGCTAACAATTTATATTGGAAATTTTATGACTTGTAATAAATATACCCTTTGACGTGAATCGCGGAGAATATAAATTCTTAGTAGGTTTATACCCGGCAAGGAATCGAATTGTACCTTAACGAATGTATTAATATTAGAGAGAACGACAATTGGATTTATAAATTTAAAGGACGATTGTGGATGGTTAAGTTGAGATAATCGAAACTAAGTGAGACTTTTCCTTTTTGGATAACCAACTAGGTATTTCGAGGGCATACGTTGAATCGATTGCGGAGTATTTACTGTCCACCGTGTAAGTAAGAACTGGTTTACGTTACAGGACTTCGGGTTCAGTAAACCCTTTCCATCATCGATAGACATAATGTGTGTGGATTGTTATATTAATCGAATTTTAATGTAAGGTAATCCTTTCATCTCTTGGTGTAAATGTGGGTGGTGATTGTCTATTTAATCGAGATTTATGTAAGTAAGTCCTCTCATCTCATTAATGTATGTGGTGTGATGTTATTTAATCTAAGATTAGTAAGGAATGCTCTCATCTCGATTATAATATGTGTGTGATTGGTTATTTAATCTGAGATTTATTAAGTAAATTCCCTCAATCTCATTAACGATGTGTGTGAATTATTCTATTAATTCTGAGATGTATGGTAAGTATCCTTCATTCATGCATTTATATTAATGAATTGAATGCTTTTAATTGTTGGAATATGTATTGTGTGGAATTCTTATGTTGATGTGTGGAATTGTGACGAAAGTTGAATTGTTCATATTTTGTAGTACTTTATGTTAAAGAATGCTGTCATGATTTCATATCATGTATTATTTATTGAATGTTATCTTATGTAAGATTGTATGCGTTTCATGTCATGAGCATGTAGTTAGAAGTTTACATCACATTTGGCATGAGCCGTTCACGCATTTAGGAAGTGAACGGTTAGAAAATGGGATTTTGAAGGAAAAGGTTAAAGTTTTGGAAATGTTAAAGTTTTAAGAAAGGAGTGTAATACTAGCCATGAAAGATGTGAGTGAGAAATGGGGCGTGGGGGACCGGCGCACCCGAACCGACCCTCTGGGAGGGAGGTAATGATTCACCTCTGGGAGGTGAAGAGAAAAAGCAAAAGTAAAGTAAGAGAATGTAATCGAGTTCCAAAGAACAAATGGCCCACTGCAGCCTAATGGCTAGGCGTTACACTCTAGTGCTCGCGAACGAATGGAAATGGAAAGTTTTATTGTAAGTGAATTTTGAAGAGAATGTTTTGTAATGAGTTTTGAGAATGGAATGTTTTGGAAAGTTTTTCATTGAAAAGGAGAAACTTGAATTTTCACATGTAGGACATGTTCATGCATTCATGCATGAGGTTACTTACTGGGCTTTTTAACTCATTCTTGTTGCTTATGTGTTACTTACTGGGCTTTTTAACTCATTCTTGTTGCTTATGTTTTCCTTGCAGATGATATGTAACTAGATGGGCGAGGAGGTCGCTTGTGGGCGAGCTTTGATACTTGGGAACTGATTTTCGMGTTGATTTATGTAATCATATATATTATTTTTGAATAGTTTAAATTCTTAAAGCTTCCGCTGTCTTCATTTTTGATGGTTTAAAATTGTTTGAGGTTTCCGCTGCCTTTATTTTTGAATGAATGTTGAGTATTAAATGATAGTCGATTATTTGCGAATGGAATGACGTAACATTCTCGGGTTAGGATAAGGTTCCTAATCTGGGGGTGTTACAGTAAGGATGAGCATCCATGAYAAATTGTTAACCCAATTCTTTGAAATTTCTAATTCTCATGGTATTATGCTTTTTGAGAAAAAGAGCTAGATAGGTCTTTTTGAGGTTGAATATCTTGGAATGAAAATTTCCAATGGAACCATTCAACCAGACCTCATCTTGTTGAAACCTTCTTCAGTTTCCATATGGAAATCTTTCCAAAATGGGAAATTCAATAGTTTCTTAGAATCATAAACTTTATCAAAACTTCCTACTGAAAGTCTCTCAACATGCTAGTCATCTATCTTAACTTTTAAAGAAAAATCTGCCCACTTGGGGCATAGCCCAAACCAATATTGTCAAGGCCCTAAAAGAAATTGTAAACAAACTAATGCCGTTTAGGATTCCAACCACAAGTTTGAGGATCTTACAAACATATGCAAGTGATGAACATTGAGGAGCCATGCTGCTTGAAGAAATTAATGGAGAAAGGTATTTTTGTGATCATGCCTATGGTCAATTCAAAGATGCAGAGAAACATTACGATACTATAATCAAGAGATCTTAGCCAGCAAAAATGGTATCAAGAAATTTGAGTTTCATTTGATAGGTCATGAATACATTTTTCACATGGATAATTCATATTTTCCCAAAATCTGACTTCGAAAACAAAATGATACCTCGAGCCCAATTGTTTAGATTGAAAGATTGGTTTTTCAGGTATTAATTCAAAGTTCAGCACATAAAAGGAAAAAGCAATACACTTGCAGATCTTTCCAGGCTAAAGGCCTCACTATTGTGCAAGAAGGCCTATACTTTTCCTAATTTGATTACTAGCCAATGTTCTCATCCTATTCCATTTGGTTTTTTGGTTAATCCTTATAATTACCATGATTTAGTTGTCCCTCTTAGATTACTAGAAAATCCTTCCATCCCTCAGGTAACTAAGTATGCGAAAACACATTTATATCATTATTTACATGCTTATTATCATGAAAAGAAAAGAGTCTTTATCAACCCAACTTTTGATTTTGAATATCTTTGTAAAAATATGATTAATGTTCTATCAAGTTTAACTAAATGGATATTATTATCTATGGTGTATTTCCACATTTTTTTATCACATTATAAAGATTAATGTTCACGAGCTAAGATCATATTTGATAGATCCAAAGAATTCCAACTATTATCTGTGGAAACATTTAGTATGGTCTGCTTCTCTTACAGAATGGTTAGACAAGTATATAAATTCTTCACCACAACCATTTCTAAACATTACACTCAAGTGTCCCTATCAGCTTGTTAAGGAAAAACTTTCCTCTACTTCATATGGATATAGTGCCAGAGAAAGATCAGAGATTAAAGATATCTACAGATTCTACCAGCCCCTGGAAGACGATAAGAGAGCTTTTACAAATATGTCTTCATATATGTTAGCTTTCAATGAGAAATATGAGCCATACATTCCTCCAGGATTTATGACAAAGCCATTGGATACTTCTATGGTACTCGTTATTCTACAGCATAAGCTACAACATCTACTTATCCTCATGAAGATATTAATATCTTTGACACGGAACAAGAAATCAATTGGGATGGATATGGAATCTTCTAGGATGAACCATTTTCTGTAGATTATTATGAGTATCATGAAAGTGACTGATAAAGTCATTATTGTCCCTTATTATATAAAAGTTAACTTAGCTTTTACAAAGTTACTTTAATCAAATCAACCTTTGTAAAAGAAAGTTACTTTAGTGTGATGTCTGTCTTTTATTTCAATTTGGTTTGTTGAAGTTTGGAGTACGTGTAACACCCCCAGATTAGGAACTGTCCTAAACTGAGAATATTATATTACCTTACTCATAAAACAATCAACTCTTGTAGGAAATAAAAGAAGTCTTAACCCTTGTCAAAGATTTTATAAAAATTCGACAGAGTTTCCTCTATAATTTCAATAACTACCCCCTGTATACATTCAAAAAGTTCTCAATATTTTCAAACATCCATTCACAACATACACTCCAACCTAAATAAACATCCAACGTAAATAATAGTGTGCTCCAACAAATCTTTTACCAACCCAACAATTATTTAAACTAAAATTTGAAGAATCCGAATGACTTTAAAACACAATTAGCTAAACCAAATAAGAAATAGTCAACTAATATCTTAATCCTTAAATTTATTTAGAGTATACTTCAGGGTATCTTGGGTTGCCCAYAAGCGATCTTCTCGCMCCATCTGGCTACACATCATCTGAAATGCAAACGAGAGAAATGGAATGAGCTATAAAGCCCAGTAAGTAAATCTCATGCATGAATGSATGAACATGCYCTACATRTCATGAATTATAAAACTTTACCTTTTCAATGAAAACTTTCTAAACATTTCCACTTCATAACCTTTTATAAAATCCTTCCTTTCAAAATGTATAACTTGTAAAAACCTTTCTTTCCTTTACATTCGTGAGCTCATTGAGTATAACGCCTAGCCATTAAGCTGCAGTGGGCCATTTGTTCTTTGGAACCCGATTACATTTCTACCGGTAGAACTGCAAAGCGGTTAACATTCCTTTATTTTTCCTTTCATCTCTTCACTTCCCAGAGGTGAATCACTACCTCCCTCCCAGAGGGTCGATTCGGGTGCACCGATCCCCGACGCCCCATTTCCGACTCACATATTTTATGGCTAGGTTTACACTCCTTTCCAAAAACTTAACATTTTCCTGAACATGCTACAATTTATAAAATACATTCCAAATTTCATTTCCTGAACCATTTACTTTTTAAATGTATGAATGGCTCATGACAGGAATGATGTAGAACACTAACTACATGCCTATGACATGAAATGTATACAACAGTAATTAACATGCCATTCGACATAATAATAGTACAAGATAAGAAACACGTAAAAACATTCTATACAATCAACACATTTCATAACATAATCCCATACTACCACCACATAACACACAACAAAAGAGATAGGCGAGTATGGAGGTTTACTTGCATAGAAATCTCATATCCAACACATTAATCCACCTAAAGAAATTCAGATACATCTATTCATACGCATTAATGAATTGTGAGAATTTTCTTACTTAGAACTCAGATTCAATACATATTCAATTCACCTAAGAGCAATTTAATTATAACAACAATACATATATGTTAATGAGAATGTGAGAATTTACTTACATAGAACTCAGATTCAATACACATTCAATTCACCTAAGAGCAATTTAATTATTACAACACATATACGTTAATGAGAATGTGAGAATTTACTTACATAGAACTCAGATTCAATACACATTCAATTCACCTAAGAGCAATTTAATTATAACAACAATACCTATGCGTTAATGAGAATGTGAGAATTTACTTACATAGAACTCAGATTCAATACACATTCAATTCACCTAAGAGCAATTTAATTATAACAACAACACATATACATTAATGAGAATGTGAGAATACTTACATAGAACTCAGATTCAATACACATTCAATTCACCTAAGAGCAATTTAATTATAACAACAACACATATACATTAATGAAAATGTGAGAATTTACTTACATGTAGCCTTTAGTAAATTTGTTTACTTTCGCTAGCGGGGTGCCGGTTGCACACAACGTTAATGTGCCACAGTATTCTAATATTATTACACAAAGAATATTCATCTAAACTTGTTTAACCAAACATATTCGTTTAACACAAGTGATTACCGTTAATAYTTTCATCGTTTTCCCTATGGTGACCTTAACTAATAATTTCTCAAGATGAATTTCCATGTCAATAAAAATTGAACTACTAATAGTACAATTTAATTTCATGACTGCTAATTTGTTCTTAAAATAACAATAATAATCATAATCATAATATACATTATTTTATCATATAACCCTAAATTCACTATAAATTATATTCCAACATATTCCTAGAATTATATCCTCCTTTTACTTAATCGTACTAACTTAAATTTCAATCAAACATGTTCCATATTTTTTCTTAATTATTATTACATAATACAATACCTAGGCCATTAGGTTAATTTAAATAAAGAAACTAAGGATTTACCTCGAATCCCGAACCTTAGGTGTGGTATTGAGTCTAAGATGTAATGACATCAATCATGCTCGAGAAAGAAATACGCTTCAGCGGTACGAACGGCGGTCCTGGTCGCGCACGTGCTGCACGCGCTCTATTGGCTCGAGCGGACTACACATGGTGCCTGGGGGCTTGGGCGTCGGGGCACCTGGTCGCTGGGCATCTGGGGGCCCAGTTGCCCAATTGCTTGGGCGCCTGGTTGCCTAGGCGCCTGGTCACTTGACCAGAACGGAGGAGATAGAGTGTCGTTGGGCATCGGTAGAGAAGAGGAGAGAGAGAGAGAGAGAGAGAGAAAGAGGGTGGGAAGGCCGGTATCGATGAGGGCAAAAGGAAGAGGCGCCGGTTGGTGCCGGCTATAGTTAGGACGTTTAGATTTAGGGTTTTCTTTGGGAAAAAGATGAATAGTAATCTTCATCTTTAAATATATATATATTTTTTTGGAAATCTAACTTAACCCTAACTAAAATTTCTTCATGGGCCATTTTTATTACTTAACCACTAAGCCCAACTAAATTAAAATCTATTAGTTTTCTTCTGGCGCAAAATCGAACTCCGAGTTCGGTTTTAGATTTGAATAAGAGGAGGACGGGCTCCAACGGGTCAAGTCTAAATTAATTAACTAAGACTTCTAACTAAAGTAAAGTAATACAATTTCACCTTTAAATAAACATACTCACATATTAACGCATAACAAATAATAAATCAATAAAATAATTATTTATTTCTGATTGGCATATCAAACGTTACGACCTCCAAGTCTTTTTCGCCGTGAATTAATCAATTTACTATCAATCATGAATACATCAAATTAGTGGTTTAGAACATAAATTATATATTTATATATATATAAAGTTTAAAAAGAAAAATAGAAACTAAATCTCGGATATTGCAGTACGTCTTCTATATAAGGACTCATTTTTATCTATAAGAGGTAGAGGTGACAACGAGATTGATCTTTTGAATATTGTTTAATACAAGTATGGTTTGCTAAGCACTTAGTCTCTTGAAACCCTTTACTTTCCATAAGATGTTCTTTCTTTTTCTTGATTGTTCATCTAATATTCTATCCTGTTGTAGTCTATAAGCAGTTGGTTAGTATAGGTGAACAAGAGTATTCTCTGAAGGTAGCATAGAGGTGAAAATAGACTAGAAGCGCCGCTAAAAGTAGCTTGACCATTGTTAATAGACATGCTTATACACCCAAAAACCAAACAATACAAGAGTACAATTACTCTTAAAATCGGCAACTATGAGCATCATGCAATCATGCTCATAATCGTTATATAACCCACATTATCAAGTTGTAAATTACCTAAAACATACAGTTCTACTAAAGAGCGAATATTGCTAACCTTGAAAGAGGAAGGAAAAATGAAGTCTTGATGATGGTCTGGAAAACTATCCAAGGCTTGAACAAAATAGAAGTGAGACGTGTCCAATTTATTCAAGATAGCAAGAAGAAGAAAGAATAATGAAGCCTAAAAAAAGTAGAAAAATTTACCTTAGTGGATAACTAGGAATTGCCGAAGGAGGATGGAGGAAGGGTGGCTGCTGGTGGCTTCGGTTGTGAGAGGGTGAGTGTAACACCCCCAGTTTAGGAACTGTCCTAAGCTGAGAATGTTACATCAATCTACTCAGAAATAATCAACTATCCATTTAAAACTCAACAATACCTAAAAGAGTCAAAAATGTATTTTAACAAATCCTCACTATCCCAATATTTAATCAAAACAAAAATAGCGGAAACCTCAAGAATTTAAACCATTCAAAAAATATAATCATCTTATTACATAAAGTAAGTTTGAAACAAGTTCCTGTGTATCATAGCTCGCCCACAAGCAACCTCTTTGCCCCATCTGGTTACATATCATCTGAAATGAAACATAAGAAAAAGAAATGAGCTAAGAAGTCCAGTAAGTAACCTCATGTATGAATGCATAAACATGTCCTACATGTTATGAAATTTTAAGATTTTACCTTTTAAATGAAAAACTTTCCAAACATTCCCTTTTTGAAATCTTGTTACAAAACATTTCCTTCAAAATTCACTTACAGTAAAACATTTCATTTTCCTTTTATTCGTGAGCTCATTGAGTGTAATGCCTAGCCACTAAGCTTGTAGTAGGCTATTCTTATTTGGAACCTGATTCCATTCCTACCGGTAGAACCGCAAAGCGGKTGACATTCCTTCTTCAAAAAGAAAAAGTTTTCTTTCCATACTTTCACTTCCAAGAAGGTGAACATTCCATTCTTACCTATCCTCCAAGAGGGTAGGGTCGGGGCGTTGGTCCCCCATACCCCATTTCCCACTCACATCTTTTGTGGCCAGGTTTACACTCTTTTTCGAAAACTTTAATAATTTCAAATCTTTAGCATTTTCYTTTAAAATTCCATTTCCTAAACCATTCACTTTCTAAGTGTGTGAATGGCTTATGCCAGAAGTGATGTAGAATTCTAACTACATGCTCATGACATGAAATGCATACACCCATATATAACATATCATTTGACCACTGTACAAAATATGAAATATGATAACATATCATTCGATATAAAGGTAAAACAGGATATGAACACATGTGACACTTCACTCAATTTACACACATCAACATACAATCCATACACAGCATATTAGAGCARCTAAAAGAGTTCAATTAGATTCATTTATAATGTTAATGAGATATGATGATTACTTACCCGGAGTCCTTTACGTTAACCGGGTTCTTACTTACATYAACCGGGTTCTTACTTATGTTGTGAAGTGAACTCCTTCAACTGATCTCAATGTAAGGCCTCAAAATGACCTAGTTGATTACAGAAAGGGGGTCTACTTAGTTCGATCTTCCCAACTTAGGTATTATGTGTTTAATCCAAAAATATCCTTTATTAATTTATAAATTCAAATTTAGTTCTCATATTATCGAATATCACGTTTTTAAGGTTACAATTCAATTCCTTAGCTAGGGTATAAACCTAATATATATTCGCCCATTAATTCACTTCAAGGCAAAATTATGTACAGGTCATAAATTTCAATATTAAATGTTAGCGTTTTCACCTTAAAATTCACGATATCCAAATGTTATGGGAGCGGTATTGGATTCCCGGGCATGTGCTCGAGTGACACGCACAACAGCCCTGGGCGTCGGGCATCGGGTGCCTGGGCGCTCGGCACTGGGCTTGGTGCGCCCGTTTGCACTGGCACTGGCACTGGCACTGGCACCTGGGTGTAGAGCGCCTGGGTGCTTGCGATTTTTGGAATGGCTGGGTTCCTATTTCTCAAATGGTGGGCAATAGTGAAGGATGCTGACTTAGTGCTCAATTCGGGCTGGAGAGCAGGTGAAGATTGGCATGGAATGTTGTCGGTGATGAGTGCTAGCAGTTCAAACTCCAAGTCGCTGGCCGAAGTCTGGGCAAGGGAAGAATTAGAAGGTGGAGACAGGATCGGGGTCACGAGGGTGGAACGGGCTGGTGGGTGAGAATAGAGGTGGCTGTGTGGCATGAGGAACGATGTGGAACGCGAGCAGAGGTGACTGTTTGGCATTGAGATCCCGTTCATCTTGGTGCCGGCGATAGTGTTTCAGTAAACTAATTTGGTGATGGCTCGGTGGACGGGATCTTCTTTGGCTGGTCCCCACCGACTGGAGATGGCCTCATGTTGTTCTGTGCTTACTTCGGTTGAGTCGAGCGACGAGTGGTGCTACGAGTGGACCTCGAATATGCAGACGGAGAACTGGGCAACCCTCATCTCGCTGATTGATAGACCGATGCAGGCTGCACAATTGAGGAGAGTGAGGCTGTCGGCGTGTGCGGTCGAATCTGCATCGCCTAGCCGTGATTGGAKAGTATGTGGGGGACAGCTGTGGAGATGCGGCATCATTAGAGGATGAAGAAGACAACTCCATTACCTACGACGCTACTCTTCATCCCATTACAACGATCAACAGATGGATGTTGGACTTGGCTTGGCCTATAGTGGCGGTCTAGTTTGGTGGAGGTGAGCAGCTGAGATGAAGCAGCAATAACGGTGGTATGACAGAAGGGGACGCCATCTGTTCAATGAAGAAGAATAAGCAAAAAGATTCTAGGTTTTTTTTTTATATATTTATATTTTGGGCCAAAATCCAAACCCTTTGGGCCTTCCCATCCAAATCTGACCCAAAATCCATAATTTAAATGTAACGAGCTTCCTTTCGATAAAAAGCCCAATTTTCGACTAACAAATAAATGGGCCCACGAGTCGAGCCTTTAACCAAACGATAACTCTTATTCGACATGGACAATATTTTCGTACTTATTAAATGTGTAATTTCAAAATATTAATCACATACAAAATTTTCAACCCTAGTTGGCAGACAAATTCACAAGATCAAACAAAAATTCATAAAAGTAAAATCTTGAGTGTTATAGTGAGAGTGTTGATAGAGAAAGATAGTGAAGTGAGTTAAGAATTTTAGAGGTTTTGCTAAGAGAAAAAGCTAATGGTAGCTGGCTAGGAGGTATATATAAAGCGGATGAGTGAATTACATGAATAAAGAATTAATTTTCCTTCAGGAATTAAAAAAGCTTATTGATAAGAAATGTTAAAGACTTCTTCAAAAAGCCTTTTAAATGAATGAGATTAAAGAAACAGGAGGGGAGAATCAGTTAAGGGAAAGAAATAGGAAGATTAAAAGAAATTTTATATAAAACATTAGGAACCAATCGACTAGGGCAAGATAGAAAATCAAAAGGAAAATTCAATAAACCAATGGTAACCAATAAAAAGCCATGAATGTAAGTTGGATTCTAGTGATTACAAGAAAACAAAACCACATGCAACCATAGGAAAGGGAATCGGTCATGGAAGAAAGAAAGAATACAAGAAGAGATTCAAATTAAGGGCTTCAAGACAAAACTTATATGCTCTTTGATTTTTATGTAGGATGATGGAATCTAATCAAAGGAAATAAAACAAAAATGCAYGCAAGACCATGCACATGTTAGAAAGGTGGTCTAAGAATTCAAAATTGAACCACCTAATTTTCGGCCAAGCTTAGGAAACAAAACGAGAAATTTTTCTTTTCAACGAAAGGAAATGCTCGGATCATTATTGTCTAATCTAATTTAATTCCCTATTTGGTCTAATCATAACTAAATAATTCTCTAATCATTCCAGATACTCTAATTATCCAACTCAACTTCTATAATCTCATAAGCACGTATTCCTAGGGTGGTGACCTAGTAGAAATRCAGGTCGTTACACTTCATAAGATTTGTAGTGTGTCGTTGTATGTGTTTATCATTAAATAATGTTGGGCATCATCAAATTTGTACACTTGGAACTGCAAACTAAATTCTTTAGGTAATTCATTTGGCTCGAAAATTTCATTCTTTTTGTAATACCCGAGATTTCTTTTTATGGATTTTTGTTTGATCTTGTGAATTTGTGTGCCAACTAGGGTTGCATAATTTTCTATGTAGTTAATGTTTTAATTGTGCATTAACAAGTGTGAAATTATCGTGTTTATCAGATTAGGGCCCTTGGTTGGTTAGAGACTCAACTGTTGGGCTTATTCATTTTCATTCGGAAAACTAGATTTTTATCGAAAGAAAGCCCATTGAATTTAATTTAATGAATTGGATTAGTTACAGATGGGAAGGCCCGAAAAATTTACGTTACGGCCTAAGTTTAAAAAAAAAAAAAAAAAAAAACCCAAGTTTTCTTCATCTTCCTCCCCTTTATGCCACTGCCACCCTCACTCCCAGAAATCCTGCCACTTGCATCCCACTTTTCTCCCTTAGCTTCCGCCATCCTCTTGACCCTCATGGCAATCACTGCATTTCTTCTTCTCCCCTCTTCCTCCTGCCCGACGCAGCTTTGCTGTCGAAATTTCTAGAGCCGTCGCTCAGATCTGGATCTTCTCTCATGGCTCGGTTCGGACATCGGACCTGTGCATCGCTCGCATAAGGGTCTGCTACCCAAAATAGAAGCTTGCTGGACTTTGTTGCTGTCGCCTCAGTCACCACCTTGCTGCTCATTGTTATGCGAACTCTACGGGACCGAACGAGCACTGGTGTTGGAGATCGTTGCTTGACGAGGTGCTTCCAACTCCTTGGCTTTGACCAGAATAGGGAGCACTCGTCCGATTGGGCCTTGCCTTACCGAATCGATCTCTTCCCCCTCTGTATCTTCTCGCTGTTGTCTTGCTCGCCGACTGCCGTCGGCATTGCTTTGCGACTTGACCGAGTGTCTTCTGGGTGGAGTTGCTATGGTTGGTAGCTAATCTTCTCGGGAAGCTACTTGTCGACTAGATCTTCCTAGATCTGCCTTCATCTTCTTCTTCTTCTCCTCTGCTTGCCGCTCGAAAAGGGAAGCTGAATCTTCTGTTGTCACTTGCCAAAACTGCTAGAGTCATTGCCATCTTCTTTGCACGTTGTCTCATAGTGTTCTGGTAAGCCGCCACTGCCGATTGCCCGTCGCCAGATCCACCAAGTCCAAATAGATGCCAATGCTGATCTACTCGTCGCTGGAAGTCGTCGAAAAATTGAATCCAGTTGGCTGTTTGCTAGCTTCCAGAAACAGCAAGCATTAGGCGCCCAGCAGCAACAAGCACCCAGCAAGCACCCAAGGGCCCAGTGCCCAGCGCTCAGGAGCCCRATGCCCCGACTCCCTGACGCTCAGGCCCCCCGAGCCCAGGCGCCCAGATGCCTCGACGCCCAAGCACCGAGATGCTATTGCGCGTGCCGMTTGAGTTCACTATCACTGGACGACTCTTTTACTAGTCGAGAAACGTGTGCCACTTAGCTTGTTTAAGACTAAGTTAGGCTTGCTACACTTCTTAAAGGTTATTAAGGCTTTAAGATATGAAGGTTTGATATTAAGAAGGCTTCGGTATGAGTGGAAGAGGTTTTTGTATTAAGAAAGCTTTTGGGAGAACTTTACAAGAGAACTTTTTCCCAGGAAGGTTGGAGCAAATGAGCTTCACCCCTATTCATAGTAGTAGGCCTAGCCTTCCACCTCCTCTTGGGAAGGTTCTAGAGTGGCCTATCTTCAAGGATTGTGCAAAAGAGCTYTAGAGTGTTCCTRCAACACCTATACTACTCTATATGGTTCTAGAATAGTCTATAAGTATGTATAAGATTCCCAAAGGTTCTTGGACAGCCTAGAACCTTCTACCATGTCCTAGAGAGGGCCTAGGACGTTCCAGGATCTTCTAGGGTCATCCGGGATGTTCTAGATTCTTCCGGGCAGCACCATACTCTTCCGGAGTCTTCTGGAGTGCTCTAGAACGTTCCAGAGTGTTCCGGGACCTTCTAGCTCATCCTTGAGCATTCCGAAACCTTCTAAAATACCATACGTGACATCCTCCCCCACTTTAAGTCTTGACGTCCTCGTCAAGCATAGACCGGTACTCCTCGATCTTTTCCTGAAATTGCCACAAGTCATGTTCCCGCTCCCAGCTGGCTTCAGTATCGAGTAGTCCCTTCCATCGAACATAATACTCCATCCAGTTGGGTATGTCTCGCTTGTGGATCACTCTATCTGCTAGAATCTCATCCATCTCTTTATCATATGAGATCACATTTGCTACTGGAGCACGATAAGATTCACTTTTCGATTGGTCTTCTTTATCTCGATGATAAGGTTTGAGAAAACTTACATGGAACACCGTATGGATCTTCAAGTGTGGTGGTAAAACCAACTTATACGAACGAGTCCCTACTTTTTGAACCACTTCATATGGACCTTCGTACCTCTGAGTCAAGCCTTTGTGCACCTTCCGTGTTGACTTGAACATCTTCTGAGGAAGCTTTACCATCAGCTCGTCTCATACAATGAACTCCCGTGGTTGCCTCTTTTCATCGGCCCATTTCTTCATACGTCTAGCTRCCTTGGTTAAGTATGACCTAGCGATGTCCACTTTTCTGTCYATCCTTTTGCAAACTTGTATGCAAGTGGGCTAGCTCCTTTGTATCCTTTGGCTAGTTCTTGCGGTGTTAGTGGTTGTTGACCCATGACTAGCTCAAAAGGACTCTTGCTAGTAGACTCACTCTACTGTAGGTTGTAGGAAAATTAGGCAACATCCATTAATTTCGCCCAATCCTTCTGGTTGGCGCTCAAAAGTGTCTTATGTATATCTCCAATAAATGATTCACCCTCTCCGTCTGGCCATCTGTCTGTGGGTGAAAATTGGTGGAGAAGTGGAGATCCGAGCCCATAAGCTTGAACAACTCCTTCCAAAACTTCCCTGTGAACTGCGGATCTCGATCACTTATGATGGTCCGAGGAAGTCCCCAATACTTCACTACATGCTTGAAAAGCAACCGTGTAGCTTTCTCGGCCGTACAGTCTTTCGGGGCAAGGATGAATGTTCCATACTTAGACAACCAATCCATGACTACTATTATGGAACTACATCCCTTAGACATGGGCAATGCTAAGATAAAGTCCACGGATATRCTCTCCCAAGGACGTTCTGGAACGGGCAAAGGCTCCAACAAACCTGCTGGTTTGGCCTGCTCTATCTTGTCTTGTTGGCACACAAGGTAAGTCTTCACATATGCATCCACATCATCCCTTAGATTAGGCCAATAGTAAGATCGTTCCACAATCGCTTTCATGCGATGGGTGCCTAGATGCCCAACCCATTTCGAGTCATGGCACTCCTTTAAGACTTCCCTTCTCAGGTTGTTCCATTTCGCAACATATAACAGATTCCCAACTGTGAGGAGAAGTCCATCTTCAACCCAAAACTTGCGCATTTTACCTTTCTTTGCCATCCCAATTAAGTTCTTAGCAAAAAGTTCATGGTTCAATCCTTCCTTGATCYGATCGATGAGCGTGCACGTCACTTGGGTTATGCCTGCTAACTTCGCCTTATGACTTAAGGTATCAGCAACGACATTGGCTTTCCCCAGCTTGTACTCCATGACATAGTCGAAGTCTGTCAAGTAGTCTTGCCAACGAGCTTTCTTGGGACTTAACTTCTTCTAGTTCTAGAAGTAATTGGTCGCCACTTTATCGGTCTTGATTATAAACCAACTCCTAAGCAGATAATGCCTCCATACCCGAAGGCAATGGATGATGGATGTCATCTCCTTATCATGCACTGTGTATCTTCTCTCAGCTTCATTCAGCTTCTGACTTTCGTAGGCTATAGGGTGATCTTCCTGCGTCAATATTCCTCCAATGGTAAAGTCGGATGCGTCTGTGTGTACCTCAAATGGCTTCAAGTAATCGGGGAGCTTTAGAACTGGCTCTTCCGTAACGACTAGCTTCAAGTCTTTAAAGGCTACTTGGCACTTACTTGTTTACTCCCATGTTGTATTCTTCTTGAGTAGCTCCGTCAAAGGTGTAGCTCTAGCAGAGTACTCCTGGATAAACCTCTGATAATAATTCACTAGGCCTAAGAACGATCTTAGCCCAGGCTGTAATACCCAAGATTTCTTTTATGAATTTTTGTTTGATCTTGTGAATTTATTGTGCCAACTAGGGTGGATAATTTGCTATGTGGTTAATGATTTAATTGTACGTTAATAAGTGCAAAATTGTCGTGTTTGTTTGATTAGGGTCCTTGGTTGGTTAGAAGCTCGACTCGTTGGGCTTATTCGTTTTCATTCAAAAAACTAGATTTTATCGAAAGGCCCATTAAATTTAATTTAATGGATTTGGGTTAATTATAGATGGGAAAGCCGAAAGGATTTGGGTTACGGCCCAAGTTAAAAAAAAAAAAAAAAAAACCTAGAATCCTCTTCTTCTTCTAACTCCCCATTGCTGCCACCCAAACCCTAAGCCACCCTACCCGCCGCTATCGTGTCTCCCTCTGCCTACCCGACATCCTCATCGTGGCCCTTCCTTTCTCTTTCTCCACTCTCCCCCTTTCCCGCTGCCTTCACCGCTGCCCCTCATCTTCTGTCTTGTCTACATCACTGATGAACGACCGCTGAAGCTGTAGTTCTTCGCTCGTCGATCTTTGCACATAATAGTTGGACCTGAGCGATCGACGATATGCTCTGCTTATCGAATCTCTGCGTACTGCTTGCTTCGACCAAAAAGCCTTCGCCACTTGAATCGAAGCTCTGCCAAGCGGCCAGTCGATCTGTACGTGTCGCCGCTTTAGCCCAGCCTTTGCTCGACCATCTACACATGCTGCCAGCTGCTCGCTAGACCATCTGCGCACGTCGCTAGCTGCTCATCTGCTGCTTGTGGTTTGACCAGAAAAGGGAGTTTCTAGATCTGGAACCAGCAACAGCTTGGCGCTATTCGGTTATTGCTCGCCGACTCTCTCCCGTCACCAACCAGGAGCGGGTTGTCTAAAGCTCGACCAGTCGACTAGGTCAGATGTTGTGCACCATGCTCAAACTAGCTGCGCACGCTACCGCTTGTTCGCGACCAGATCTGTAGTGTTGACGCCGGTCAGAAAAGGGGTCTCTTGCTCGGAGTGAACATGCATTCAGGCAGCTGCTGCACACGTCCTGTTCTCCTCCGCAAGTGCACGTGGCTGATCAGTGCTGCTCGCCGATTAGATTTGCTGGAGTAGTGACCAACACCTATCTAGGCACCCAGTGTCCAACAGCACCAGGCGCCCTGCAAGCGCCCAGTGCCAGTGCGAGGCGCCCGATGCCCAGACACCCAAGAACCCAAAACCATTTCCTGAGACAGTAAGACTTTATAAACTAAACCATTTCCTGAGACAGTTAAGACTTTATAAACAAAGGGTGAAAATATTATTAATTAATATTGTAATTTATGACTTATGAAATTATATCCTAAAGTAAAATTGTGGAGAACATAAATATAGGCTTAATACCCAAACGAAGGAGTTTTAAATTGTAAGCTTTAAAAAGACATGATAATTGGTAATGTGGAACTAAAAAATGGATTAATAATTAGCAAAGGATATTCTTGGATTAAACACATAATACCTAAGTTAGGACGATCAAATTAAACAGATTTTTTTTCTATAATCACAACTAGGGTCGTTGCAAGTGCCATGACGTTGAGAACAGTCGAGGGATTTCATTTCGCGACTTAAATAAGAACCTTTAACGTAAAGGACTCCGGTAAGTAAACTCTCACATCTCATTAATGCTTATGAATTGATGTAATTGAACTCTTTTGGATAGTCTATATGYCGTGTATGGATTGTACTATGAGGTGTTAATTGCGTGGAATGTTACATTTKTTTTATATGCTGTATTACTTTTATGTCGAATAATATGTTAAATACAGTTGTACGCATTTCATGTTATGGGCATGTAGTTAGTGTTTTACATCATTCCTGGCATGAGACATTCATACACTGAGAAGTGAATGGTTTAGGAAATGAAATTTTGAAAGGGAATGTATTTTATAAATTGTAACGTGTTCAGGAAAATGTTAAAGTTTTTGGAAAGGAGTGTAAACCTAGCCATGAAGGATGTGAATAGAAAATGGGGCGTGGGGAACCGTTGCACCCGATCTTACCCTCGGGGAGGGTAGGTAATGATTAACCTCGGGGAGGTGAAGAATGTAATCGGGTTCCAAAGAATGGCCCACTGCAAGCCTAATGGCTAGGCATGATTTATTGCAGAAAAAGTCAAAATACCATTGGATATCTAGTATTCTTTTAATATTTCAAGAAAWTTTTGAGGCTTAGTTGGAAAACTAGTCCTACTAATAGAATTAACGATCATTACCTAGTTTTCACCATGGGTTGCACATGTATTGTTCATAAAGAAGAATGATGGATATATAAGGTTATGTATAGACTATATAGAATTGGATGAGGCGACGATAACGAATAGATACCCATTGTCTAGGGTTGATGATTCATTAATCAACTTCAGGTGATAGATATTTTTCTAAGATTGATATGTGATCAGGCTRCTATTGATATGGCTTCTTAAGAGGCAACATGGAAAGGAAACAAATGAGAGGCGTACTAAGTACCCACAAATTTTTAGTAAACTCTAAATTTCGAAGATGAAATTTATTTTATGGGATAGGATATTGTAATATCTGAGATTTCTTTTATGGATTTTTATTTGATTGTGTGAATTTGCATGCCAACTAGGTAACGTTCTTTGTAGTTATTGTTTTAATTGTACGTTTAATAAGTATGAAATTATCGTGTTTGTCCRATTATGGCCCTTGGTTGGTTAGTGGCCCGACTCGCAGGGCTTATTCGTTTTTGTTCGGAAAACTAGATTTTTAATCGAAAGAAAGCCCGCAAATTTAATTTAAGGATTGGATTAATTACGGATAGGAAGGCCCGAAAGATTTGGGATAGGGCCCAAGTTTTAAGAAAAAGAAAGAAAAAAATGGTAGAAACCCTAGAATCCTCTTCTTCTTCCTCCTCCCCATTGCCACCGCCGTCCAAACTGTAGCCCACCCTACCCGCCTCCTTTTTCTTCTCTTCTCACTGTTGCCATCTAGGACTGCCACTACCCGTTGATCGCCGTTCATCCTCTCCACATGGCCATTCCTTGCAGATCCACCATCGCTCGGCTGTTGTCTCCATCTTCATGCTTGAGATCGTCTAGATCTAAGCCCCGCGACACAGCCTGACTGCGCGAACTGCTCGGTTCCTCGCCGTGCCTGAGGTCGCCCATCCTCCGCTCGCCCAGATTGCTGACCACCTGTTCACGTCGCTACAATTTGCCCAGATCTGCGTAACTGGAGCTATTGGCTTCTAGATTTGCCTGCTAGTTCACAACCATCATCCATCCTCGGCTGCTGCTTACCGCCTTCTTGTTATGCCGGGATGGGTTGCTGCACTCCAGAGGCGCGCAATCCGCATCCATCGAAGTCAGCCATAGCCACTCCAGACCAAGCGGTCCGCCCAGCTCTGCCTCCATCTTCTTCTTCTTCTTTTCTTCATCTCGGCTCGACCAATTTGCATCCAGATCTTCCTTGCATACCGCCGCAGTTGTTGCTGCTGCGGGTTACAGCTGCCTGTTGCGAGCGCTACTCGTCACCAGGAGTAGGGGCCTAAGAAGGCAACAGCTGTCTTCCTCGCTGGTGCTCAGTGAGGGCAACTGAGAGGCTATTGCCGATGGTCGACTGATTGTCGGTCAGCTGAGTTTTCAACCAGGAATAAGGGATAGCAGCAAGGCCCAGGCGCCAGGTGCCCAGATGCCTAGATGCTCAAATGCCCAAGAACCCAAAATCATTTCGGAGACTCTTGGACTTTGTGACTTAAAAAGTGAAAATATTATTAATTAATATTGAAATTTATAACTTATGAAATTATATCCTAAAGTAAAATTGTGAAGAACATAAATTAAGTTTACTACCCGAACGAAGGAGATTAAATTGTAACTTTAAAAGACGTGATAATTGGTAATGTGGGAAATAAGTATGGATTAATAATTGGTAATTGACATTTTTGGAATGAACCCTGAATATTTATTCAAAGTTGGGACAATCATACTAAATAGACTATCTTTCTGTAATCAAAATTAGGTCGTTTCAAGTGCCTTGGCGTTGAGAACAGTCAAGGAATTTTATTTTACGACTTAAATAAGAACCTGTAACGTAAAGGACTCCGAGTAAGTAAACTCTCACATTCTCATTAACGTATGCGTGTGATTGTTATTTAATCCGAGATTTATGTAAGTAAATTCTCCCATTTTATTAAYGCATATGATTGGATGTATCTGAATTCTTTTAAGCAGATTTATGTGTTGGATATGAGATTCTATGCAAGTAAACTCTTACATTCTCATTAACATATATGTGTTATTGTTATCTGAGTTCTATTTAAGTAAGTTCTCCCATTACATTTACCCATATGATTGGATGGATCTGAACTCGTTAAGTAGATTTATGTGTTGGATATAAGATTCTATGTACGTAAACTCTCACATTCTCATTAATGTATGTGTGTGATTGCTATTTAATCCAAGATTTATGTAAGTAAATTATCCCATTTCATTAAAGCATATGATTGGATGTATCTGAATTCCTTTAAGTAGATTTATGTATTGGATATGAGATTCTATGTAAGTAAACTCTCACATTCTCATTAACGTATGTGTGTGATTGTTATTTAATCTAAGATTTATGTAAGTAAATTCTCTCATTCTCATTTAGTTGTGATGTAAATGTATTGTTATTATGATTGAATCTTCTTACATGAATTGAATGTCTATGTAAGTAAACTCTCACATTCTCATTAACGTATGTGTGTGATTGTTATTTAATCCGAGATTTATATAAGTAAATTCTTTCATTCTCATTGACATATATATGTAACAGCCCCAGATTAGGAACCTTATCCTAACTCGAGAATGTTACATCATTCCACTCGCAAAACAATCAACTACATTTAAAACTCAACATTTATTCAAAAATCACAACGAAACTTCAATAATTTAGAACATTTAGAAATATTTATCTTATTTCATAAATAAATTTGAAAATCAATTCTAGGGTATCGTAGCTCGCCCACAAGCGACCTSCTTGCCCCATCTGATTACATATCATCTGAAATGACACATAAGAAAAGGAAGGAGCTAAAAAGCCCAGTAAGTAACCCCATGCATGAATGCATGAACATGTCCTGCATGTCATGAATTTATAAAATTTCGCCTTTAAATAAAAACTACTTTCCAAACATTCCCTTTTCAAAATTTCTTTACAAAACATTCCCTTCAAAATTCACTTACAGTAAAAACTTTCCATTTCCATTCGTTTGTGAGCTCACTAGAGTGTAACGCCTAGCCACTAAGCTTTGCAGTGGGCCATAGTTATTTGGAACTCGATTCCTATAACACCCCAAATTTTCCTTTATTAAATTGTTAGATTTTGTGTGAAATTTGTATGCCAACTGGCTTGGACGTGTAATTTTAGGCTAAGGGCTCGGTTTGTGAGCTTAATTATTTATTAAGACGGAAGATTGGACTTTTATCGAAAGGAAGCCGTTGTGTGTAATTTGCGGGTTTCGATTAAATCCTGATAAGAAAGCCCAACGGGCGAGTTATGGCCCAAAAAGGAAATGAAATAAATATATAGAATAAATAAATAAATAATAATCCATTAATTAATTAAAAAAAAAGAGGAGAAAAACGGGATGAGGAACAGTAAACCCTAGCCGCCCTCATCCTCCTTCTTCTTCTTCTTCTTCCTCTTCTCTTCCTCTCTCGCCGCCTCCATGAAGGAACGCCGTGATTTTCCTCTTCATGAGGCCGACCCTCACAGTCCCGCTGTCTCGCGGTTTCTGCCTCCCTCGCCGCATTTGAAATCGCCCAGACCCAAGCCAAGACGAGCCGGCGTTCGCCCACCGGCTCTGCCATCCTCACGCGGCTGACGCTGCTCTGTCGATAGCTCGCCGCTGCTRCCGCGTCTGCCATCCTCCCTCCACCCGACCCGACACTACTCGTCGTGGTCTTCCCTTTCACTTCCACAGCGTTCGATTTTCGGAGCAAGGATCGAATCTGCAACGATCCGACTCGCTCRCCGTCGCCTCGGACCGATCGTATTCAGCCAGAGCCCTCATCGGTAAGCCTTCTTCTTCTTCTTCTCCTTCCGCCTAGACGACCCGATCTGTGCGGATTGCATCAGATCGATCGTCGCGGTCGTCTCCTCATGTAGGATCGACGGATATGTGCAACATCGTCGTCGGACTTGACGTCGTCCCCTACGGTCCAATGCGAACCGATCTGCACGATGCCKTCGTSAAATCCGCCTCCGCCATGATTTTCTTGCCTCTGCTCAACGTCTTCCCTCTTTGACAGATCCGCCGTCTCCCTTGCTACTCGCAACGCTCCGACGTAGCCCGAGCTGCCACCATCGTCGTCTTCTTCTCCTCTGCTCGCCGACCTCCAGATCTGTTGGTCCACCGGCTTGGCTCAGATCCATTCTGCCTCTGTTCTACTGCTGCATCCCGTCAACCAGTTGCCGCGACGACATCGTTGCTGACCGGCGGAGACAACGCGGCCAAGGGCACAAATTGCCAGTGCAGAACCGGCCGCAGCAAGCGACGCCGAACGGCACGGTGTATGGACAGCCGTAGAGATCGTGCTGAATCGGCGGACTCGCAGAACAGCCGGTCGCCTGTTAGTTCGCAGCAGCGACCGGCAGCTCGCTAGCGCGTGAGCCGGTGAGCGGCACGCGAAACAGAATCACGGAGGGCCGCTCGTGGATCAGACGACGACCGAAGCGGACCCCAAAACGTTGGACCACGGCGGCCGCGCGGACGCACGACCCGCAGGCAAGACGGTGACACCGTTGT
>MEJB01000053.1:134479-152884 GCA_001752375.1 Rhazya stricta
TGGAAAGTTTTTCATTGAAAAGGAGGAACTTGAATTTTCATATGTAGGACATGTTCATGCATTCATGCATGAGGGTTACTTACTGGGCTTTTTAGCTCATTCCTGTTGCTTATGTTTTCCTTGCAGATGATATGCAACCAGATGGGGCGAGGAGATTGCTTGTGGGCGAGCTTTGATACCTGAGGACTGGTTTTCAAATTTATTTATGAAATAAGATGAATACTTTTGAATGTTTTAAATTATTGAAGTTTCTTTGTGATTTTCGTTTATTTTGAATGGTTTAGAAAGACTTCCGCTGTATTTCTATTTTGAATAATTGTTAAGATGGTAAGGGTTTTTTAAAGTTTATTTTTGAAATAGATAATTGTTTATTTTTGGAACGGGAATGACGTGGCATTCTCAGTTTAGGACAGTTCCTAATCTGAGGGTGTTACAATTTCATTCCTACCGGTAGAACTGCAAAGCAGTTAACATTCAAAAAAAAAGTTTTCTTTCCATTCTTCCACCTCCAAGGAGGTGAACATTGCATTCTTATCTGCCCTCCAAGAGAGTAGGGTTGGGTGCGCTGGTCCCCCACGCTCCATTTCCCACTCAGATCTTTTGTGGCTAAGTTTACACTCCTTTCCGAAAACTTTAACATTTTCAAAACTTTAACCTTTTCCTTTAAAATTCCATTTTCTAATCCATTCACCTTCTAAGTGTGTGAATGGCTCATGCCAAATGTGATGTAGAGTTCTAACTACATACTCATGACATGAAATGCATACCACCTTATATAATATAACATTYAACAAATAGAATAAAATATGAAATATAATAGCATATCATTTGACATAAAAGTGCTACATGAAATAAACACATTAACATTCCACACAATTATACACACATCATCATACAATCCCATTCACAATATATTCGAGCAACCAAAACAATTCAATTACATTCATTCATAACATAAATGAGATGTGAGGATTACTTACCCGGAGTCCTGTACGTAAATAGGTTCTTACTTAAGTTGCGAAGTGGACTCCTTTAATTGATCTCAATGTAAGGCCTCGAAATGACCTAGTTGATTACAGAAGGAGGCCTATTTAGTTCGATCGTCTCAACTTAAGTATTATGTGTTTAATCTAAAATGTCCTTTATTAACTTATAAATTCATATTTATTTCTCATATTATCGAATATTACGTTTTAATGTTACAATTCAACTCCTTAGCTCGGGTATAAACCTAAGCTATACTTTCCCTTCAATTCACTTCAGGCGTAATTATGTACAAATTATACAATCTCAATATTAAGTGTTAGCATTTTTATCTTAAAATTCACGATATCCAAATGTTGGGAGGGCGGTATTGGATTCTCGGGAGTGCGCATAGGCGTCGGTGCGCATGGGCGTCGTGCACCTGGGCGCCTGGGCACTGGGCACCTGCTGGGCTCCTGGTGCTGCTGGGCACTAGGCGCCCGCTGGCTCTGGGCACCCCAGGACTGGCGAACAGCCAGCCAAGGAAACCAGCAACAGATGGCCTACAATAGGCCTGTTTCCGGTGAACTCCGGCGAGGCAAGAGGAAACCGTCGAGCAGCGATCAGCCATGTGCACTTGCGGAGGAGATGTGTGCAGCAGCTACCTGAATGCATGTTCGCTTCGAGCAGAAGACTCCCTTTCTGGCCGGCATCAACTCTGCAAATCTGGTCTCTTCCTGACCGAGCGACGGCAAACCGAGCTGCTGTTGGTTCGGAAGCTCTCTTCTGGTCGGCGTCGGCTGAGATCTGATGGCAAGATGGAAGAAACTGGCGGAATGGACGTGTCAGGTCCAAGAAATTGCGTGTTCGAAAGCATGGTAGAGCAGGTGACTAGACGGACTCGGATCGCGCGCCTCTGGCGTGCCGCGACTCACCACAGCGTGCCTAGCAGCGGCGACAAGCAGTAGGCAAGGACGGCTCCAGTCGTGCAGATCTGGGCAACCCATAGCATCACGAACAAGTGGTCAGCGATCTCGGCGAGCCGAGGACGGGCGACCTCAAGCACGGCGAGGAACCGAGCAACGGGTCATGCGGCGAGGCTTTGTCGCGGGGCTTGGATCTGGACGATCGCACAGCGATGGAGATGGCAACCAAGCGATGGCGGATCTGTAAGGAACGGCCGCGTGAAGAGGAAAAACCGTGATCAACTGGCAGCGACAGTCCTAGACGGCGGCGGCGAGAAGAGAAGAAGAAAAGGCGGCTAGGGTTTTGGGCGGCGGCGGTGGGAGGAAGAAGATGAGAGTTTCTTTTAGGGTTTTTCTTTTTCTTTTCTTTTCCTTTTCTTTCTTTTTATTTTCTCATATATTTTCTTTTCTCTTTTTTTAATTTGTATTTTGGGCCGTAACCCAAACCTTCGGGCCTTCCCATCCAAATATAACCTAAAATTTGTAAATTTAATATAACGGGCTTCATTTTGATAAAAAACCCAACTTCCGACTAACAAATAAATAAGCCCACGAGTCGAGCTTTTAACTAAACAATAACTCTTATTCGACACGGACAAAGGTACGTTTTAAAAATATTAATCACATATAAAATGTCCAACCCTAGTTGGCACACAATTTCACGAGATCAAATAAAAATTCATAAAAGTAAAATTCGGGGTGTTACAATATGTGTTGTGTTATGGGATTGTATTATGAGGTGTGTTAATTGTGTGGAATATTTCATGTGTTTATATCCTGTACTGTGTTTATGTCGAATGATATGTTATATACAGTGGTACGCATGTCATGTCATGGGCATGTAGTTAGTGTTCTACATCATTCCTCGCATGAGACATTCATAATTGAGGAGTGAATGGTTTAGGGAATGAAATTTTGAAAGGGAATGTATTTTATAAATTGTAACGTGTTCAGGAAAATGTTAAAATTTTTGGAAAGGAGTGTAAACCTAGCCATGAAGGATGTGAATGGGAAATGGGGGTGTGGGGGACTGGCGTACCAGACCTTACCCTCGGGGAGGTAAAGAATGTAATCGAGTTCCAAATAAGAATGGCCCACTATAAGCCTAATGGCTAGGCGTTACACTCAGTGAGCTCACAAATGTAATGAAAGGAAATGCTTTGCAAGTTATACATTTTGAAAGGAAAGGTTTTGTAAAGAGATTTCGAAATGGAAATGTTTTGAAGTTTTTCARTTGAGAAAATGAGATTTTATAACTTTATGACATGTAGGACATGTTATGCATTCATGCATGATGTTTACTTACTRGGCTTTTTAGCTCATTCCTTTCTCTCGTTTTGCATTTCAGATCATGTGTAGCCAGATGGTGAGAGGAGGTCGCTTGGGGGCAAACCAAGATACCCTGAAGTCAATGTAAATTAATTTTATGGATTAAGATAGTTGCATTAAGTATTTATTATTTAGTTTAAATTCTTTTGAGCTTTCGCAAATTTGTGACAGTGAGTAAATGGGTGACATTCTCGGGTTAAGATAAGGTTTCTAATCTAGGGACGTTATAGAAGAATAACATTTTCACCTTTAAATCAACAAATTCTAAGTGTCTGGTAGTGGCGTTGTGCCCCAGGCGTGCGCTCAGGCAGCGCGCGCGCAGGGGGCCTGGTCGCCTTGTCGGCTGGGCATCAGGGTGCCAAATTGCCGGGGCTTCGAGCTGCTCGATCGCCTGAGCGTCGGGGCCCTCGGGTGCTTGGGCGTCGGGGCGCTCGAAGCGTAGGTGACCCCAAATCTGGAGCTGGCAAATAGCCAGCAAAACCCCAGCTTCTGGCTGCTGTTGTTTCGAATACTCTCTCTAGCGAATGAAGGCGATGAGCAACTGGTAGTGGCAACCAGGCCAAAGCACCGTGGGATGACGCGCGACAGACTCGAAAGTCAAGCCGAAGTAGTGCAGAAGTGCGGGAGTTTGGACCAGGTTGCGAGTGAGGAAGGAAGAAGGAAGAGATGGCAGATCGGCCAGATCTGGTGGCAGAGGCATGGCGACAAAGTAGGGCGACAAAATCGGTGTCAATATTAGGTCACGGCTCCAAGCATTGGCGACTTGTGAGCAACCAGTAACTGCATGGCACGAGCGGGCGTCTTCGAGCACCAGTGAAGAACGGATCTAAACAAGCTCAAGATCCAAAGGGACGACGGCAGCTTTGGACTAGTGTTATGAAGACAGAGACGAGCAGCAGTGAGGAGAGATGACAACCTTTCTAGAGCAGCAAGATGGTTCGGACCGAGCCACAGTGGCGGATCGATGGTGTGACGGCGCTGAAACGGGATCGCTGCAAGTAATCCCATTGAGCAACAATCAGCCAGACCACGATCGATTGCGGAGGGCAATAAGGGACGTCGATGGGATGATCAGTGCGGCATCGACAGAGGAAGAAAGAGGCAGCATGAGCGGCAGGTAGGGTTTGGGAGGGAAAGGGTAGATGGCTGACTAGGTTCTCTTTTTTATTTTTTTATTTTTTTACTTCAAACTTGGGCCCTAACCCAACCCTTTGGGCCTTCCCATTCCATAACCAATCCAGTCCATTAAATTAAATTCTACGGACTTTCCTTTCGGTAAAAGTCTARTCTCCGAATGAAAAACGAATAAACCCAATAAGTAGAGCCTCTAACCAACCAAGGACCCTTATTCGATTAACACGACAATCTTATACTTATTAAACGTAYGATAAAATAATAACCACACAAAAAATTATCCAACCCTAGTTGGCACACATAATCATACGGCCATACAAAATTTATAAAATTTATAAAAAGTAAAATCCCGGGTATTATAGCGAAGATGGAAATTCTTCAACTTGTGGTAGATAACTGTAGTTTGATTAAGCAAACTAAAGCATTGCAAGAGGAGCTCAATATTTCTCAAACAAAATTAACTGAACTTTTGAAAGAACAGGAAGGTGTAAACAACATCTGAAACAAGTTTTAGATGAGTACCACAAAGCTTAATCAAGCTCTACATATGGGAAACCAGTTGGCGACAAATSTAGAATTGGATTCCAGAATGTGGGTGACACAAAACCTAATGTGGCCGCACTGACCGAAGACAAAAAATTCAAGCAAGCAAAAGAGACTTATAAGGTACCTAACTTAATTTCTACATGTCATTTTTGTGATAAAAAGGGACATATTAGACCAAAATGTTTTAAGCTACATTTCCATGTACATAAGATGTTTAATGAATCAAAAATTGCATCTACTTCATCTAGAGGGAAATAAATGGTTAAAATGAAATGGGTTCCTAAAAATCTTATTTGTGGTGATGAAAATATAAGAGCACTTTCCACTCAAGTATTTCTGGATTTAAGAAAGTCTTTTGGAATTTGTTTACAATAGTGAGTCATATTTTATTGAGGGTAATCGTGTGATCAAGTATATCATGTTTTTGGTTTCTAGTTCAAAAATTATTTCCAATATGTTGCACTTTCAGTTTGTATGTGGTCACTCTAAACCAAGTTTTCATTGTGCTCTATTACATAAGACTTATACTATGTCTAGGATGCCTTTCAGTTTTTGTACTTGTTAGTTTCCATTAAATTTTGTAGCAAGACCACCACTGAAGGACTACTACCAATTGGCAAGTGAAAGCCATCTTAGTAAGCAGTTCTGTATAATGACCCTATTCTGCGACTATTCTATTATGGAAAAGACTACATCAATACGTGAGTGAAAGTCACTGTTTAAATATTTATGAGTGGATTGTAGTTGCGTCGCGCCTAGTAACTGCTCTATTGATCACCATATTTTGGAACTGCATCCTCTTGGTCATATCTTGTTCTTGTTAATCATCCATGACTTACTTTGTAATTGATTTATCCTCTATATGATTTGATATCATTGGGTGATTATGCTTTGTGAATTTTTTTCACTGGGTTTAAATGTGGTTAGGATATTTGGAATTATCTCTATTTTTCCTTCTTTGTTTTTGAATTTCCTTCCCTAGGGTTTATGTGTGGCTTCTTTGGAGCTTTATTTTTTTATTTTTCTGTCTTCTTTTTTTTTTTTTTTTTGTTTACTAATCATTTGTCAAAGGGGAAGCATCAAGCATCACCTCAGAGGGAGACACTGACATTTGAGCTGGCTGAGACTGAGTCTCCAGGTGGGCAATCAAGTAGATTACTAGTTGGTTCTTAGTAATTGTCATAGTTTATGCTACTTAGCTGATAGTTGTTTTTGATTTCCGTATGATCCCAAAGGGAGAGAAGATACACTTGATTTTGGTTTTTGTTTTGGTTGTGCTTTATATCTCTTAGTTTGGTTTTTGGTTTTTTTGATTAAGTGTTGGCTGATAACAGTATCTCTTATACCAACTATTTGTTATGTTTGATAAATGAAATAAACTTACTTTGGTTATTGGCTTTACCAAGGTAATTGGAGTGTTGAGATTGAATATGATGTTGAGCGAACGTTGTTAAATTAACATGCCTTTGCATTACAAGAAATGATAAATTAGGTTGTTGTGTTCATATGAAAACAAAAAAGGAGGAGATTATAAGGACATAGGTTTTTGGATATTTATCAAGTGAACAATTGAGTTATCCTACATGATTAAATAGTACATGCCTTAATAGAATATATCTTGTAGTTAGACTTTTTAGAGTTGTTTATATAGGATAAGATTCTAATATAGGTTTTGTATTTTAAATACAGGCCTTGGTTATTATTGGATAAAAATCTCAATCCATTTAGAATTGTATTTTGATTAATCCAATCTCTAATACTATTTATCCGTGGAAATAATATCTTCTATTTATTACGTACCTTAGTTCTAAAGAAAGTTATCAAATGCAGAGAGAAAAGAACGTGGAGCTGAGAGAGACATATAGCTATATATGTCCATCGAGAAATACTGAGTAATGATTACTCAATATTGATCATTGTTTATGCCTGGAAATTACCTTGCTGTGATTCAACCTTTTATTCGAAGATTCAACCTATCGTAAGTTAACTCAGGAAGCTAGCTAAAAGAATTTCCATCAATAAGAACAAAGATTGTTCATACATCTTCATCAATAAACAATTCTAATATCTATCAACGGCTACAAGATTCAGCAAAAAAGGGAGTTCTACTTTTGTTGAATGATTGATGTATAAGTCTCTTGAATTCGTTTGATTTAGTGGATTGTATTTGACATCTAAACGTGGCCCCATGAATGTAGGCATTTATGTCGAACCATATTAAACCTTGTCTCAATTGTCTTAATTTTTATTTGAATTATTTACATGCAATTGGTAAGATTTAAACTTATGAACCAACTTAACAATTAAAGTAAAAATCATCATTTACATTATCAAACAACATGAACTCACAAACTTGTTGTGAAATCAAACAATAGGAATGACGTGAATGTCACCAACTTATTACGAAACCCAACAATTGATAAAAATGTGAACCACAAAAGCTTGTTGTCAAACCTGATGATTGATTTGACACAAGCTCCTAGATCGCTAAAGTCATATTTGAAACATGGAAACAAGAACAAGAAAACAAAGAACGATAGTCAAACTTGCCTTGCAATCGAAGGTTTGATACCAACTGATGCGAACTCTGCCCAAACTCATTGATCAAAACCTGACAACAAGCGGAAAAGTAACCCCATGTGTAATACTTGGGATATTACTTTTTATGAATTTTGTATGATCGGATGATTGTGTGCCAACTAGGGTTGATAATTTTCTATGTGATCATTTTTTTTAATTGTCGTTTAATTAAGTATGGAATTATCRTGTTAATCGAATTAGGGTTTTTGGTTAGTTAGTGGCTCGACTTGTTAGGCTTATTCGTTTCTCATTCGAAAACYAGATTTTTACYGAAARGAAAGCCTGTAGAATTTAATTTATTGGACTGGAATGGCTATCAAATGGGGAGGCCCAAAGGTTTCGAGTTAGGGCCCAAATTGAAAAGAAAAAAAAAAAAAAAACCTAAATTGGCTTAACATCGTCTAGCTCTCTTCCCCAAAATCCTTACTACAGCTTGCACCGCCTACTTTTTCCTCTGTCGATGCTGCATCGATCATCACCGCTGCCCCTTTCCAGTGATCAAGCATGCTTGTCAGTCGCTCGTCGCCTAGATATACTCGAGATCGTTGGATCTCTGGATCAAATCTGGTTTTTAGTCTAGAGCTGCCCAACACCACTCGTCCCTACCATCACCGCACCAGTCTAGAGCCATCTGGCCGGACCTCAAGCCACTCGTCATCCGTTCGAATCCGAGCTCATCCAGATTCTCCTTTTTGTACCAATGCTCGAAGACGCCCACTCGGAGCACGCAGTTTGTTGGTTGCTCACCAGCCTTAAGTGCTCAGAGCCATGACTAGATCTCGACGCTATGCTTCGTCGTCATGCCTCTACCACCAGATTTGGCCGATCTGCCATAGCCTACTCTTCTCTCTTTCTTCCTCCCTTGCGACCTGGTCCGAACTTTGAGCAGCGCTCGCGTAGCAGACCTGTTCTGCCTGCATCGCTCTAGTTTGACCTTCGCATCTGCCGCACGTCATCCCATGGTGCTTCGGCTAGGATGCCACTACTCGGTTGCTCACTGCCTTCGTCTGGCCAGAGAGGATGTTCAAACCAGCAGTAGCCCGGAGGCTGGGTTCCTTGCTAGATAGAGACGCCTAGGCGACCAAGTGCCAGGACGCCTAGGCCACTAGAGGCCTAGGGGACCAGGCATCGTGCGCGACCACGGCTGTTGCGCACGCGGCCTGAGTGCACACCTGAGGAGCAATGCTACTTCCGCAACACTTAGAGTTTGTCGATTTAAAGGTAAAAATATTGTTATTCGATTTTAGAATTTAATGACTTATATAATTATGCTCTATAGTGAAATTGTGAGAGAACATAGATTAGGTCTAATACCCGATCTAAGAATGATTTTAAATTGTATGAAGAATGTGTTTTGACTTAGAAATGTATTGTTTTTGGTATTACCATTATCAATTGTTGAGAGGACTAAAAAGCTATGAAATAAGTTGTACCTTTAAGAATGTGATAGTTTTGGCGATGTGGAATTAAGTATGGATTAAAATTAGCAAATGACGTTTATAGGATAAGCGTTAAATGTTTTAAGCTCGAACTATCGTGTTAAATGAATTTTCTTTTTGTAATCATAATTAGGTCATTTTTGAGCACATTGATGTTAAGAGCGATCGAGGGACTCTGCTTTGCAATTTATATAGAATTTTAACGTTAAGGACTCCAAGTAAGTAAATACCCATACCCACCTACTTATTCCATTGTGTGTTATGTGGTGATTATATTGGACTGTGTTATGAATGTGTTATGATTGTGTTGAATTATTTCATGTAATATTATTGTACTGTAATTATTAATGGTTGTTTAAATACAGATTATATGTAGTTCATGTCATGGGCATGTAGTTACTAGTAATACTACATCATTCCTGGCATGGAGCCATTTGTACGTTTAGAAAGCGAATGATTTAGGAAATAAAATTTGAAAGGAAATGAAATTTTAAATGAATTATTATCATGAAATGTTAAGATTTTGGAAAGGAGCGTAAATCTAGCCACGAAATATGTGAGCAGGAAATGGGGCCATGAGGACGGCGTACCCGGACCTTACCCTCTTGTAGGATAGGAAATAAGTCAACATTCACCTCTTTGGGAGGTGAAAAGATGAAAGACAAAGTTAAAATGATGTTAACTGTATCCGGTTCTACTGTAGGAAATGTGATCGCTTCCAAAGGGAATAATGGCGCGGCACTGCGCAAGCTTAATGGTTTAGGCATATACATAAGTGAGCTCACGACTTTAATGAAATGAAAAGTTTTTTTTCAAAAAGTTCTTTATATTTGAAAGGTCGGAACTTTAGCGGATAGTCTTTATAAAGTTTACTTGAGGCGTGAAATGTAACTTCATAGTATCATAGGTGGGGAATTTCACATAGGGCATTCCATGGGCATGAGATTTGGGCTTACTGACTTTCTCGAACGCCATTCGCATTTGCCTCTTGCTACATTTGCAGTGTGCTAGGCGGGGCAACGCAAGAATACAAAAAAGCACCTATTGCCATGGTGTTTGCCAACGTCCAAACTCTGCTCTACCCTTAGAGCATGAGGTAAGCACAGATACAACAGACGAAAAGCTTTGCTTTTAATGAGAAAATTGGTTGACAAGCAACCTATGCACCATTGTTTATAAGGTTAGCTTGCAGTCTTGCCTACCAAACTACTGAAGAATAGAACGCTAGCTGTCCCTCATTCTTCAAACTACGATACCAGAGAGACGAATGTTGCTTTGCTAAAGGTTAAAAAGCAACAGCCAATGCCAACGCCTGTGCACCCCCCCCGATTTAGGAAGCTGTCCTAACGCAAATCATTACATCACTCTGAGCCTTGCAAAAATCCAACTACTCATTTAAAACTCCACTTTATTCAACAGGCGAAAATCTGCGGACCCCTGCAAGGATTAAGCCTTAAAACTACGTACTTAATAGTAAGTGGAAGCCATTGAAGTGGACAATTATCTTACTACATAAAATTTATTTAAAGCATGTTCCAGGGCATCATTGCTTGCCCACAAGCGATCTCCTCGCCCCATCTGGTTAAACATTATCTGAAATGAAAAATAAGAGAAAGGAATGAGCTAAAAAGCCYAGTAAGTAAACCTCATGCATGAATGTATAAACATGTCCTACATGTCATGAAGTTATAAAATTTTACTTTTTAAATGAAAATTTTCCAAACATTCCCTTTTCAAATCTCTTTACAAAACATTTCCTTCAAAATATATAACTTTTAAAACATTCTATTTCACTTCATTTGTGAGCTCACTAAGTGTAATGCCTAGCCATTAGGCTTTGTAGTGGGTCATTCTTATTTGGAACCTGATTACATTCCTACCAATAGTACTGCAAAGCGGTTAACATTCTTTCATCTCTTCACCTCCTGAGGTGAATTATTACCTACCCTCCCCGAGGGTAGGGTTAGGAGCACCGGTTCTCCACGCCCCATTTTCCACTCACATCCTTCATGGCTAGGTTTACACTCCCTTCTGAAAACTTTAACTTTTTCCTTTAAAATCTCATTTCCTAAACCATTCACTTTYCTAAATATGTGAATGGCTCATGTCAGAAGTGATGTAGAACCCTAACTACATGCCCATGACATGAAATGCATACAACCGTATATAACATATCATTCGACAAACAGTACAAGATATGAACCAGTATATAACATATCATTCGACAAAAAAGTAATACGGGATATAAACACATGTAACATTCCACACAATTTATATACCTCAATATACAATCTCATACACAACATATTAGACCAACTAAAAAAGTTCAATTACATTCATTCATAACATTAATGAGATGTGAGGATTTACTTACCCGGGGTCCTTTATGTTATTGGTTTCTTATTTAAATTGTGAAGTGAATTCCTTCAACCGTTCTCAATGTAAGGCCTCGAAATGACCCAGTTGTGATTATAGAAAGAAAGTCTACTTAGTTCGATCATCCCAACTTAAATATTATGTGTCTAATCCAAGAATGTCCTTGTCAATTATAAATCCACATTTAGTTCTCATATTATCGAGTATCATGTTTTTAAAGGTATAATTCAACTCCTCAACTCTGGTATAAATCTAATCTATATTCTCCCACCAATTCACTTTAGGGCAAAATTATGTACCAGTCATAAATTCCAATATCTAAGTGTCTCAGAAATGGTATTGGGTTGCCGGGCATGAGTTCAGGCTGCGAGGGCAACAGCCTTGGGCGTTTGGGCATCGGTGCGCCAGGGCATCGGGCGCTTGGGCACTAGGCACTGGGCGCCTAGTACTGCTGGGACTGGTGTTGAGTGCTGGGCCCTGTTGCTGTCCCTTGTTCTTGGCCAAAAACTTAGCTGACTGGCAAAGCGGTGACAGACAATCTGGCAAGCTACAGTAGCAAGACAGGTAGTAGCAATGACAGCTAAGCGGCGAGCGGTGCGCGGCAAGGCTTCCTCGAGCAGTCGCGGTTCTACGAGGCTATGGCAACCCCGAACGAGCAGAGAAGAAGGAGAAGAAGACGAAGGCCGATCTGGGTGAGGCGCTTCATCAAGAGCACTGGCGATGAGTGCTGCGAGCTACGCCCTTTGAGCACCGGCATTGGAGGGACGGATTTGGCAGGAAATCTGGTACAGCGAGCGACCTGCCGATCGCGAAGCGCAACGAGCAGCGGCCACTTCAAAAGCTGGCAGTGGGAGAAGGGGAGAGAAGAGGGAGAGAGGAGAAGAAGCAAGGAAGGGCCGTGACAAGCGGTGTCGGGTAGGCAGAGGGGAAACTGCGGCGGCAGGTTATGGGAGGAAGAAGATGAAGGGTTTTCTTTAGGTTTTTCTTTTTCTTTTCTTTTCTTTCTTTTTCTATTTTATATTTTGGGCGTAACCCAAACCCTTCGGGCCTTCCCATCCATACCTAACCCAAAATCCTTAAATTAAATATAAGGGCTTCCTTTTGATAAAAAGCCCGACACCCTACTAAGAAATAAATAGGCTCACGAGTTGAGCCTCTAACTAACCAATGACTCTTATTCAACACAGACAATATTTTCGTACTTATTAAATGTTCCGACACCCTACTAAGAAATAAATAGGCTCATGAGTTGAGCCTCTAACTAACCAATGACTCTTATTCAACACAGACAATATTTTCGTACTTATTAAATGTTGCGATTTCAAAATATAAACCACATATAAAATTTCCAACCCTAGTTGGCACAAAAATTTACAAGATCAAACAAAAATCCATGAAAAGAAATCTCAGGTATTATACCCAGACCCAAATTTACCTACATAACAGAACTCAGCTCAACAAGAAGGAGAGAATTTTAATAGGTTAGTTAGTTAAGTAGTCAGAATAGATTAGGAAGTTATTAGTTTTACAAAGATTTCAAGTAGAATTTAGGGGTTTGCTTTGAAAGAAGAATCCATCTTTAGCTTAAATATTTATTGCTTTGTTAAAAGGATTAGATGACAATCTTTTGCTTCATTTTTCTTTAATCATTTTCTACATTTATCTGAGTTTCTTGAAGTTTACTTTGTTCCTGACTTAGTTCTTCCTTTATGAAGAGAAGGTTAGCAAGTCAGAATGATTTGTTTAGTTCTTTGAGCATGAATCTGATTATCYTTTCTTAAACTGCTTCTTAGGATCCTTAAGCAAGGTAATGGAGCTTGATAAAGTCAACTTTTAGATGTTAAGGTTGTTCAAACCATAGATGTTGAGTTAAAGTCCTGTGAAACATCAATAGATGTTGAGTTAGTGATTGAGGAGCTCAAAAGCTATTCTTAGTCTCTTTTGATAACTCATCTTCATCTATAGTTACTAGCTATTCTTTATTGCTATAGACATGTGGTTATTGAGTTGGTGAAATCTGCCCAGAGCAATTGCCAAGGGGTTAAAGAAGAACAATTTTTAAACCCTAAGTAACCTTCTTAGACAGCATTTGAGCACCTGGTGAAGGCAAGGACACTTGCCTCATCAGGGGAATCCTGTAGCATTCTGGAACCGTAGTCAAAAGTCAGTATAGACATATGTATGATTTTTCTACTATTCCTATATTTGCATTTTCTACTATTCCTACATTTGCACACTGAATAATCTCGGGTAAGATATTGCTCCATTCGATTCTCAGTGCTACAACATTAGAACTAACTCTAACACATTGGTGTTCTAACTTAACTCACTACTTTCAATTCTTTACTTATTATTTCTTCAACATTTACTTGCTAAATCATTATTATTTGCTTTTCTGCAATTTTCACACCGACTTTCCATTAATCCAATCTTCGTGGAATCGATACTCTAATTCAATACTTTAATTCACTCTTTATTACTTGCTAACAACGTATAGTAGCTTGTCGGTGTTTCTATAATCTAATATAAGAACCAACCAAACAAGTTTTTGGCACCGTTGCCGGGGATTGACAATAGTGAGATTTTGCTTGAAATTCTTTGCTTTACATTTTATCTATTCTTTTACTCTTGTTTGATACATGCTTGACATCAATGTATGASTAGAAAGCAATGTTCTCATCCACAAAACAATRGAGATGTCCTATGAAAATGATGTTGTGACAGCATTGATAGATAAAGTGGCTTCACTTACCAATATTCTCGAAACTATGAATTTGCCCAWGGAAACTCCAATGCTACAACGATCTTGGATATCCTATGTTTATTGTGGTGAGGATCATACATATGACAACTTTCCATCAAACCCAGAATCAGTATGTTATGTGGAGAACTGGAATAATCCATACTCTTAACACATATAACCATGATTGATTGCAACAACCAAACTTATCATGGACCAATCAAGGTGGAAATTCATCCATGGTGCAGCAAAACGAACAAACTATCCATTTTTTTCCAACAACGACAACAATAGGGATCATAGGCATCTGAACAACCTGACACCATGTAGAGTCTACTGAAGAAGTATATGGCATGGCATGATGTCGACATTTACAATCAATCAGTCTTACTGAGGAATCTAGATACTCAAGTTGAGCAACTTGTTGGAGAATTAAGCTCTCAATCTCAAGAAATAATATCCAATGACACATCTATACAAAGTTGAGGAGGAAGAGACTGATCACGAAGAGATGAGGAAAGGTCCAAAAATACCAACTGAGAACAATACTACAGCATAGTCACAACAAGACAACCAAAAGAGGAGAGAGGAAAGACCACCTCCAAGCATGCTACAAAAATGGTAGCGTGGATGATGTAACGAAGTCAAGAACAAAAGGTGAGGACAGTTGTGATAATGTAACATCCCGAATTTTACTTTTATGAATTTTTGTTTGATCTTGTGAAATTGTGTGCCAACTAGGGTTGGACATTTTATATGTGGTTAATATTTTTAAATTGTACGTTTAATAGGTGCAAAAATATTGTCCGTGTCGAATAAGAATTATCGTTAGTTAAAGGCTCGACTCATGGGTCTATTTATTTGTTAGTCGAAAATTGGATTTTTTATCGAAAGGAAGCCCGTTATATTTAATTTACGAATTTTGGATTAGATTTGGATGGGAAGGCTCAAAGGGTTCGGGTTACGGCCCAAAATATAAATTTAAAAAAATAAAAGAAAAAAGAAAATATATAAGAAAATAAAAAGAAAAGAAAAGAAAAAGAAAAACCCTAAAGAAACTCTCATCTTCTTCCTCCTGCCGCCACCACCCAACCCGCCGCCTCTTCTTCTCCTCTTCTCAAGCGCCACCATAGGTCAAGCCACTCCCTTCAGTCGATCACCACTGCAATGGGATGGAGAGTAGCACCGCAAGTAATGGAGCTGTGTTCTTTATCCTCCGATAATGCCACGTCACCACTACTGTCACCCACTCACTCTCCGATCGCATCTACCCGGTGGAGATCCAACTGCACATGCCGATAGCTTCATGGCTCTAAACCACAGCCTCCGTAGATTCCTTGGTCGGTAAGRCACAGAGTGCCCATGAACCGGTGCTCCACTTGCCAGTCTGATCGACTAAATCTGAAACCTTCTGTTGCGACACCATCACTGATGGGCTCTGAACCAGAAAAGATCCCATCCTTCGAGCCATCAACAAGGCCGAGTTTGTTTGCTGAGACACCAACTCCGGATTCTAGCCGAATGGAATCTCAGTGCCAAACAGTCAGCTCTGCTCACGCTAACCAACTCATTCCATGCCGCTTGATGCCATCTCATCTCCACCTTCTGGCTTTTCCTGCCCAAATCCGTTGGCCATCTTTTTATCTTTCGGTCCTTGCTATTCGCGTCACCGGTAGTCCCTCGCTGGTTTCAGAGTCCCCGAAAGTTGACCAGAAACAGATTGGCGGTCGACTGAATTGTTTGGACAAGAACAGGTCCGGTACTCAGCTGTACCAGGCTCCAACAGACATCAGGCGCCTAGTGCCAGCAAGCACAGGCCCAGGCGCCCGCACCAGATGCCCAGACGCTAGCTCGTGCCGCTYACGCCCGAGGACCTATTGCCATTCCCGAGACATTTGGATATCGTGAATTTTAAGGTGAAAATGCTAACACTTAATATTGAGATTGTATAATTTGTACATAATTATGTCTGAAGTGAATTGAAGGGAGAATATAGATTAGGTTTTTGACATGAGCCCTTCCATTTTATAAACTTCCAAAAGTAAGTATTTTTGTTCATTGCCCTCTAGAGATGTGTTTTAAAGTCTTCTCAAATGTTCTAATGGGAGTTCTCTACAGATCCTCTTGAAAACTTTAGTGTATTGAATGCAATGCTATTTCTAAAATGTTTTGTCATTCATGGATTTTATATGCATGTTTTATCAATAAACTATTTTAATCGAGTAACATATTTTGGCTTCATGAAATCCTGAATTTTGACATTGATTGACTATTTTTATATTGGACACAGTATTTGTAATACCCGAGATTTCTTTTTATAGATTTTTGCTTGATCCGGTGAAATTTTGTGCCAACTAGGGTTGAAAATTTTATATGTGGTTTATATTTTTAGATCGCACATTTAATAAGTACGAAAATATTGTCTGTGTCGAATAAGAGTCATTGTTTGGTTAAAGGCTTGACTCGTGGGCCTATTTACTTGTTAGTCGGAAGTTGGACTTTTATTGAAARGAAGTCCGTTATATTTAATTTACAGATTTTAGGTTAGGTATGGATGGAAAGGCCTGAAGGGTTTGGGTTACGACCCAAGATATAAAATTTTTTAAAAAAGAAAGAAAATATATAAAAAAAATAAAAAGAAAGAAAGAAAAGAAAAGAAAACCCTTCATCTTCTTCCTCCAGTAACCCGCTGCTACCGCCACCGCCGCTGTTTCCCCTCTGCTTACCCGATGCCCCTTGTTGCAACAGATTTCCTGCCAGATCCGTTTGTCGCCGAGTCTCTCTTCCTCTCCTGTTGTTCGATTCGGTCATCTCGACACCAGATCTGTGCGTCCTGCTGTTGTCCACTATCTTCTCTCCTCTGCAGCATGGCTGATCGGGTCTGCTAGCCGAATCGCAGCTCTCGTTCGCAGTTCCCCAGTCTATACGCAGCGGTCGTCATGCTTTTCACTATACYGCCGCCATGTCACCTACTCGACCATTGCCAAGCCCGTAAACTACTCGAATCTACTAGATCGGCAAGAGATTTTTGCCTTCAGACAAGCAATTTCTTGGACCTGACACGTCTATCTCACTAGTTTTCTCCATCTTGCTATTAGATCTCAGCCTGATGCCAACCAGAGGAGAACTTTCGAACAAACAGCAGCTCAGTTCGCATGCTGCCTGGCTAGATCCATTTTGCTAACTATTGCTGCTCACAGTCGTACTGCTCGAAAGATCGACCAGGCTAGTTGCGGGTTCTCTTCAACTCGCCGGTTTCAGATTTGCAGTCCCTTGCTGTCAACCAGTCCCCCAAAGTTTGATCAGAAATAGATTTGCCAGAATAGTTGTCGGAGCTTGTACAGGCACCCAGCAAACGCCCAGGCATGCCCAGCTCCAGCGCCAGGCATCCAGCAAGCATCCAGGCGCCCAGGCGCCCCGATGCCCTGACGCCCAAACCCCCAAGCACTATTGCGCGTGCTGCTTAAGCGCACGTCCGAGAACGCATTAACACTCCCAAAACACTTGGATATCGTGAACTTAAAAGTGAAAATGTTAACACTTGATATTGAAATTTATGATTTGTACATAATTATGCCCTCAAGTGAATTGGTGGGAGAACATAGATTAGGTTTATACTTGAGCTAAGGAGTTGAATTGTACCATTAAAAATGTGATACTTGATAATATGAGAACTAAATATGGATTTATAGATTGATAAAGGACATTCTTGGATTAAACACATAATATATAAGTTGGGACGATCGAAATAAGTAGATCTTTATTTTGTAATCACAACTAGGTTATTTTGAGGCCTTACGTTGAAGAATGGTTGAAGGAGTTCATTCCCGATTTAAGTAAGAACCCATTAACATAAAGGACTCTGGGTAAGTAAATCCTCACATCTCATTTATGTTATGAATGAATGTAATTGAACTCTTTTAGTTGGTCTAATATGTTGTGTATGGGATTGTATATTGAGGTGTGTAAATTGTGTGGAATGTTACATGTAACACCCCTAGATTAGGAACTTTATCCTAACCTGGGAATGTTACATCATTCCATTCGCAAATGAAGACAGCGGAAGCTTCAAGCATTTAAACCATTCGAAAATAATATATATTATTACATAAATCGATTCGAAAACCAGTTCGYGGGTATCATAGCTAGCCCACAAGCGACCTTTTCGCCTCATCTGGTTACATATCATCTAAAATGAAACATAAGCAAAGGAAAGAGCTAAAAAGCCTAGTAAGTAACCTCAATGCATGAATGCATTGACCTACATGTCATGAAATTATAAAATTTCTCCTTTAAATAAAAACTTCTTTCCAAACATTCCCTTTTCAAAATT
>MEJB01000053.1:159995-170238 GCA_001752375.1 Rhazya stricta
GGCTTTGGCCGAACTTTAATACCCAGAAAACTGTTTCTACTTATGTATATAATGAAATTTACTTTTTGATAGTTGTTTTAAATACTGAGGTTTTGATGATGTGTTTTTGAAATGTGTAAAAGCCTTCTCCGCTGTATTTATTTAAAGCGAATGGTTGGTCTTATAAATAGATAAATTTTTATTTTCGAACGGAACGACGTAATATTCCCGGGTTAGGACTGTTCCTAAACTGGGGGTGTTACACTTTGACTACTTTGATGCAGGCAAAGTAACGTCCAAATGGCCAAAGGAAAATGTGATTCTTTTGTCCTCATCTGAGACAAAGGCACATGTAGGATTTTATGCCAAGTCTTGCTTTCCCTTACAAGTGTCACCCTAGAATTCACATTTCTTTTGGCAATCTAAGACTCTACTTCTCATTCACTATCCTTAATACATTCTTGTTTTTTTATTCTTTTTCCTTTTGATTCCATCTGAGGGAACACACTCTCTATAACACCCCTAGATTAGGAACTGYCCTAAGCTGAGAATATTACATCACTCTACTCGCAAATAATCAACTATCATTTAAATCTCAACATTTATTCAAAATAAAAATCGCGAAAACCTCAAAAATTTAAACCATTTAAAAAAAATAATTATCTTATTACATAAAATTGATTTGAAACATGTTCCTGGGTATCATAGCTTGCCCACAAATAACCTTCTCACCCCATCTGGTTACACATTATCTGAAATGAAAATAAGAGAAAGGAATGAGCTAAAAAGCCCAATAAGTAACCCTCATGCATGAATGCATAAACATATCCTACATGTCATAAAGTTATAAAATTACGCCTTTTTAAATGAAAAACTTTCCAAAACATTCCTTTTTTCAAACCTCTTTACAAAATCTTTCCTTCAAAATTTACATCTTGTAAAACATTCCTTTTCATTTCATTCGTGAGCTCGCTAGAGTGTAATGCCTAGCCACTAAGCTCTGCAGTGGGCCATCTTATTTGGAACCCAATTCCATTCCTACCGGTAAAACCGCAAAGTASTTAAAATTATATTTCTTTTCCTTCCATACTTTCACCTCCAAGGAGGTGAACATTCCATTCTTACCTACCTTCCAAGAGGGTAGGGTTGAGTGCGCTGGTCCCCCACGCCCTATTTCCCACTCACAGCTTTCGTGGCTAGGTTTACACTCCTTTTCGAAAACTTTAACATTTTCAAAACTTTAACATTTTGTTTTAAAATTCCATTTCCTAAACCATTCACTTTTTAAATGTGTGAATGGCTCATGTCAGAAGTGATGTAGAATCCCTAACTATATGCTCATGACATGAAATGCATATAACCGTATATAGCATATCATTTGACAAACAGTACAAAATATGAAACATGATAACATATCATACGACATAAAAGTAATACAGGATATGAACACATGTAACATTCCACACAATTTACACACATCAACATACAATCCCATACACAACATATTAGAGCAATTAAAAGAGTTCAATTACATTCATCCATAATGTTAATAAGATGTGAGGATTCCTTACATAGAACTCAGACTTAATATGTAACNGTAACCCCCGAATTTTCTTTATTAAATTTGTTAGATTTTACGTTAAAATTTGTATGTCAACTAGTTTGGACGTTAATCATGGGCTAAGCTTCCGGCTTATGAGGCCTATTTATACTTTTATTAAGTCAGAAGATTGGACTTTTATCGAAAGGAAGCCCGTTGTGTGTAATTACGGGTTTCGGTTAGACCTGGAATAAGCAAAACCCAACGGTTGAGGTTGTGGCCCAAATGAATAAAATAAAATAAAATAAAATAAATAAATAAATAAAAAAAAGGAAGAAGAAGAAACAGTAACCTAGCTGCCCCCCTTTCTTTTCTTCCTTCTTCTGCTTCCCTCCATGCCGGCCGCCGGCCGCCACTCTGCCCTGTTGCTGTTTGGAAAACCGTTAATCTCCTTCTTCCCCTTCCTGCCGCCAGCGGTCGCCACTCTGCCTTTCGCTGGTTGAGGAATCAATTTATCCTCCTTCTCTCTTCCTGCCGTCGCTGCCGCCAGCGCCGCCCACACTCTCCCACCATTTATCTTCTTCATCCTTCTACTGCCGCCGCGCCCACCCCTTGCACTAACCACCTCTCCGTCCCCCTGCAGATCCGACGCTGCTCGTCGTGTTTGGCGCAGCTCTCCTTCTCCTCCCTTTCGCTCCCACGGCCGCGGCTTGAAGCGGCCCACTGTGCCCACGGTTTTGCGATCGGACATTGCAGCGCGTCGCTGCTCCGAAACGGGAGAGCGCCCGCTGTCTCTGCTCCGATTCCCTCTCCGCTCTCGGACTCGCCACAGCGTCGAACCCAACACTCCCAGATCCCGAACCGACCCTCGCTGCTCGCGCAACCAGAGCCGTCGCGGGTAATCCATCGCTCAACCGGCGGAGGGACCACCGGAGACACGAACAGCAAGGACGAGGACAGATTGGCCTTGTCGACTGAATTGTCTGGCCCAGAAACAGGGCTCGGCCTCAAGTAGTGGCCAGATCCAACCTGGTGGCCCAGCAGCACCCAGGCGCCCGCTAGGACCCGCAGACGCCCTGTGCTCAGCAAGACCACAGGCCACTCGCGCGCGCGCGCCCATGCGCGACGCCCATGCGCGCCCAGTGCGCGACGTCCAGCGCCGTGCCGCGACGCCCGACGCCCCACGCGCACGACCCGCCTCGACGTCCCGTGCCGACGCTCCAGGCGCACTGACGCCCAGACGGCCCGAAATGCATTTTGCACATCCCTTGACGTACGTTCGGGAATCCCATTATCGGTTCAACCATCCCCCGATATTGTAAAATTCGAAGGTGAAACACTAAGTACTTAATATTTGAAATTGTATGACTTGTATAAATATACCTTGACGTGAATTCGCGAGAACATATAGGTAGGTTTTAACTCGAGCTAAGGAATCAAATTGTACCCTTAAAACTTAAATATGCAACTAAAATGGGATTTATAAACTTATAAAAGACATTGTTTGGGATTAACAGCAACAATACTTAAGTTGAAAACGATCGAAACTGAAGTAGACCCCTTTTCTTGTAATCACTAGGTTATTTCGAGGCCTTACGTTGAGGATCGATTGGAGAAGTCCACTTTCCAACTTAAGTAAGAAACCATTTAACTACAGGACCTTCGGGTAAGGTAATCCTCGTCATTCATATCATTATAAATAGATGAATTTTAATATTGTTACATATTAAGTCTGAGTTCTATGTAAGGAATCCTCACATCTTATTAACATTATGGATGAATGTAATTGAACTCTTTTAATTGCTCTAATATGTTGTGTATGGGATTGTATGTTGATGTGTGTAAATTGTGTGGAATGTTACATGTGTTCATATCCTGTATTACTTTTATGTCGTATGATATGTTATCATGTTTCATATTTTGTACTGTTTGTCAAATGATATGCTATATACGGTTATATGCATTTCATGTCATGAGCATATAGTTAGGGATTCTACATCACTTCTGACATGAGCCATTCACACATTTAAAAAGTGAATGGTTTAGGAAATGGAATTTTAAAACAAAATGTTAAAGTTTTGAAAATGTTAAAGTTTTCGAAAAGGAGTGTAAACCTAGCCACGAAAGCTGTGAGTGGGAAATAGGGCGTGGGGGACCAGCGCACTCAACCCTACCCTCTTGGAAGGTAGGTAAGAATGGAATGTTCACCTCCTTGGAGGTGAAAGTATGGAAGGAAAAGAAATATAATTTTAACTACTTTGCGGTTTTACCGGTAGGAATGGAATTGGGTTCCAAATAAGATGGCCCACTGCAGAGCTTAGTGGCTAGGCATTACACTCTAGCGAGCTCACGAATGAAATGAAAAGGAATGTTTTACAAGATGTAAATTTTGAAGGAAAGATTTTGTAAAGAGGTTTGAAAAAAGGAATGTTTTGGAAAGTTTTTCATTTAAAAAGGCGTAATTTTATAACTTTATGACATGTAGGATATGTTTATGCATTCATGCATGAGGGTTACTTATTGGGCTTTTTAGCTCATTCCTTTCTCTTATTTTCATTTCAGATAATGTGTAACCAGATGGGGTGAGAAGGTTATTTGTGGGCAAGCTATGATACCCAGGAACATGTTTCAAATCAATTTTATGTAATAAGATAATTATTTTTTTTAAATGGTTTAAATTTTTGAGGTTTTCGCGATTTTTATTTTGAATAAATGTTGTAAAAAGATTCCGCTGGTATTTCTATTTTGAATAATTATTAAAATGGTGAGGGTTTGTTAAAGTTTACTTTCGAAATAGATAGTTGTTTATTTTGGAACGGAATGACGTGGCATTCTCAACTTAGGACTGTTCCTAATCTGGGGGTGTCACACAATCATACTAAATAAACTATCTTTTTGTAATCAAAATTAGATCGTTTCGAGTGCCTTGATGTTGAGAACAGTCGAGGGATTTCATTTCGCGACTTAAATAAGAACCTTTAACGTAAAGGATTCCGAGTAAGTAAATTCTCGCATTTCGTTAACGCATATAATTAGATGTATCTGAATTCCTTTAAGTAGATTAATGTGTTGGATATGAGATTTCTGTGTAAGTAAACTCTCACATTCTCATTAACACATATGCGTGATTGTTATTGAATCTGAGTTATATGTAAAGTAAACTCTCACATCTCATTAATGCTTATGAATTGATGTAATTGAACTCTTTTGGATAGTCTATCTATTGTGTATGGATTTTACTATGACATGTTAATTGCGTGGAATGTTAAATGTGTTTTATATCCTGTATTACTTTTATGTCGAATGATATGTTAAACAAAGTTGTATGCATTTCATGTGATAGGCACGTAGCTAGTGTTCTATATCATTCCTGGCATGAAACATTCATACATTAAGAGGTGAATGGTTTAGGAAATGAAATTTTGAAAGGGAATGTATTTTATAAATTGTAACATGTTCAGAAAAATGTTAAAGTCTTTTGGAAAGGAGTGTAAACCTAACCATGAAGGATGTGAATGGAAATGGAGCGTGGGGGACCGGCGCACTAACTCTACCCTCGGAGAGGATAGGTAATGATTCACCTTGGGGAGGTGAAGAGAATGAAAGAATGTTAACCGCTTTGCGGTACTACCTGTAGGAATGTAATCGATTTCCAAATAAGAATAGGCCACTGCAAGCCTAATGGCTAGGCGTTACACTCAGTGAGCTCACAAATGTAATGAAAGGAAATGTTTTACAAGTTATAAATTTTGAAAGGAAAGGTTTTGTAAAGAGATTTTGAAAAGGAAATATTTGGAAAGTTTTCATTGAGAAAATGGAATTTTATAACTTCATGACATGTAGGATATGTTTATTCATTCATGCATGAGGTTTAATTATTGGGCTTTATAGCGCATTCCATTTCTCTCATTTTGCATCTCAGGTGAAGTGTGGCCAGATGGTGCGAGGAGTTCGCTTGTAGGCAAACCAAGATACCCTGAAATTAATGTAAATGAATGTTATGGATTAAGATGGTTGTATTAAGTATTTATTATTTAGTTTAAATTCTTTTGAGCTTCCACAAATTCATGTCAGTGAGTAAATGGTGACATTCTCGAGTTAGGATAAAGGTTCCTAATCTGGGGGTGTTACATAGTTACCAAGGAACATCAGTTCCTCAGCATTAGGGGATTGGTTCCTTAAGTTAGTTGTCATGCGACCGATAATATTTCCCTGAGCTTGGCTGGGAAGATACAGTTTGGCATATTCCTGTCCTCCTGTGTGATATTAAAATTGTTATCCTCATGAAGAGTAAGGATAATTGGGGAATTGAGATGGGGAAGGACTCTGATTATCTTGGTAGACAGCATTAGGTGGTTGTCCCCCAAGCAATAGCTGTCCTACCGAATAAAGTTGCCCCACAAGAGTTGTCTGTCCCATTGGTTGAGATGAGTTTCTTCGTGCCAAGGTGGTTGGACACTTAGGCAACTGTAGGATAGGTAATGTCTAGTTTCCAGAGCCTCTAGATTTTCCATGGGAGAATACACAACTTGGGTAGGGGAAAAATAGGTTGAGCCAGGAGGAGGCATCTCGAACCTGGATGTTTCCCCTACAAATTGGCAGAATTTCCCATGCAAAATGGATGTTCTCCACGCACTAAGGCCGAGCACAATCATAAACATTCCCCACATATTAAATTCCAAATTTCATAACCTTTTACAAAATAACAGGCCATTTGAAATATTTACTTATCACAACACAACAATACTCAATAGTGCACTTGAACTAATTAAGAATCCCACAATAACTAAAAATATTGCACCTTTCCAATATTAAATCAATCTTGATCTTCTCAATAGAAACAACCTTCACACGAAAATAAAGAGGCAAAAACATGGAAACATGCAACACAGTACAACAGGCCCATTAAAATGATAACTTTTCAACTTCAAAATAAGAAGAATGTTGAAAGCTACAACATCAAGTGACCAATAGTAAGTAAATCACATTACACAAGGCTTAAAAAATAAAGCAGTTGATGTCATCAGAAAATTAGAAAAAAGATATCAAGAAGACACTAAAAATACATCAAACACAGTCCTTTTTCCTAGGTCTTGTCCACATCTAGTGAAWTTTATTACTTTATAATCCCCGATATAGATGTTTGTGTTGATTAGTACTGATCATTCTTAATTTGATCCTCGATACAATCAATTGTGATCATCCATTACATTATGATCTCTAAACTCAAAATACTTGATAGACAATCATGGAAAATGAAAGCAATTCATATAACCAGAAAATCTGTTTGACATTTAGATAAATTCTTGCACATTTTGAAACTAAAAGATGAAAAAAATATCCTGAATCATGACAAAGGAGCAAGCAAAGTGTAAAATCTCAAGCTAATAGAAGCTGTTAAACAAATTGAAAGAGGGAATTCAAGTTGTAAATGTATTACTATTATTATCCCCTACATAAATTCCTAAATGGAAAAAGAACACTAGGCTTCCAAATCACTAAGCTTTCTAGGCAAGCTTATAATTTACTGTAGCTCTTAAATAATAATTRCGCTTTTACTTCTCTCATTGCTATATAAACAAAGTTATTCAAGTATGAATTGGTAGGAGAGTACATTAGTTGAAAATATAGAAGTACATTAGTTAAAAATATCATAAAACTACAGTTCAATTAAAAGATAAAGAATATATGTGTCAACTTACCATATCTTCTACATCGTCATCAAATGCCTCTTCTGAATTAGTATTCTMATTTAATTTTGAACTAAGCAAATGTGCACTTGATGTACCGGACACCTACCAAAAACATATATAGAGATAAGTATTAAAGCACATAACAATTATGACACAAACTCAAATGATTCAAACTTGATTGCCACATTTAGTGCAAGATTTGTTATGGGATCCATCCCATGAAGCTGCCAAGTCTTCCAATCGAGTATTATGTTTAGTGATTTCACCTTGCATTCAACACCACACTTTCAAGTTTTTCTTTCACAAAACTTTCATTTTTACTCAGACCTTAGCATGTGCTCTTCAGTTGATAAACGTGAAGTACTTACACCACCAAACACTTGATGMGAGAGAGTACCCAATCCAATTATCCTAGGACAAATTTTCCTGCTTAATTTCTTCTTAATTTCTATCACCTTTCCACACAATTTCTCAAAGGTATAACAATGAAAATCATAATCCAACTTATACCAAAGTTTTCCCTTGTCCATTTTATTCAAATTCAATCACAACACTCAATATAAATCCCATGGTAAAAATTCCAGCAAGCATAACAACTAATGTCCGTGTCTATTATACTCACAACATTTTAACCTTGCAAGATTAAATTAATTATGACTTAGCTATATCATTCGGTCAACATTTCTCATTCTAAAACATAAGAGTTCTAAGCTATCTTAAGGATGAATTGCGAAACTTACTTGATTGCGTAAGCCAAGGGTGCAAGCTTCTACAAAGAGAAGGAACTRTGAGTTGCCTAGTGTGAGGTAGTTGCATACACAAACCAGAAAAATAGAGAGAAAACTTAATAAAATTAAAGTAGACAAGAAAGGAAAGGTCTCGGTTAGTCTTCAAGAGAAGGAGAAAGGAGATGGAGATAGTTGCACTTCTTGGCGGTTGTTGCTGATGCTCGACCAAGAGAAAGGGTGTTAGTGTTACCAAGATGAAAAAACTGAGTGTGAGAAGGGAGAAGGCAAGAAGTTGTGTGTGTGAGAGAGAAGATAGAAGAATGAGGAAGTGAGTCATGTAGAGTAAGAGAARGAATAAAACAAGAGTGGCTTATGAAGGAAGAATGGTGGAGGGAACTAGGCTAGGATTTGAGGTGGCAAAATAATTTTGCCACTTATTGGAAGGCTTAGACAATTGTAGGATAGTTTATGCACTTGCAAAGACCATGGCATAGGTGTTGTTTGTATTCTAAAGACGGAAGCTAAGAGAGAGTGCAATATCCAAGATTTCTTTTTATGGATCTTTGTATGATAGTGTGAAATTTGCATGCCAACTAGGGTTGGATAAAATTTCATGTGGTTAAAGTTTTAATTGTACGTTAATAAGTGCGAAATTATCGAGTTTGTCAGATTAGGCCCTTGGTTGGTTAGAGGCTCAACTCATTGGGCTTATTCATTTTTATTCAAAAAATTAGATTTTTATAGAAAGAAAAGCCCGTTAAATTTAATTAATAATTGCATTATTATGAATGGGAAGGCCCAAAAAATTTCGATTAGGCTTAAGTAAAAAGAAAAAAAGAGAAAAAAATAGAAGAAACCCTAGAATCCTCTTCTTCTTCTTCCTTCCTATTACGCCGCTGCCTAAACCTTAACCCACCCTACCCGCTGCTACCACTTCTCCCTCTGCCTACTTGACACCCTCATCATGGCTTTTCCTTTCTCTTTCTCCTCTCTCCCTCTTCTCTCCCCTCCTCTAACTGCCAAGCTCGTGACGAAGCGCTCCGCCTAGATCGGCCTTCGTCTTCTTCTCCTTCTTCTCTCTTCCTCCTGCCCGATGCAGCTTCGCCGTCAGAGTTCCAGAGCTGCTTGGCAAGAGCTCCGCCATGCCATCTGTGTGCGTCGCTCAGTGGCTTGTGAACGTCTGATCAAGAGGATCAGCACACCGGGCCGGAGATCATCCAGATCTAGAGTCTCCGGAATCGGCCATCGATCCCTCTGCCTATCGTGTTGCTGTTGTTGTGCCCCTGATCTGTTCGCCAAGTCCACACGCACAGCTGCTGCGCGCTAGATCCGCGTGTCTTGCCCGCCTCTCGAACGTTCTATCGTGCAGCCAGACCTGCCTTTATCTTCTTCTTCTTCTCCTCTGCTCGACCGATCTGTGCGACACCACCATCCACGCACACTGCTGCTTCTCGACCAAGGTAAGGGCTGGACTTCTTGCCTCGTCGGAAGTTCGCCAGATCTACACGTCCCATTGTCGGTCTCCACTGCAGACGGTGACGTCGTTCTGGTTGTAGCTCTCTAAAATACCGGAAGCCTTACCGGAATCAGGCCTGTTGTAGGCTGTTTGCTACTGGGTTTTTCTTTGGGCTAGCTATTCGTCAGTTTCTAGAGCTAGGAGTGCCTAGCAACAGGCGCCCAGCACGATCCCCGATGCCTAGACGCCCAGGCGCACTGATGCCCAGACATCTGAGAACCCAATACCATTCCCAAGACCCTTGGACTTTGTGGACTTAAAGGGTGAAAACATTAATATTTGGTATTGAAATTTATGACCTATGAAATTATAACCTAAAGTAAAATTGTGGGAGAACATAGRTTAAGTTTAATACCCGAGCGAAGGAGTTTAAATGTACCCTTAAAAGACGTGAAAATTGGTAATGTGGGATTTAAATATGGATTAATAATTGGTAATTGACATTATTGGAATAAACCCTGAATATCTAAGTTTGGATAATCATACTAAATAAACTATCTTTCTGTAATGAAAATTGGGGTGTTTCGAGTGCCTTAACGTTGAGAACAGTCGAGAGATATCACTTCGCAATTCAAATAAGAAACCTTTAACGTAAAGGACTTCAAGTAAGTGAATTCTCACATTCTCATAAACATATATGTTGTGGTTATAATTGCTCTTACGTGAATTGAATATGTATTATGTAACGCCCCGCCTCGAAACACGGGATCGGTACGTTATTAGATTTGATGGACTGGCCTCACAAACCACCACGAGTCTTTTCAGCACGTTTTGTCCTCACTCACGC
>MEJB01000053.1:191723-298713 GCA_001752375.1 Rhazya stricta
CGTTCGTGTCGCGAGGCTGCAGGTCCAGTCACGGGCTGCGGAGTCACGCGTGGTTTCGGTCTGCGGGTCCTCGGTTAACCATGTGCAGAGAAACTTGCTCGCGCCCTTAGGTAATGGGCTGACGGGGGCGTTGTAGGCTCTAATAGCACTTTAAATTCCCTTTACAGATTGTAAGTTATAACTTTGAACGCGATCACCTGACCAATTGACTTTATAGTTGAACGGTTAACGTTAATGCCCTTTTATTTACTATCAATCCTTGTTCCCAATTATTTGCTGGGCACTGGGCGCCTGGTGGGCACCTGGTGCTGCTGGGCACCAGGTTGGATCTGGCACTACTGAGTGCAGAGCCCTGTCCCTGGCCAAACAATTCAGTCGACGACCACTCTGTTCCTATTCGACTTCCGGCGACTCTGAAATCGGAGAGGGACTACCGGCGACACGAACAGCAAGGACGAGGGCAGAGTGACGGCCAGTAGCAAGGGATCATACTTCTGTCGAGGAGGAAAAATGTTGAGCAGAGAAGGAGAAAAAAATAGCGGTGGTAGATTACAGACCAAAACGGCGGCCAATCTGTCACGTTTAGCTTCTGTTTCTGAGGGAAATTCGTCGAGCAGATGGAGTATGCCGCGGCGGCTCTGGTTGCGCCGAGCAGTGAGGGTCGGCAGCAAGAGGTCGGTTTCGAATCTGGAGTGGTTGGGTCGACGCTGGCTAGTCCGAGAGCGAGAGGGAATCGGAGAAGAGATAGCAGGCGATCTCCATGTGCGCCTGGCGGTGGTGTTCTAGCAGCGACGCACAGCGATGACCGATCGCAAACTGTGGCACAGTGGCTACTTCAAGCGCCGGCCGTGGAGGGAAGGAAAGAGAAGGAGAAGCTGCGAAAACCACGACAAGCAGCGTCGGGTCTGCAAAGGGAGAATGGCGGCGGCGGCAGCGGCAGCGGCAGCTGCAGAAAGGAGAAGATAGTTTTCTAGGGATTTTATTTTTCTTTTCTTCTCTTTTTCTTTCTTTTTATTTTCTTATATATTTTCTTTTCTTTTCTTTTCTCTTTTTTTTTTCAATTTGTATTTTGTGCCGTAATCCAAACCCATCGGGCCTTCCCATCCAAATCTAACCTAAAATCCGTAATTTTAATATAACGGATTTCCTTTCAATAAAAAGCCCAACTTCCGACTAACAAACAAGTAAGCTCACGAGTCGAGCCTTYAACCAAAYRCTAACTCTTATTTGACACGGAAATATTTCCGCACCTATTAAACGTACGATTTAAAAATATTAATCACATATAAAATGTCCAACCCTAGTTGGCACACAATTTCACGAGATCAACCAAAAATTCATAAAGGTAAAATCTAGGGTGTTACAGTAGCAGACCACACCTCTATGTGAAATGTCACCAGAGAATGCTAGCGAACAATTTAGTAGGGACTATGGGACCTAGCTTGGAGACACCTTAAGTAGCACAGGCAGCATAGGCAATTCAAGCAATTCAAGCCATTATGAAAAACAATGGGCCTAATGAATCAGAAAGTGAGGGAGAAGGAAATGATATTACTGGAGCTTTTTATCATTGCAATGCCATTTCCCACACTTCAAGAGAAAAAGGACATTGCAAATAAAGCTGCGCCAAGTAGGAGCACAAAACATGAGAACCCGAAACCACAATCTTACAACAACAAAGACTCATGTATGGATGACTTGAAAGTTAATAGGAAGCAAATGCGGGCAATGATTGATATGGGTGCTACCCATAACTATCTTGATGCCATGGAGGTGGAACGATTAGGCCTTATTCTAGAGAAAGGCATTGGCCAAATCAAGGCCATTAACTCCCCTTCCCAAGTAGTAATAGGCATTACAAGAGCTTTAAGCTTGAAGATAAGACTATTTTTGAAGGCAGCAATCTAAGTGTAGTCAGGATGGATGACTTCAAGCTAATTTAAAGGGTTAAAATTCTTACGAGACACTAAGGCTGCAATTTTGCCCCATGTTGATTCACTTGTGGTGCTTTGGAGCAAACCGTGTGTGGTATCTACAGTAGTTGCAAGGGCCACCACGAGGAGTATCTCAACTTTTCAATTGGAAAAAGGACTCAAACGCAAGGAAGGAACCTAATTGGCACACGTACATTGGTAGGAACTAGAGGAAGCATTAAGGCTAGTGCCGAAAGTGGTAAAGCAGTTGCTGGAAAAGTTTAAATATGATGCTCGACCAATTCTCTAAGCAACTCCCACCTAAGAGACGGGTGGATCATGAGATTGAGCCAATCCTTGGGACAAAATTGCTTGCTCAAGATCCATACCACATATCAAAGCTAGAGCTTGCATAGCTTCATAAGCAAATTGTAACACCCCCACATTAGGAATTGTCATAAGCCGAGAATATTACATCACTCCACTGACAAATAATCAAACTATCRATTTAAAACTCAACAATACCCAAAAGAGTGTAAAATGTGTTTTAACAAATCCATACTATCCCAACATTTATTCAAAACAAAAAAATCACGGAAGCCTCAAGAATTTAAAGCATTCAAAAAAATAATATCTTATTACATAAAATTGATTTGAAACATGTTCCTGAGTATCATGGCTCGCCCACAAGTGACCTCCTCACTCGATCTGGCTACACATCATCTAAAATACAAAATAAAAGAAAAGGAATGAGCTAAAAAGCCCAGTAAGTAAACTTCATGCATGAATATATAAACATGTCCTATATGTCATGAAATTATAAAATTTCGCCTTTAAGATGAAAAATTTTCCAAAACATTCTCTTTTCGAAAACTCTTTATAAAACCTTTCCTTCAAAATTTACTGACAGTCAAACATTCCATTTCCTTTCATTCGTGAGTTCACTAGAGTGTAACACCTAGCCACTAAGCTTGCAGTGGTCCATTCTTATTTGGAACCCGAATCCATTCCTACTGGTAGAATCGCAAAGTGGTTAAAATTACATTTCTTTTCCTTCCATACTTTCACCTCCAAGGAGGTGAACATTCCATTCTTACCTACCCTCCAAGAGGGTAAGGTCGGGTGCGCCGGTCCCCCCATTTCCCACTCACATTTTTCGTGGCTAGGTTTACACTCATTTTCGAAAAYTTTAACATTTTCCTTTAAAATTCCATTTCCTAAACCATTCACTTTCTAAATGTGTGAATGGCTCATGTCAGAAGTRATATAGAACTTTAACTACATGCTCATGACATGAAATGCATACAACCGTATATAACATATCAATCGACATAAAAGTAATACTGGATATGAACACAATTAACATTCCACACAATTTACACACCTCAATATACAATCTCATMCACAACATATTAGACTATCCAAAAGAGTTCAAATTACATTCATTCATAAACATTAATGAGATGTGAGGATTTACTTACCCAGAGTCCTTTACGTTAAAGGGTTTCTACATAAATCGTGAAGTAAACTCCTTCAACCATTCTCAATGTTAAGGCCTCGGAATGACCTAGTTGTGATTACAGAAAGAAAGTCTATTTAGTTCGATCGTCCCAACTTAGGTATTATGTGTTTAATCTAAGAATATCCTTTCCTAATTATTAATCCATTCTTAGTTCCTAAATTACCAACTATCATGTCTTTTTAAGGTTACAATTTAAACTCCTTCGTTCATGTATTAAACTTAATGTATGTTCTCTCACAATTTTACTTTAGAATATAATTTCATAAGTTATAAATTTCATTTTTAATTAATAATGTTTTCACCTTTTACATCCACAAAGTATCTCAAGAATAGTAATGGGTTCTCGAGCGTGCGCTCAAGCGGGGAGCGCGCAACGGTCCTAGGTGTCTAGGAATTTGGCTTCTAGGTGCCTGGGCACTAGGCGCTTGGCACTGGGCACTGGGCGCCCGCTTGCACCAGCACTGGCACCTGGGCTCAGAGCAATTGGGTGCTTGCTGTTTCTAGAAGCTGGCAAACAGCCAACAAGGATTCATTTTTCCAGCGAGCTTCGGCGAGTGTTGACATCTACTGAGGATGGTGATCGAATTTGGGCAGAGCGACAGCCGGCAAGGAGCTAGGTGGCCATGTGACAGAGCACCCGAGCAGCGGTACGACAGGCACAGATCTAGTCAAGGAAGAACAGATCTAGACGGGCTTCGCTACGTAGAGCGGCCGAGCGCGGTCCTTCCTCCATCCTAGCAAAACCATAGAGCAGAGGAGAAAAAGAAGAAGAAGGTGAAGGTAAATCGGCGGAACGCTTCATCCCCGGCAGCTATGGACTCCGATTAGACGCGGATCCCATGTCTTTGGCGTGCAGGAACCTATCGCAATGTAACCAGAAGCGGCGATGAATAGTAGACAAGGACGAACGATGGTTGCGAACTAGTAGGTAAATTTGGAAACCAGCAGCTCCAGTTGCGCAGATCTGGGTAACCCGTAGCGTCATGAACAAGTGGTCAGTAATTTCGACGAGCGGAGGACGAGCGACCTTAGGCACGGTGAGGAACCGAACAGTGGGTCGCGCGGCCAGGCTATGTCATGGGGCTTAGATCTGGATGATCACAAGCACGACAATGGAGACGACAACCGAACGATGGCGGATCTGCAAAGAACGACCACGTGAAGAGGATGAACGGTGATCAACGGGCAGCGATAGTCCTAGACGGTTGTGGCAAGAAGAGAGGAAGAAAGAGGCAGCTAGGGTTTGGGCGGCGATAGCACAATGAGGAAGAAGAAGAAAAAGAAGATTCTAGGGTTTTTTTCTTTTCTTTTTCTTTTTTTTAACTTGGACCGTAACCCAAATCCTTCGGGCCTTCCCATCCATAATTAACCTAAATCCACTAAATTAAATTCGACGGGTCTTTCTTTCGATGAAATCTAGTTTTCCAAATGAAAACGAATAAGCCCAATGAGTCGAGCCTCTAACCAACCAAGGACCCTAATCCGACAAACATGATAATTCCGCACTCATTAATGTATAAGTAAAACATTAACCACATAGAAAATTTTATCAAACCCTAGTTGGCTCACAGATTCGCACGATCAAACGAAAATCCACAAAAAGGAAATCTTGGGTATTACACAAGTAATCAATATGTTAGAAGTGGGCATCACCATCCTAGCGAAATCAACTTATGGAACTTTGGTATTGTTCCAAAAGAAACAAGATGGATCCCTCCGAATGTGTGTAGATTACCGAGCACTGACCAAGATCATGGTCAAGAACAAGTACCCTATCCCCTTAGTGGCAAATTGTTTGAACCATCTAAGTGAAGCAAAGTACTTCATGAAGATAGATGTAATACCCGGTATTTTACTTTTATGAATTTTTATTTGGTCGTGTGAATTTGTGTGCCAATTAGGGTAGGATAATTTTCTATGTGGTTATTGTTTAATTGTACATTTAATAAGTATGAGATTATCATGTTAATCGAATGAAGGTCCTTGGTYGGTTAGAGGCTCGATTTGTTGGGCCTATTTGTTTCTCAGTCAGAAACTAGATTTTTATCGAAAGAAAGCCCCGTAGAATTTAATTTAATGGATTGGATTAGTTATGGAATGGGAAGGCTGGAAGGATTTCGGTTACGGCCCTAGTGAAGGGAAAAAAAAACTATATAATTAGGTCTACTGTTCACCCCCTTTGCCGAAAACCCTATCCGACCCTAAACCGACACCGCTGTTGCTCCTCCTTTGTCATCACCTCAACGTTGGCTCTCCTCTCCTCTCCTGTCCTCATCTCTCTCTCTCTCTCTCTCTCTCTCTTTCTCTTTCTCCTCTTTCCCTTTTCTCTCCTCTTTTCCCACTACCAGCACCGATTGAAGTGGCTGCTGCTCGTTGTTGCTTGCGATCTGCATGCTACTCACCGCATCAAAGGTCCCCACTAAATCCGCACCAGTCTTCATTAGCCCAATCCGCACTGGCCACCAGATCAGCCGTTTGGAGGCTATCGTATCACACCACCGTCAGGCTCTCACTGTGCGCTGCTGCTGCTCCACCAGAACAAGAGAGGATGCCTAGCCTCGTCGAAAACGCCCTAGATCCATGTGTCCTGCTGTCGGTCTCCACTGCAGACGACGATGTCAATCTGGTCGGGCTCTCCGGAACGCTGAGCGACTGATCGTAGACTAAAAACTGAGGTTTTGGAAGGCCATTATTGGAGCTGTTGCCGTCTTTCTTGCTTGCCTGTTGCCATTGTTGCTTAGCAAGTTGCCGCTAAGTTGTCGTTGTCGACAGTTGATCACCTTACCCTGGTCAGCTATTCACTGATCAGTTAAGGCCGGCCAGGAGTGGAAATTGCCCAAGCCATCAGGCGCCCTGATGCCCAGGTGAACAAGCACCCAGCAACAAGTGCCCAAAGGCCCGGACACCCAGGCAAACGAGCTCCCAGACGCCTAGGCAACCAGTGCTGCTGCTTGCGCTGCCTGAACGCCCGCTCGAGGCACAACGCCACTTTCGYGAGCCTTGGAATTTCTTGATTCAAAGGTGAAAACATTTCTATTCGATATTGAAAGTTTACGACCTATGTAATTATGTCCTAAAGTGAAATTGTGCGAGAACATTTATTAGGTTTAATACCCAAGCTAAGGGGTTTAAGTTGTACCTTTAAGAATGTGATGATTTGGTGACATGAGAATTAAGTATGGACTGAAAATTTACAAATGACGTTCATGAAATAAACATTGAATATCTAAGCTTGGACAATCGTACTAAATGGAGTTTCCTTTTGTAATCACAATTAGGTTATTTTCAAATGCATTAACGTTGAGAACGGTCGAGGGATTCCATTTTCGCAGTTTAAATAAGAACCTTTAACATAAAGKATTTCAAGTAAGTAAATTCTCACATTTCATTAAYGCATATGTATTGATGCTTCTAAATTCCTTTTTGATAAATTGAATGTGTTATCGATGAGTTCTATGTAAGTAAATCCCCATACCCGCCTACCTCTTTCGTTGTGTGTTATATGGTGGCTGTATGGGACTGTGTTGTGAAATGTGTTGAAATTGTATGGAATGTTTTCATTTGATTTATATTTTGTACCGTTATTATGCTGAATGGTAATTTGATATAGTTTTATGTAGTTCAYGTCATGGGCATGTAGTATAGTATTCTACATCATTCCTAACATGAGCCATTCATATATTTAGAAAGCRAATGGTTTAGGAAATGAATTTTGAAAGGAAATGAAATTTTATAAATGTATTATGTTCGAGAAAATGTTAAGATTTTTGGAAAGGAGTGTAAACCTAGCCATGAAAGATGTGAGTGGGAAATAATGCGTGAGGGACCGGCACCCGACCCAACCCTCTTGGACGGTAGGTAGATGTAATGCTTACCTCTTTGGAGGTGAAAGGATGAAAGGAAAAGTAAAGAAATGTTAACTGCTTTACGGTTCTATCGGTAGAAATGTAATCAGGTTCCAAAGAATAATGGCCCATTGCAAACTTAATGGCTAGGCGTTACACTCAATGAGCTCACGACTATAATAAAATGGAAAGGCTTTTACAATGTTCTTATATTTCAAAAGGAAGGTTTTTATGAGAAGGTTATGAAATGGAAATGTCTAGAAAGTATTTACTGAGAAAGAGAAATTTTATAATTTATGACATATAGGGCATTATTCGTGCATTCATGCATGAGATTTACTTATTGAGCTTATTAGCTCATTCTATTTCCTTCATTCTGCATTTCAGGTGATATGTAGCTAAATGGTGCTTGGAGGTCGCTTGTGGGCGAAGCATTGATACCCCGAGTGCTATTTAAGTAAATTTTACTGAATAAGATAAATGGTTGGCTAAGAGGTTCTTATGGATTATTCAAGATATTTCTTTATTTGATTAACTAATCGTGTTCTAAATTCTTTCAAGTTTCGCAAATTTCAGTTTGGTAAATGTTAGGCTGGTAATGGATGGTTTGAAAACAATGTTTATTATTTTAGATTTTTGTTGGGTTGAAATGGGTGTTGTTTGAGAGTATTGAAAACGTTTGGGAACATTTGTTTCTATATAGTGGGTAGTTATTGAAATAACAGAGGAATCTATGCTGAGATTTCCATAAATCTCTTTTCTTTTTTGAATTTCATGATTTTTATTATTTCAAAAAAATAATTTCACAAATTAATGTCTGTGAGTAAATGGTGACATTCCCAAGTTAGGATAAAGTTTCTTAATCTGGGGGTGTTATAGTTTTGGTATCAGAGCATAGAGTTTTAAAAACGATTAAGTACACTTCATACAAAAATATTTATAAATTCATGAAAGTTATATAGGTATCAAGCCATGCCACAAGCTTCCTTTCCTGGACTATTTGGTAATTTTGTGTTTTCATTAAATTTTCAAATGATGTTAAATTTTAAGTATTATATGTATCTTTTGTCTATAATTTGTTTTAATTTTGGGATGAGGTATAATGCTCGATGTTTATAATCATATGCTTCATCCGTGTATAAAGTTCTTATATGATACACTTTTCCAGTCTAGTAATGGTTCGTACTATGCGTTCRCAAGCCCAAGACAGGGCGGTACAGCCCCAGGACGAAGGGGCAGGTAGTACCCGTGCCTCGCAAGGAACTCCAATGACCATGGAGGCTTTTATGCAGGCAATGACTGCCTTCGGATAGGCTAGCCAATCGAGGAGGAGCAGAACATTGGAATACAGGAAGATCTCGCAGCTTAAGAGGCTCGYCCCACTGCCATTCTCAAGTACCACTGATCCTGTAGAAGCTGAGAATTAGCTGGTAGAGATACAAAAGAATTTCTCTGTCATGCGATGCACAGGCGAGGAGAAGGTCAATTTTGCTACATACATGCTTTGAAGGGAGGCGTATGACTAGTGGCTGATGGTTCAGCGCCAGCATGAGATGGGCACTAGTCCTTTCACTTAGGAGATGTTTATCAAGACCTTTAATGATAAATACTTTCCCAAGAGCGTGCAACAACAAAAGGAGAGCGAGTCTGTGAGGCTAGAGCAAGGGAGTCGATCTGTCAATGAGTATGAAGCTGAATTTGCTCGATTAGCCAAGTTTGCTCCTGATTTGGTTGCTACGAAGAAAAGGAGAGCAAGGCATGTAACACTCCTAGATTAGGAACCCTATTCTAACCCGAAAATGTTACGTCATTCCATTCGCAAATAATCAACTACCATTTAAAACTCAACATTTATTTAAAAATGAAGACAGAGGAAGTCTCAACAATTTAAATCATTCGAAAATAATATATATTATGACATAATTCGATTCAAAAACCAATTATCGGGTATCATAGCTCGCCCACAAGCAACCTCCTCACCCTATCTGGTTACACATCTGAAATGAAACATAAGAGAAAGAAATGAGCTAAAAAGCCCAGTAAGTAACCTCAATGCATGAATGCATCAACCTGACCTACATGTCATGAAATTATAAAATTTCGCCTTTAAATAAAACTTCTTTCCAAACATTCCTTTTCCAAAATCTCACTACAAAATAGTTCCTTCAAAATTCACTTACAGTAAAACTTTCCATTTCCTTTCGTTCGTGAGCTCACTAGAGTGTAATGCCGAGCCACTAAGCTTGCAATGGGCCATTCTTATTTGGAACCCGATTCCATTCGTAACAGTAGAACCGCAAAGCGATTAACATTCAAAAAAAGGTTTTCTTTCTATTCTTTCACCTCCAAGGAGGTGAACATTCCATTCTTACCTACCCTCCAAAAGGGTAGGGTTGGGGCACCRGTCCCCCATGCCCCATTTTCTACTCATATCTTTTGTGGCCAGGTTTAACTCCTTTTCGAAAACTTTAGCATTTTCAAAACTTTATGTTTTCCTTTAAAATTTTATTTCCTAAACCATTCACCTTCTAAGTGTGTGAAAGGCTCATGTCAAATGTGATATAGAATTGTAACCCTATGCTCATGACATGAAATGCATACCACCTTATATAATATAACATTTAACAAATAGAATAAGATATGAAACATAATAGCATATCATTTGACATAAAAGTGCTACAAGATATACACACATTAATATTCCACACAATTATACACACATTATCATACAATCCCATACACAACATATTCGAGCAACCAAAACAGTTCAATTACATTCATTCATAACATTAATGAGATGTGAGGATTACTTACATGGAGTCCTGTACGTAAACAGGTTCTTACTTAAGTTGCGAAATGGACTCCTTCAATCGATCTCAACGTAAAGCCTTGAAATGMCCTAGCTGATTCGAAAAAGAGGGTCCACTTAGTTTGATCGTCCAACTTAGGTGTTATGCGTTTAATCCAAAAATGTCCTTTATTAATTATTAATCCATTCTTAGTTCCCACCTTACCAATTATCATGTACTTTTAATGTTACAATTTAAATTTCTTAGCTCGGTTATAAATCTAACTATGTTCTCTCGTCAATTCACTTTAGGGCATAATTATGTACAAGTCATAAAATTTCAATATCATGTGTTAACGTTTTCACCTTTAAAATTCACGATATCCAAATGTCTCGAAAATGGCAATAGGTCCTCGGTCATGCGCTCAAGCAGCCCGCGTAACAGCGTCTGTACATCGGGAGTCGGGCATCGGGCGTGCGCTCTGGGCGCCTGTGCCTGCTGGGCACTGGGCGCRTAGTGCTGCTGGGTGCCTGGTGGCTCAGAAAAATTCCTGCTCCTGGCCGAACTCAGCTGATCAGAGCAGAAATCGACGATCTATTTCCGGTCGAGCTTTTAGCTACTAGTTGATCTGGCAGACAGTCCGAGTGATGCTGAGAGCTCCAGCCGAGCAGCAGCACATGCACTGGCCTGAAAGCTGAGCAGTGAACCAGTAAGCTCCGAATGAGGAGGGCTGGTTGAACTCGGATCGAGGATAGCGGACTAGTGGTGTGCAACGTTCTGGCTCGGGCGACATAAACGACTTGACGATTGCGAAGCGAGACGGTTGATCTAGAATGGCTCCAGTAGCTCCGGTCCAGTAGCAAGAGAACGGTGTCTTTGTCCAGGCTATGCGGAAGCCAATTTGAAAGGTTACGGGTCGCGCGACTGTAGCCGGACAGCTCCTGGTCCGCAACAGAAGAGGGCCGACGAGCAGCAACCGATCGACGCCCCTGAAAACTCCTTTCTCTCATCAAATCGTGAGCTGGCAACTGGTGATGGGCGCGATGAACGATCAACCCAAGCAGCGAGTAGCGACGTGTTCCAGGCGGCGTTCTGTCTGCTAGAGCAGCGATTTTGGCGAGCAGACTTAGACTCCGGATGGTAGTACGATGATGGCAATGACTTGGTGCAGTGTCAGCTAAAGGAAGAAGGCAGTGAGTGTGGTGGGAAAAGGGGGTGGCGGCGGTAAGAGTGGGTTAGGGTTTGGGCGGCGGCGGCGGCGGCGGGAGGAAGAAGATGAGAGTTTCTTTAGGATTTTTTCCTTTTTTTCTTTTCTTTTTCTTGCTTTTTATTTTCTTATATATATTTTTTCTTTTCTTTTCTCATTTTTTTAAATATTTTGGGGCCGTAATCCAAACCCGTCGGGCCTTCCCATCCAAATCTAACCTAAAATTCGTAAATTTAATATAACAGGCTTCCTTTCGATAAAAAGCCCAACTTTCGACTAACAAACCAATAGGCCCACGAGTCAAGTCTTTAACCAAACGATAACTCTTATTCGTCACGGACAATATTTTCACACCTATTAAACGTACGATTTAAAAATATTAATCAATATAAAATGTTAAACCCTAGTTGGCACGCAATTTCACGAGATCAAACAAAAATTCATAAAAGTAAAATCTAGGGTGTTACAAGGCATTTTGAAGAGTGGCTCAGGCCTCAATTTAAATTTGCGGTGATCCCTTTTGAACTTTCTATGTACCAAGAGGTTGTCAATAAATCTCTTCTGGTAGAAAGGGCGCAATTGTTGAGTAAGGAAGAGTTCAGGAGTCAACCCACGAATAAGAGATTCAGAGGTGGAAATCCTAAAGGCTTGGTCAAGAGTGGTTAGAAGAGGAGGTACGATCAAGGGAGTAGACAGGGAAATTACCAGGGCAAATAGTAGAGGAAAGTTTGCTCCAAATGTGGCAAGAAATATTTGGGTGAGTGCCTCTTAGGCAAGGGGGTGTGCTTTAAGTGTGGAAAGCGAGTCCATTTTGCTAGGAAATGCCACAGTGAAGGTGGTAGAGGTGGTAGAGAGTGTTTCAATTGCACTAGATAGGAAAGAGCTAATAGCAAAACTCATACTATTGGACATTCAAGAGTTTGACGTCATTTTAGGTATAGATTRGCTGTTAAAGCATCATGCCACAATTGACTGTCGCAAGAAGAAGGTTATGTTTGGTCGTCGTGGTGAGTTACAATTTTGTTTTGTTGGGTTTAGGGTAAAATCGTCCATCCTGATAATATCCGCTATGAAGGTTCGTCGGATGATGAAAAAGGGTTGCTCTGGCTACCTAGCTTCATTAGGCAAGACCCTTGAAACAGAGCTCTTGATTGAACAAATTTTGGTTGTTCGAGAATATTTGGATGTGTTTCCAGACAACCTTCAAGGTTTACCACCGGTAAGGGAGTTCAACTTTGCCATTGACTTCGTGCTTGGAATGGCACCAATCTCTAGGGCACCTTATCGAGTAGCTCCTATGAAACTTAAGGAGTTGAAGGAGCAATTACAGGATTTTATAGATAAGGGTTTCATCCGACCTAGTTTTTTGCCCTGGGGTGTGCTTGTGCTATTTGTAAAGAAGAAGGATGGATCGATAAGGTTATGCATAAATTACAGAGAGTTGAACAAGATGACAATAAGGAATATATACCTGTTGCCAAGGATTGATGATCTGTTTGATCAACTTCAGGGGGTAGGATATTTTTCCAAAATTGACCTAAGATCTGGCTACCATCAGTTGAGAGTCTGAAATGAGGACATTCCTAAGACCATATTTCGAACTTGGTATGGGTATTATGAATTTTTGGTAATGCCATTTGGGTTGACCAATGCACCTGCTGCATTTATGGATTTGATTAATCGAATCKTCAAGGAGTACTTGGATCAGTTTGTCATAGTCTTCATCGATGACATATTGGTGTACTCTCGATCTAGGGAGAAGCATGAAGAGCATTTGAGAAAGGTACTCTAGGTGCTTAGAGTCGAGAAGCTCTTTGCAAAATTTAAGAAGTGTGAGTTCTGGCTTGATAGCATGCCATTTCTTGGGCATATTGTGTCCAAGAAAGGCATTGCGGTGGACCCGAGTAGATTGAGACAGTTTGACAATGGCCAACACCTGCCAACGTCGATGAAGTTCGCAGCTTCCTTGGACTAGCCGGTTACTACCGAAGGTTTGTGGAGGGGTTTTCCAAAATTGCCTCTCCTATGACCTAATTGACCAGGAAGAACATGAAGTTTCTATGGAATGCGGATTATGAGCGTAGTTTTGAAGAATTGAAGAGAAGATTGACAATCGCTCCAGTCTTCACAATCCCACAAGGTTGTGAAGGGTTCGTGATTTATAGTGATGTTTCGATGAAAGGATTGGATTGCGTCTTGATGCAACATGGCAAGATGTTTRCTTATGCCTCAAGGCAATTGAAGAAGTATGAGAAAAAATATCCAAGACATGATCTGGAGTTGGTTGCCGTCGTATTCGCATTGAAGATCTAGAGGCATTATTTGTATAGTGCAAGGTGCGAGATTTTCACTGACTATAAGAGTCTCAAATACTTCTTCACCCAAAAGGAGTTGAATATGAGGAAACGACGATGGTTAAAACTTGTGAAGAATTACGATTGTGTGATAAACTATCACCAAGGTAAGGCTAATGTGGTGGCAGATGCGCTTGGCAGGAGAAATTATGGAGCTGTGGCCGCTTTACGAGTCTATCAGAAGCCGTTGTTGGTAGAGATTCGAAGGCTCAACTTGGAAATAGTTTCGCAAGACATTTCAGGTTATTTTGCGAATATACCTTTTGCACCCATTGAGAGGATAAGGGACATGCAGATAGATGATCCTCTGGTGTTGAAATGACAAACAGAAGTTGCGGATGAGAAATGTTCGGACCTTGTAATCACAGTTGATGGAGCTCTGCAGTATGGCGACAGACTTGTGGTCCCAAATGATAAGGGTTTGAAGTAGGAGATCTTGAGAGAAGCACATAATACGCCTTATTCGATTCACCCAGGAAGTACGAAGATGTACCAAGGTTTGAGGAAGCACTTCTAGTGAGTTAGTATAAGCCGCGATGCAGCTGAGTTTGTTCAACGTTGTCTTACCTGCCAACAGGTGAATGCTGAACATCAACGACCATCTGGTCTTCTGCAACCTCTTATGGTTCCAGAATGGAAATGGGAGTGCATTGGGATGGATTTCATTGTTGAGTTGCCTAGGACGAGGAAGGGCTATAATGCTATTTGGGTGATTGTGGATCGTCTTACGAAGTCGACACACTTTTTACCTATTAGGACTACCTATAGTATGGAGAAATATACGGAGTTGTATGTAGCTGAGATTGTCAGACTTTATGGTGTCCCACTGTCCATTGTGTCCGATTGTGACCCATGGTTTACTTCTACATTTTGGAAGAGTTTGCATAGGGCTATTGGTACTCGATTGAATTTTAGTACCGCTTTTCACTCACAAACTGAYGGACAAATCGAGAGGACAAATCATATCTTGGAGGATATGCTGAGAGCTTGTGTAATTGACTTCCGGGGAACATGGGATGAATTCCTTCCTTTGGTGGAATTTTCCTATAACAATAGTTATCAAGCTACTATTGGTATGGCCCCTTATGAGGCACTTTACGGAAGGAAGTGTCGGTCGCCAGTTCATTGGGATGAAGTTGGTGAGAGGAAGTTGTTGGGTCCCGAGATAGACCAACACACTGTAGAGGCAGTTGAAAAGATTCGTCAACGAATGAGGACTGCTCAGAGTAGACAGAAGAGTTATGCGGATAAGAGAAGGAAGCAGTTAGAGTTTGAAATTGGGGACAAATTCTTCTGAAAGATAGCGCCTATGAAGGGGATTATGAGATTTGGGAAGAATGGAAAGTTGAGCCCTTGATTTGTTAGACCTTTTGACATCCTCGAAAGGGTAGGCGACTTAGCCTATCGGGTTGCCTTGCCACCAACCCTATCAGGTGTAAATAATGTGTTTCATGTTTCCATGCTAAGGAAATATGTTTTGGATCCCTTCCACATTCTCAGTTATGAAGCGTTGGATCTTCGYCCTAACTTACAAAGAGATACCGGTGGAGATATTGGAAAGGGTGCAAAAGGTATTGAGGAGGAAGGCGATAGCGGTAGTTAAAGTTCTTTGGAGGAATCATACAGTTGAGGAGGCTATTTGGGAACGAGAAGAGGAAATGCATGATAAGTACCCGCACTTGCTCGGTAGGTCCTAAATTTCAAGGATGAAATTTGTTTTATGGGGTAGGGAATTATAATACTCTATATTTTACTTTTATGAATTTTTGCTTGGTCGTGTGAACTTGTGTGCCAACTAGGGTAGGATAATTTTCTATGTGATTATTGTTTAATTGTACGAGATTATCATGTTAATCGAACGAAGGTCCTTGGTTGGTTAGATGCTCGACTTGTTAGGCCTATTCGTTTCTCAGTCGGAAACTAGATTTTTATCAAAAGAAAGGCCCATAGAATTTAATTTAATGGATTGGATTAGTTATGGAATGGGAAGGCCCGAAGGATTTGGGTTACGGCCTAAATAAAAAAATAATAAAAAAACTATCTAATTAGGTCTACTGTTCATCCCCTTCCCTGAAAACCCTATCTAACCCTAAGCCGCCACTGCTGCCACTCCTCCCTTGCCGTCATCTTGACGTTAGCTCTCCTATCCTCTCCTCTCCTTCTCTCTCTCTCTCTCTCTCTCTCTTTCTCCTCACTCCCACTTCTCTCCCCTCCTTCCACTGTCGGCACTGATTGAAGTGGCCGCTACTCGTTGCTGCTTGCGATCTGCACGCCACTCGCCGTATCGAAGGTCCCTACCAAATCTGCACCAGTCTTGATCAACCCGTTCTGCACCAACCACTAGATCAGCCGTTTGGAGGCTGCCGCGTGACACCACCATCAGGCTTTCACCGCGCACTGCTGCTGCTTAACCAGAACAAGACAAGATGCCTTGCCTCGTCCCAAGCTCGCCAGATCCACGCGTCCTGTTGTCGATCTTCACTGCAGATGCCGATGTTAATCTAGTCGTGCTCTTCGAAACGCCGAGTGATTGATCGCAGACCAGAAACAGAGGTTCTAAAAGGCAATTATTGGAGCTGTTGCCGTCTTCCTTACTTACCTGTCACCATTGTCGCTCAACAAGTTGCTGCCGAATTGTTGTTGTCATTAGCTAACCACCTTGGCCTGGTCAGCTATTCACTGAAGGCTAGCCAGGAGTGGAAACTGCCTAAGCCATCAGGCATCTAGATGCCCAGGCAAATGAGCGCCCAGATGCCCAGGCGACTAGGGCTATTGTACATGCGCTGCTTGAGCGCAATCCCGAGGCTGAGCGCCATTTTCATGATCCTTGGAGTTTGTTGATTTAAAGGTGAAAATATTACTATTCGATATTGAAAATTTATGACCTATGTAATTATGTCCTAAAGTGAAATTGTGCGAAAACATATGTTAAGTTTAATACTCGAGCTAAGGAGTTTAAGTTGTACCTTTAAGAATGTGATGATTTGGTGACATGAGAATTAAGTATGGACTCAAAATTTACAAATGACGTTCATGGAATAAACATTGAATATCTAAGCTTGGACAATCGTGCTAAATGGACTTTCATTCTGTAATCACAATTAGGTCGTTTTCGAGCGCATTAATGTTAAGAACGGTCGAGGGATTCCATTTTCACAATTTAAATAAGRACCTTTAGCGTAAAGGATTCCAAGTAAGTAAATTCTCACATTTGATTAACGCATATGTATTGATGCTTCTAAATTCCTTTTTGGTAAATTGAATGTGTTGTCTATGAGTTCTATGTAAGTAAATCCCCATACCTGCCCACCTCTTTCGTTGTGTGTTATGTGGTRGCTGTATGGGATTGTGTTTGAAATGTGTTGAGATTGTGTGGAATGTTTTCACRTGATTTATATTTTGTACCGTTATTACGTTGAATGATAATTTGATACAGTTTTATGTAGTTCATGTCATGGGCATGTAGTATAGTATTCTACATCATTYCTGACATGAGCCATTCATACATTTTGAAAGCGAATGGTTTAGGAAATGAATTTTGAAAGGAAATGAAATTTTACAACTGTATTATGTTCAAAAAATGTTAAGATTTTTGAAAAGTAGGGTAAACCTAGCCATGAAAAATGTGAGTGGGAAATGGGGCTTGGGAGACTGGCGCACYCGACCCAACCCTCTTGGAGGGTAGGAAGATATAATGTTCACCTCTTTGGAGGTGAAAAGATGAAAAGAAAAGTAAAGAAATGTTAACTGCTTTATAGTTCTACTGATAGAAATGTAATTGGGTTCCAAAGAATAATGGCCCACTGCAAGCTTAATGGCTAGGCATTACACTCAGTGAGCTCACGACTGTAATGAAATAGAAAGGTTTTTACAATGTTCTTATATTTCGAAAGGAAGGTTTTTATGAGAAGGTTATGAAATGGAAATGTTTAGAAAGTTTTTACTGAGAAAGTTAAATTTTATAATTTATGACATATATGGCATTATTCATGCATTCATGCATGAGATTTACTTACTGAGCTTATTAGCTCATTCTATTTCCTTCATTCTTCAYTTCAGGTGATGTGTAGTCAGATGCTTCGTGGAGGTCGCTTGTGGGCGAAGCACTGATACCCCGAGTGCTATTTAAGTAAATTTTACTCAATAAGATAGATGGTTTGCTAGAGAGGTTCTTATGGATTATTCAAGATATTTCTTTATTTAATTAACTAATCGTGTTATAATTTCTTTCAAGTTTCGCAAATTTCAATTTGGTAAATGTTATGTTGGTAATGGATGGTTGGAAAATAATGTTTATTATTTTGGATTTTTGTTGGGTTGAAATGCGTGTTGTTTGCGAGTATTGAAAAAACGTTTGGGAATCTTTGTTTGTATATAGTGGCAGTTATTGAAATTACAGAGAAATCTCTTCTGAGATTTTTATAAATCTCTTTTCTATTTTAAATTTCAAGATTTTTAGTATTTCAGAAAAATAATTTCGCAAATTAATGTCAGTGAGTAAATGTGACATTCCCGAGTTAGGATAAAGTTTCTTAATCTGGGAGTGTTACAACAGGCATTCAGTCTAGGTATTGGAAAGTAAGGATTAAAGACGGAGATGAACATAAGACCACACGTGTTACCCGATGGGGAACATATGAGTTATTGGTGATGCTTTTTGGCCTAACCAATGCACYGGCCCCATTTTGCACCTTAATTAACCAAGTGCTTGAAATGTCATRGATCAATTCATGGTCGGGTATTTAGATGGCATTGTGATACACAACAATACTTTGGAGGAGCATCTGTAACATTTAAGGAAAGTGTTGGCACGAGGGAGAAGTCTACACCAAGCTATCAAAGTGCTCCTTTGCCCAAGAAAGGATTAGCTTATTTGGGCCATATTATTGAGCCAGGGTGCACTTGCATGGATCCCAAGAAAGTGTAGGCAATTCAGGAATGGCAAGCACCGAGTAACGTCTCATAACTGAGATCATTTTTGGGATTAGACAATCACTACATGCATTTTGTAAAGGATAATTCAAGATAGTTGTATCTTTGATGGATGTATTGAAAAAGTAGAATACGTAGAATTGAGATTTGAATTGCCAAAGAGCATTTGAGGAGTTGAAGCGGTGCATGTCTACAGAGCCTGTGTTAGTACTTCCAAATGTATCTAAACCAGTTGAAGTCCACACAAACACCACTAATTTTGCTTTGGGGTAGAGTTTTAATGCAAGAAGGCCACCTTGTAGCCTTTGAGAGTAGAAAATTGAATGGAGCTGAGAAAAGGTACACAGCACATGAAAAGGAGCTCCTAGCGATCGTTCATTGCTTGAGAACATGGAGGCATTATTTAGTTGGTACTCCATTTGGTGTGAAGAATGATAAAATAGTCATAAGCCATTTTATGACCCAACCGAAGCTGACGAGAAGACAGGCTCAATGGCAAGAACCGTTCGCAGAGTTTAACTTTATGTTAGAGTATAAGGCCAGGTACTACAAATCATGTAACATATGCTCTTAGTTAAAGAGTGAAATTGGCTACTATATGCCAAGTCATCACTCTGATGGGGAATGAAGTCAAAATATTCCTCAAGGACCAAATTTCAGGATGTTTGAGAAAGGATCTTGTAGCTCAAGATCTAATGAAGTTAGTGTAACAAGCGAAGACTCAGAGATTCTGGATGGAAGATGGTCTTCTCATCACTAAGGGAAAACTCTTTTAYGTACCTAAAAGTGKRGACTTGCGGAGATCAATCATTATAGAATGTCATAGCACTCTTTGAACAACCCATCATGGGGAGGATCGGACAGTGGCCTTGGTGCAATGTGGTTATTTATGGCCCCAGATGCAAGATGACATTGTTGATTTTGTGAGGATTTGCATATTCTACCGACAAGATAAGGACGACCTTTTGAACAAAGGAGGGCTCCTTCAACCTCTATATGTTCCTAGCAGACCTTGGGAAAGCATTTCTATGGATTTCATCATCTTTTTACTAAAGGTGGGAGATATTGCCACAATTATGGTAGTGGTAGACAGGTTCTCAAAGTATGCAACCCTCATTGAAGCACCTAAACATGTTTCAGCTGAGGAGATGGCACAAATATTCTTCAGGTATATTGTCAAGTACTGGGAATTGCCTAGGAATATTGTTAGCAACCGTCACACTTCCTTTACTAGCAAATTTTAGATCGAATTATTCAGACTTCTTAGCTCCAATCTGAGCATGACGTCAACTATGCACCCGAAATCTAAGGGACAAACAATCAAGAGAATTATGCAACTTTTGGATGTTTCCCAGCTGTGCTTCAATGCTCAAAAGTCATCTTCAGCAAACGAGATCCCTTCGACATTATGACTAGAAAACAACCAGTCCTACTGCATATCATTGATGTTCGAGCAAACATAATGCCCTCTAGAGCCCAAAACTTCTCTCAAGAGTGGAAACAGAATATTGATGTTGCAAAGGGTTACCTTGAGAAAGTAGGCAAACGGATGACAAAGTATGCTGGTCAGAAGCACTGATTCATAGAGCTCAAAGTCGGTGATAAGGTGATGTAAAGAAAGTCTGGCATCAGCACACCCGACCACAGGGAAGGGACTCTAGATTAATGCTAAAATATATTAGTCCAGTGACTATTTTGAAAAGAGTCGGATAGGTAGTCTACAAGGTGGGCTTCCGCCAGGATTACAAACACACCCAATGTTCCATTTTAGCTTATTGAAGCCTTATTAGGAAAACAAGGAGGAGTCAATGCCTCAGGCAATAGCAAATGGAAGAACTCCCAGCAGCTCATCGGGAAAATGGGTAGCTGAAACCATCATTCAAGATCGAGTGACTAGAATTTCAAGGAAAAGTCACAAGGAATACTTGGTGAAATGGCAAGGCCAAAGTGACCAGGAGAATACTTGGGAAAAGGAGAAGAACTCAAAGCCTTTTAGCCTCTAATCGATGCTTATCAAGAAGTCAAGGCACTGAGGATGTCATACCAAAGAGGAGGAAGTTACAGGCTATCCCCTAGGCCGCCCATGTCCRAGCCAAGTGCATGTGCCCCCTCACCCATGACGACCAAGGAGCCCGTTTGTGCACACCTATATAAACTAAGAAGCACCATGCCAACCAGTGAGCACCCATGCCAAACAAGAAGCCCGTCCAGGAAGTGTCAGGCAACCGATAGAGCGCCAGGCAGACGAGGCAGTGCTCGTGCTAGCATGCCATTTACAACTTTTGTTCTTCATTTTTTTTTTTTTTGTAAATATAGTTTCTAGTATTTTATTATCGTAGTTTATGTTTATAGGGACACCCATGTTAAGTCCCAAGAGTTTCATTGTATAGAAATATAGACAGAAAATAGATAATTTTTTCCYACCTGTTCTAAAAGACGATCTCTACTATTGTCACTTTGTCCAAATGTTTCCCTGACTCTTATAGGGGGATTAGAGAAAAACGGCAAACAAGCAAAGGTGGAATTAAGCTCAGTCTAGAGTGCCTCTCTTTTACTAAGACTATTGTAAATCGTTTCAAGCATTCAATCAATACAAATCATTTTTTTCTACATAATGTTATGCCTCTAAACCTTTTATTTGTCGATTAGGCATTTATTTGTGATTGCGAGGCATGAATGTTTTTGGACTCAAAATATTACGGTCGATTTTAAGGTTATTTAAAAAACCAATCCCGTGACACGCGTCATGATACAAAGATGCACTACTCGAAGGACCATCAACTAGGTTCCACGAGCCGATCTTATATATCAATGATCAAGAAGCAACTGATTGGAGGGCTGAATTTAGTTATTGATAATGGGCTGTTCAAGAGAAACCACAAGGGTTGCTGCTGAATGGCTTGAACAAAGAGGAAGCGACTCAGACACTAGCTGAATCATGAAGGCTTTATGGGGCACACCAAGTTGGACTAAAATTGAGATGGTATTTGCAACGGCACAAAGTCTTTTGGACAACCACCACAACCAATTGCTATGCCTATGCCAAAGGTTGCGATGCTTGCCACAGGCATGGACACTTATTGAATATCCARCCACTGTACTTCATCCCATAGTCAAGCCATGGCCTTTCCAAGGCTGGGCTATGGATGTAATCGGTAAAATTCATCTTCTATCATGCAATACCCAAAATTTTACTTTTATGAATTTTGTTTGACCTTCTGAATTTATGTGCCAACTYAGCGTTGTAATTTGCTATGTGGTTAATATTTTAATTGTACGTTTAATAAGTATGTGATTATTATGTTAATCAAATAAGGGTCCTTGGATGGYTAGAGGCTCAACTTGTGGGCCTATTCATTTTTCAGCCGAAAGCTAGACTTTTATCGAAAGAAAGGTCTGTTGAAATTAATTTAATGGAATAGGTTAGTTATGGATTGGAAGGCCCGAAGGATTTAGGTTACGGCCCAAGTTTAAAAAAAAAAAGGAGAAAAACTGTAAGTCTTCTTCTTCCTCCCCAAACCCTACCCGCCGCCGCCCTCACTCCCAGAAATCCTACCGCTCACATCGCCTTTTCCTCCCTCAGCCGCTGCCATCCTCTTTTCTCATTGCTGTTAACCCTCTGGCCGCCAGTCGAGGCTGGAACTTACACGTCATGCGTCGCTGTGGCTTGTTCCTCACCCTCGCTGTTCAACTTCTGCACGATTACTCGATTGAAGTTGCTAAAATTGTCCACAGCTTTCTCTGCATGCTATACTCGATCGAAGATTAACTCATTAGCTGCCTAAAGACTCGATTTCGAGTGGAGCTCCTCTTTCTGCTCGTGGATCTCCAAGCTTGCAGATCGTCTCTCTCCCCAAATTCGCAACAAACCATCAGATCCAGTAGCTTGGAGGACTCTGCTCCGTGACGGGGCTAGGCCGAGACCGCCGCTACTCGTTGATTGCCCGCAATGGACTTCCTTGCTGCCCAAATCTTCTCCCTCGCAGTCCGTGCCATCGCTGCTTCTTGGCTCATCTGTACGGGCAGGTGCCGTCGCCATCGTTCGCGTGATCGTGACCGGAGTTTGCCATAGCCACTCTAGACAAAGCGGTTCACCAGCTGGATCTACCACTTTCTTCTTCTCTGCTCGAYCGGATCTGTGCACACTGCCTCTCGCTATCCAATTCCTTCTCATCRGAGTTTGTCACCGGAAACTCGTTGCCCGATCAGGAAATGGAATAGCCAAGAGCAGGGACCTGCTAAGGCAATGGGCTCCCAGCACCAGTCACCTAGGTGCCCAGTAAGTACCCGGGTACCCAGCAACCAGGCACCAAGCGCCCAGCACAGCAACAGGTGCCCAGACACCCAAGCGGACAGTTGCCCAGGTGACTAGGGCTGTTGCGCACTTCCTAAGCGCATGCCTGAGGCCCAACACCACTTCAGCGACACTTGGATTTTGTGGACTTAAAAGTGAAACATTACTAGTTGATATTGGAATTTATGACCTATGTACAATTATGTATAAAGTGAAATAGTGAGAGAACATAAATTAGATTTAATACCCGAGCTAAGGAGTTTAAATTGTACCTTTAACGTGATAATTGGTGATGTGAGAATTAAGTATGAAATAAAAATTGACAAATGACATTCATGGAATGGACATTTAATATTTAAGCTTGGACAATCGTACTAAATAGACTTTCTCTTTGTAATCACATTAGGTCATTTTTTAGCGCATTGACGTTGAGAACAGTCGAGGCATTTCACTCAGCAATTTAAATAAGAACCTTTTAACGTAAAGGGCTCTAAGTAAGTAAATTCTCACATTTCATTAACGCATATGTATTGATGTATCTAAATTCCTTTAGGTAAATTGAATGTGCTATCTATGAATTCTATGTAAGTAAATCCCCATATCTGCCTACCTCTTTCGTTGTATGTTATGTGGTGGCTGTATGGGATCATGTGATGAAATGTGTTGATTGTGTGGAATGTTTTCACATGTTTTATATTTTGTACGATTATTATATAGAATGGTATTTAATACAATCTTATGTAATTCATGTCATGGGCATGTAGTCTAGTATTCTACATCATTCTTGGCATGAGCCATCATACATTTAAAAGTGAATGGTTTAGGAAATGAATTTTGAATGGGAATGAATTTTCTAAATGTATTATGTTCAGAAAAATATTAAGATATTTTGGAAAGGAATATAAACCTAGCCATGAAAGATGTGAGTGGAAAATGGGGCGTGGGGGACCGGCGCACCCGACCCAACCCTCTTGGAGGGTAGGGAAATGTAAAGTTTACCTCTTTGAAGGTGAAAAGATGGAAGGAAAATTAAAGGAATGTTAACTGCTTCGTGGTTCTACCGGTAGAAATGTAATCGGGTTCCAAAGAATAATGGCCCACTGCAGAGCTTAATGGCTAGGCGTTACACTCATGAACTCATGACTGTAATGAAATGAAAAGGTTTTACAAAGTTCTTACTGTAATACCCGAGATTTCTTTTTATGGATTTTCGTTTGATCGTGCGAATCTGTGAGCCAATTAGGGTTCGATAAAATTTTCTCGGTAGTTAAAGTTTTATTTATACATTAAGAAGTGCGGAATTATCGTGTTTGTCGGATTAGGGTCCTTGGTTGGTTAGAAGCTCGACTCATTGGGCTTATTCACTTTTCTGTCAAAAACTAAATTTTTTTCGAAAGAAAAGCTCATAGAATTTAATTTAATGGATTTGGGTTAATTACAAAAGGGGAGGCCCACAGGATTTGGGTTACGGTCCAAGTTAAAAAAAAACCTAAAAACCCTRGAATCTCCTTCTTCTTCTTCCTCATCACGCCACCGCCACCCAAAGCCTACCCTAACCGCACCGCCCCAAACACTACCCGCCTCTTCTTCTTCTYTTCTCAGCCGCCGCCATCCTTTATTCTCCTTGCTGTTAACCTTCTTGACCGCCAGTCGAGGCCTGAGCTCGCACGTCGCGCATCACTGTGACTTGCTGCTCGCCCTTGCCACTCAACCTTTGCACGCGGTACTCAATCGGAGATCGACTCATCGGCTGCCTAAAGACTCGATTCAAGCGGAGCTCTTCCCTCTGCTCGTCGATCTCCAAGCTTGTCGGCCGTCGTTCAGCCCCAAATCCACAACAAACTAGCGGATCTAGCGGCTTGGAGGACTCCGCTCTGCGATTTGGCCAGGCAGAGACTGCCGCTGCTTGCTGATTGCCCGCGGCGGACTACCTTGCTGCCCAAATCTTCTTCCTCGTGACTCGTGCCATCACTGCTTCTTTGCTCGTCTGTACACTCAGGAGCCGTTGCCATTATTCACGTGATTGCGACCGGAGAACCCATAGCAGCTCGGGACGAAGCGCTTCACTGGATTTGCCTTCATCTTCTCCTTCTCCTTCTCTGCTYGACGCAACGAAGCCGTCCAAATCTGTCCTTCCTTGACCAGATCTGTGTACATTGTGTAGCCACTCAGGTGCTCTGCCGCGCGGCCMGCCGACTCCTTGCCGGCCATCGCTCTGCCCAGATTTGATCACCATCGACCATTTGCCGGAAAAACTTCTCTGTTGGCTGTTGCCAGCTTCCAGGAAATAGCAAGCACCCAGGGGCTCAGCACCCAGGTGCCAATGCCAGTTCTAGGAGTGCCCAGTCTCCAGGCATTGGCGCCCAGCAGGTGCCCAGCTCCCGATGCCCAGGCGCCCAGCGCCCAACACCAAGCATCTAGGCGCACTGATGCCCAGTGCCCGACGCCTGACGCCCGAGAACCCAAAACCATTCCCAAGACTCTTGGACTTTGTGACTTAAAAGGTGAAAATATTAATAATTAATATTAAAATTTATGACTTATAAAATTAAATTATAAAGTAAAATTGTGGGAGAACATAAATTAAGTTTAATACTCGAACGAAAGAGTTTAAATTGTACCCTTAAAAAGACGTGATAATTGGTAATTTGGTGACTAAGTATGAATTAATAATTGACAAATGACATTCCTGAAATAAACACTGAATATCTAAGTTGGGACCGTTGTACTAAATGGACTTCTTTATATAATTAAAATTAGGTCATTTTGAGTGCCTTGACATTGAAAATAGTTGAGGGATTTCGTTTCGCGACTTAAATAAAAACCTTTAACGTAAAGGACTTCGGATAAGTAATCCTCCCATCTCATTAACGTTATAAATGAATGTAATTTAACTCTTTTAATTGCTGTAATATGTTGTGCATGAGATTGTATGTTGATGTGTGTAATTGTGTGGAATGTTAATGCGTTCATATCCTGTATCACTTTGACGTCAAATGATATGTTATCATGTTTCATATCTTGTTCTAATTGTCGAATGTTATGTTATATAAAGTTATATACATTTCATGTCATGAGCATGTAGTTAGAATTCTACATCACATTTGGCATGAGCATTCACACACTTAGAAGGTGAATGGTTTAGGAAATGAAATTTTAAAGGAAAATGTAAAGTTTTGAAAATGCTAAAGTTTCTAGAAAGAGTGTAAACCTAGCCACAAAAGATGTGAGTAAGAAATGGGGCGTGGGGGACCGGCGCACCCGACCCTACCTCTTGGAGGGTAAGTAAGAATGGAATGTTCACCTCCTTGGAGGTGAAAGAATGGAAAGAAAACTTTTTTTTGAATATTAATCGCTTTGCGGTTCTACCGGTAGGAATGGATTTTGTTTCCAAATAACTATGGCCCACTGCAGAGCTTAGTGGCTATGCGTTATACTCTAGTGAGCTCACGAATGGACGGAAATGGAATGTTTTATTGTAAGTAAATTTTGAAGGAAATGTTTTGTAATAAGATTTTGAAAAATGAATGTTTGGAAAGTAGTTTTTATTTAAAGGCAAAATTTTATGATTTCATGACATGTAGGACAGGTTGATGCATTCCTGCATTGAGATTACTTGCTAGGCTTTTAGCTCATTTCTTTTCTTATGTGTCATTTCAAGTGATATGTAACCAGATGGGGCGAGGAGGTCGCTCGTGGACGAGCTATGATACCCAAGAACTTATTTCAAACTTATTTTAATGTAATAAGATAATTATATTATTTTTGAATGGTTTAAATTCTTAAGGCTTCCTCTATTTTCATTTTGAATAAATGTTGAGTTTTAAATGATAGTTGACTATTTGAGAGTGAAATGATGTAATACTCTCAGCTTGGGCCGGTTTCTAATCTAGGGGTGTTACACTTACGCTTTGAAAGAAAAGTTTTTATGAAATGGTTATGAAATGGAAATGTTTAGAAAGTTTTAATGAGAAAGTGTAATTTTGTAATTTATGACTTGTAGGGGATTATTCAAGCATTCATGCATGAGATTTGCTTACTGAGCTTTATAGCTCATTCCATTTCTCTCATTCTGCATTTCAAGTGATGCGTAGCTAGATGGTGCGAGGAGGTCACTTATGGACAAGCCATGATACCTTGAAATATTTTCTAAGTAAATTTTATTGAATAAGATAGAATGGTTTTTGTGTATTATTATCAAGATATTCTTTATTGATTTAGCCTATCGTGCTTTAAATTCTTTTGGTTTCTATAAATTTCTGTTTTTGATAAATGTTAGGTTGGTAAGGGATTTGTTGTAAAATATTACTTATTGTATTGGATGCTTATTAGGTTGGAATGTATGTTCTTTATGGGTGTTGAAAATGTTTGAGAACCTTTTTGAATGTATACAAAGAGTAGTTATCGAAATTACAGAGGAGACTCTGCTGAGATTTTTATAAATCTCTTTTCTATTTTAAATTTCAAGATTTTTATTTTTTCAAAATTCTGCAAATTAATGTCAGTAAGTAAATGGTGACATTCCTGGATTAGGATAAATTTTCTTAATTTGGGGTGTTACATATCATCTAGAGGGCGCTCTTTAATTTTGGTGACTACTAACTTTTTCACTAAATGGGTGGAGGTTCAGTTGATGACAAAGGTGACTCAGAGTCTATCATCACTTTTGTCAACACAACTAATAGACCTAGTCAAGGTACTGTGTTCACTAGGGATAAGGTAGATGCCTTTGTTCTGCAGTTCAACGTTAATCTAGTACACTCTAATCCCGACTATCCTCAAGCTAAGGGTTAGGCATAGGCTACAAACAAGGTTCTATTAACATGTTAAGGAAGGCCATGAAGGATAATCCAAGAAGGTGGCATGAGATTTTGCATGAAGTGCTCTAGGGCCTATAGAAACTCTTTGAAGATGGCTACCGTGTTAACCCATTATCAGATAAGATTTGGATAGGATGCTGCCGAGCTAGCGAAACTTAATATATGATTGGCTAGGGTGTCATTCTAGCACAACATGACTAAGCCGATTACCAACAAGCATTGCTCATGGAACTAGACTTGTAACACCCCCAGATTAGGAATTGTCCTAAGCTGAGAGTATTACATTACATTACTCATASAACAATCAACTACTATAGGAAATAAAAGCAATCTTAACCATTGTCAAAAAGTTTATAAAAATTCGATGAGTTTCCTCTGTAATTTCGATAACTACCCCTTGCATACATTCAAAAAGTTATCAACATTTTCAAACACCCATTCACAACATACACACCAATATAAATAAACATCCAACGTCAAGGGTAATGTACTCCAACAAATCTTTTACCAACCCAACAATTATTCAAACTGAAATTTGAAGAACCCAAAAGAATTTAAAAACACAATCAACTAAACCAAATAAGAAATAGTCAACTACTATCTTAATCCTTCAAATTTATTTTAGAGTAAACTTCAGGGTATCTTAGTTTGCCTACAAGCGACCTCCTCGCACCATCTGGCGACACAACACCTGAAATGCAAGATGAGAGGAATGGAATGAGATATAAAGCTTAGTAAGCAAATCTCATGCATGAATGCATGAACATGCCCTACATGTCCTGAATTATAAAATCTCACCTTCTCAATGAAAACTTTCTAAACATTTCCATTTCATTTCCTTGTATAACCTTTCCATAAAATCTTTCATTTYAAATTGAAAAAACTTTGTAAAAACCTTTCATTTCATTACATTCGTGAGCTCACTGAGCGTAACGCCTAGCCATTAAGCTGCAATGGGCCATTTATTTTTTGGAACCCGATTACATTTCTACTGGTACAATCGCAAAGCGGTTAACATTCTTTTACTTTATCCTTTCATCTCTTCACCTCCCAGAGGTGAATCATTACATTTCCCTACCCTCCCAGAGGGTTAGTTCGGGTACGCCGATCCCCCATGCCCCATTTCCTACTCACATCTTTAATGGCTAGGTTTACACTCCTTTCCAAAAACTTTAACATTTTCCTGAACACGTTACAATTTTATAAAATACATTTCTTTTCAAAATTTCATTTCCTAAACCATTCACTTTTTAAATGTATGAATGTCTTATGCCAGGGATGATATAAAACACTATAACTACATGCCCATGACGTGAAATGCATACAACTGTAATTAACATGCCATTCGACATAATAATGGTACTAGATATGAAACATGTGAAAACATTCAACCAATCAACACYTTTCATAACACAATCCCATACCGCCACCACATAGCACACAACAAAAGAGATAGGTAGATATGGGGGTTTACTTGCATAGCAATCTCATATACAACAGTTTAATCCACCTAAAGGAATTTAGATACAACCATTCATATGCGTTAATGAAATGTGAGAATTTATTTACTCGGAGTCCTTTATGTTACAGGGTTCTTAGTTAAATCGCAAAGTGAAATCCTTCGACCGTTCTCAACGTTAAGGCTCTCGAAAAGACCTAATTTTGATTACAGAAGGAAAGTCCATTTAGTATGACTTTCCCAACTTAGATATTCAGTCTTTATTCCAAAAATTTCATTTGCCAATTATTAATCCATACTTAGTTCCCACGTTACCAATTATCATCTCTTTTTAAGGGTACAATTTAACTCCTTAGCTCGGTTATTATACATAATCTATGTTCTCCCACAATTTTACTTTAGGATATAATTTCATAGGTTATAAATTTCAATATCCAATAATAATGTTTTCACCTTTTAAGTCCACAAAATCCAAGTGTCGCGAAAAAAGGCGTTGTGCTCCGGGTGTGCTCTCAAGCAGCGCGCGTGCAACAGCTCTGGTCGCCTGGGCGCTTGGGCGTCAGGGTGCCTGGGTGCTGGGCACTGGCGCTGGCACTAAGCGCCTGCACTTGTTGCTACCCCTTGTTCCTGGCCGAAACTCAGCTATCAGGCCAAAAGAGTCGGCCACCGACAACAATATCCTAGCAGCAACGACTGAGAACTATGGTAACAGCCAAGCGGCGAGTGGTGCGCGGCAAGGCTTCCTCGAGCAGTCATGGTTCTGAGTGCTGCTATGGCAAGTCCGGTAAAGCAGAGAAGAATAAGAAGAAGATGAAGCAGACCTAGGCAAAGCGCTTCGTCCCGAGTGGCTATGGATTTCGGTAGACATAGATCGCGCGCCTCTGGCTTGCAGCAATCCACCGTGCTGTAATCAAAAGTGGTAGCGAACAATAGCTGAGGGTGGACGACGGGTAACAGCAAGGACTGAGGTTTGGCTGTGCGGGTCGCATTGCAGCGCTTCTCCAAGCAACTACAGATTTGATGCGAGCAGATCTGGTCACGGCTCATAAAAATCGAGCATTGGCGATGCGTGCTGCGAGCGGCATCCTTCGAGCACCAGCATGGAAGGGATGGATCTGGCAGGGAACTCCAATGTGGCGAGCTGCCTGTCGATCRCAAGCAATGACGAGTAGCGGCTACTTCAAGTGCCGGCAGTGGGAGAAGGGGAGAGAAGAGAGAGAGAGGAGAAAAAGTAAGGAAAGGCCACGACAAGCGGCGTCGGGCAGGAGGAAAAGGAAAGAAGAAGAAATGCAGCGGTTCCTAGAGAGAAGGAAAGGGGAGGATGGCGATGATTGACGGGGAGGAGTGGTAGTAGCTATAAGGATGGCGGTGGTATAATGGGAGGAAGAAGACTTAGGGTTTCTTCTCTTTTTTTTTTTTTTTTTAAAACTTGGGCCCTAACNTTTAAAACTTGGGCCCTAACCCAAATCTTTCGGGCCTTCCCATCCGTAACTAATCCAATCCATTAAATTAAATTTAACGGGCCTTTCTTTCAATAAAAATCTGGCTTCCGACTGAGAAATGAATAGGCCCACAAGTCGAGTCTCTAACCAACCAAGGACCCTAATCCGACAAACACGATAGTTCCGTACTTATTGAAATAACAACCACATAGAWATTTATCCAACCCTAGTTGGCTCACAAATTCACACGATCAAACAAAAATTCATAAAAAGAAATCTCGGGTATTACAAGACCAGTGGATGAGGATAGATGGCTAGCCTTTTAGCACATTTTAAGATAAAAAGAAAAGGTTGTCAAGGGATGTAATCGGAAAGTCCAGGTTAGGTCTTTCCAAGATGCGACATGGTTTGGAAGATAATTTTGCCAATTGCCCCTAATGATCTTGAGCTTGGAAAATGGTTAGCCACTTGCGAGAGGCATATCTTAAGAAATACTATCTCTTTTTCTAGGAGGGGATTAGGAATTGACAAAGCAAAATGAGTCAAATAAAGTTCTATTGGCTACAGGCCAGCCGATATAATTGGCCATAGACAACATAAAAGGAAGGGAATCAAGGGATTAGCTAACAAGGGCTCGACTATGTTTTGGTTTATTTGATTTATCTAGCCTCAAGAGGCACTGTTTGAAGAGGCTGTGCATCAATTACGTCCTGCTCTTGAATTTCAGCAGGAACAATCTCCTCTACGGTAGCCATGTTTGGACTTTGCATATCGGTAGCAGGGTTTTCCTCAACTTTTCTTACAATTTCCATCATGTCATTATAAACATCTTGTAAAAGATCATTGTCAAGATTGCTGGCTAGAACCTCGGCTACATAGTCATCAGATCTTCTAGCAAGGGTAGGATCAGATTGTCTACAATAGATTGCAGCACCTCTACTTGCTCAGCTATGACAGTTGGCTCCTAATCTAGTTGCTCAGTAGATATAACACCCCTTGCCTGTTCACCCAAACCTTCAGTGGGTCGAACTCTCAGYAGTTGCAGCAACCTAATACCCATATTGTCCAAGTTTCTTACATTCTGCCAAGCCAAAAGCTCCTTCCTCTTTCTCACTTTCCAGCATGATACATTGACTCTCCAAATCATTTAGCTTGAGCCCACACTTGTTGGGCTTCTTCATATAGGTTAACCAAGAAGTCATCATGTTGATCGATTTCTTTCCTGTCTTGCACCAATTTCTTCTTCCCAAAAGGACAAGGACGTTATGAGACGACTAATCTCAAATTTGAGGAAGGAAATCCTTTCAAAATGAGAAGAGATGCTCTGCTTCAAAAGTTCTCTTTGGTTGGTTGCTTATCAACGCGAGCTTTAAGCTCCCCATATCTGGAGGATAGGGAGGCCAATTCATCTCAACTTCTTAGCCGCTTTGGATTGGAGCCGAAGGCTAATTTTCACAATATACATGAATCTTATCATTTAGGCACAAGCTATTAAACATTCAGACTTCAGCTCGGCTAGCAAAAAAGGATTAGGGGATTGGGCCACCACACTAAAAGCTTTTCGGAGATCTTCATATATGGCCTCGCTCACAGGCATGGCTTTTCCAACAACAGTTTCTAGGAGATTGAGAGCTTGGCAGAAGTTTCGAAGGAGCTACGAAGAGAATGATCAAGAGAGCTGAAAAACGAGCTCATATCTTTAGTTAGCGAAGTCAGAGCCGAGGTAACAGGCATTTGTTCTATATCATCGATCGAGCTATCATGGGTATCGTCCTCTTCAAACATTTGAGCCAATGGCACCATAAGGGACATAGATGTTTGTGATTTCTTCTTGGGTTTCTACAAAATAGAATATTCATCAAGGAGAAAAGGAGAGTACATGAATATGCCAAGGAACATTATTAGGATTACTTTCACARGAACACTAACGGGCACRCCAACCACTCTTGGCTATTAAGATTTCCTAGTCCTAACCGAGGCAGTATCCGATCAAGGGAGATCAGGAAGCACATCAACATCAATCGACTCAGCCAATTCTAGAAGTAAAGAAGGAATCAATACAATGGCAGTTACAAATAACAAAAGATATGGCCGAACGTGTTTACTTGGAACATACGATAGTTCTTTTGCTTTCCTCTTTTTCTACTTTGGAGGCTTTCTAACAGAAGAACCAACGGCTAAAGAAGGAGCAACAATAATGGTAAATAAACCCAATTTATCCAAGCAAATGGTTACATCAATAGAGAAAAAAGCAGATATTACTTGGTTCCACCAAATGTAGAGGTAGTTAACAAGCAAGGTTAGAAGTTTTGATTGAAAAAACTTTCGAACTTCAAATGGTTGTTTAAGGCCACAGTCTTTACATCATCTCATCCAGGTCATGATGGCTACAATAAGGAATCTTATGTTTGTGATCGACTAGAACATCTAGAATCAAGCCGAACTAAAGGGCGCAACAATGCGGGTTGCACGACTCGACAAAAGTCTTGGTATCGAGCCTTTRGTTGAACCCCATTCAACAATAGGTACTGTAAGCAAACTTGCCTAAATCTCCTTCACAATAGCATAATTGGAACCCTCTAACATTTTCCTCAGTGACACAAGCCCTCCCTCCTCATATGATAARGGAAAGCTGTGTCAACTGCCACGGACACTTTGGTATGAAGGAAATAAAGGATCTCCTGAGGAGAAACCACATTAATTAGGACCTCACACAGTTGATAGCTAGTAGCCTCATTGGCAAAATTAGGAATAGAAGATGAAGCCGATAGACGGTTGAAACCATAGTCCGACAGATATTGGTATAATACAATTGTAAAATCCAAAAAGGTACTGAAACATTTCTAGCATCCTCACAACTAGATAGAACCTTTATCAGGCGATGAAGTCCTTGATAGATCAAATAGAGAACTAGGGAAGCTAAGGGAAGTGGTCAATCTGCTAACAACATAGATATGTAATACACATAATCGGCTATAACACCATAGGAAGCCGAATAGAGAACATACTTGCATAACCAGCAGAGAGAAAAGCCCGAAGTTCATCAATAGAGATAGAGGAGGACTTTTGTTGATTCTGTTTAGAAAACTTCCCATAACTAGCAATAATTTTGTTGAAAGTACAGTTGAAAGAGACTCCCCCATCATTGGCATACAAGGTACGAATATCAGGCCCAACTGCAGGTAAACCTACCATGGTGACAATATTGACAAATATAGGGGCAAACATTCCAAAGGGGAAAAGAAAGGTGTTGGTAGCAGAAGACCAAAAAGGCACAATAGCCATGAGCATTTTTCGATCAAATTCATGATTAAAGGAAGAAAGCTGAATAGCATGAAAGATGCCCCGTTTCTTCTAGGTGGCTTCCATACACGGGGTAAGACGTTCCACCTATTGATAAAAACTTAGCAGATGTCTAGGTCAACAGCGAAAGGTCTTTGGCCATCTTGACAGGGTCTCGCCCAACTAGTTGATAGGTAGGTCAAAACCTCAGGCTTAACAAAGAAAAAGAGTTTGGCATTATCAAAGGGGGGAAGAAGAAAAGGGCCAAGTTTGAAGAACTCATTAGCCAAATCATAGCAAACTAGGACGCACTTATTTGAAAGCTAAGAAAGACTCGATGAGTCATCTTGGGTTTCATGCTAGAAGACATTATAAGAATGGTAGGAAGGAACAAAAAAGAAAGTTGAGAGAAAAATGCCAATGTTGAACAGAACAGCGAAGATCAATAGTGGATAATAGCTTAAGGAGGAGAATGGTTGGGCATCCCGAGTTTTAAACGCATCAATCTCTTTTTTCGCCAAAAGGATGTATAAAGACTAAGGAAGTTACAAGTCCTGAGAGCTTCATCATTACTAGAGCAAATCGGTTGAAAATATTTTGATAGTTGTGCGTACTCGGCAGCTAATGACTGCAGATATTCTGAAAGGATACAAAAAAGTGGAAGCGATGTCCCTATCTAGCCATTGGATATAGACGATTAGGGCAAGGACTTGGGATGGCATGTGTTGACACCTAAAAATAGCCGACGTTAATGTTAAAAGAAATAGACAGCTAGGCTAGGAAAATCATCTAAATCCCATCATGCATAACTCGCCTAAAGAGGGAAGGGCCTAATGACTAAGGAACAAATAACTGAGAAAACAAAAGTTGAGCAAAGTGGGATCAGTCGAAGAACAGAAGGGTGAAAACAGCTGAAAYGACAACATGAGTGGGATTGACAAAGTACTAGCTGATCACCTGAACGAGCTAAACCACCTGGCCGATATTTCAGGATAGGACCTACCAGCCAACCAAAAGAGAAGGACRTGGGCCTAGAATGATGTGCAAAGTTTGGAAAATAGGGATAGTGGCCTTRGCTTACTTTGTCTCCAAGCTAGCAGATGTGTCTCGACCAAGTATAAATTACAGAAAATGATGCATTTCAAAGGCCACGCGCATAATCAAATCCAGAAATCAAGGTTATAATCTTCAATTATGTTTTAATTCAATCTTTAATTTAGTCTTTTCAAATGCATTAGATAATGGTTATTTATTCCAGCTGTTTCTAATCTTAAAAGTTTTCTTTTATTAGTTAACTTTGTGCATTTCAACGATGTTTCACAATTTATGAAGCTTTCCTATTAGTTTTGATTTACTGCTTTGTTTAATCTTCTTTGTTTACTGCTTTAATTAGCATGACATATTTAAATTGTTTAATTTACCAACTTTGTTACTTTCAGCTTGATTACAGTTTCGTTCCTAGCTTAGTCTTATCTTTGTTCACTTTAATTTATCTGCTTTTCGTTTACTAGCTTTCTTTAAGTTTAGCCATATAATGTTTTATTTGATTGCTTTATTTAAACAACTTTCTTTAAGTCCCTTTCCATTTGCTAGTTTATTAGTAGCTTTCTTAGGCTTACAAACGACCTAGCTAATCTACTCTAACTTGCATAGATACTTTTCGCTCAGCACCAAATCAACTGAGATTCCTACCCGAGTGAAATTACCATGCAAACAACCTAGCTGCATTTAATAGTGAGTTGACTTGTGTAGTAAGCTAAGTGCTTATTTAAGCTAATTTAAGGACCCCACACACTTAAAAGAAAAGGTTGCTATGGATATGACGAGCCAATACATCAACTAATTAGTTGGAACCCAAGCCTTATTGAGTTAAAAAAACTTAGCTCGCCATGACCACGATAGTAGATTCGTTTAGGCAATTTAGGACACCAACACATATAAATAATTTATAATACATATTAATGTATCTCTAAAACAAGGAAAATAATTAGAATCAATAAATATTTTCATGCTAAATAGAGTTCTCATATGTTGATATTGGTAGTAAATTAATTGTCATTCAAGTAAATGACTATTTAAAAAGTGACATGTATTGAATTAAAATATCATATCTATTACGAGGGGTTAAGAATTAAATAATTTCGATTTGAATGTTTATCAAAATTTAAATATTCAATTTCTTTTAACTATAATAAAAAAATAACGTTTCCAAACGTTGAGGTTAAAGTGTTTGGAATGCCAAACATGCAACGCAAAAGATACATTTTGCAACTCAAACTATTTTTAGCTTTGGAAACAGCCAAACCTCTATCTCAGTTAAATCCCTACCCATTGCACCCCTACTATGAAGGCCTCCCAAAAGGCCAAATCCCTTTTTCATTTTCTCAATCTTCTTATTTCAAAACATAAATGATGAGCGAGGTATTTAAAAAAAAAAAAAAAAAAAAGGGACGAGCTAGGCTTAACCACACTCCATTCATCTCCAAACCTTGGAATCCCATTCGCAATTAAAATAGCCATCAACTTTCATGCCATGCACAAATATCACTCTGCGGTTATTGCATGAACAGCTGGGCATGTTTGGGAGCAGAATCAAGACAATAATATATAATCAATTAAAATATATATTCTCCAATCTCTACTAACGTACATTTTTTCTCCTAATCTTATACATTTTTCTTAAGTTGTCGATAACAAAATTATTTTAAACAACATATCAATAAGCAAAACTCATTTAACATAAGCATCTTAAAATTATTTTGCAAAATAATTAAGAACATTTTAAAATAATTTTCAACTTAAAAATTAGAAATTATTATTTATAAGTAGAGGAGACGGGAATCATGACAACAAAGTACACCTAAAGCCAAAGGCGCATCCAAAAGCAATAAAACAAATGTAATCTCATTCATTGCTAAGAGTAATACGCTTTTGCTTCTCCTATATGCACTATAAAGAGAGAGGAAGAGAAAAGGTCAAAAATATAAGGCCCCAGTTTTGCTTTTTTCAGTTCACATGCGACATCACTTTTTAGTTCTAATTTTCACTGCACCTCTTTGCTCAGGAAACCAAGTCCTATTATCTAAGGAGAAAGAGAGTTTTTGCACCGCATTCTGTTCTTCTTTGGTGTTTTTGATTGATTATTGAGACATGAGCGATGAGACTATGGAGTAAACCCCTCCGAACCACMGGCCAGAAAAGCAAAAAATCTCCTGCCAGAACCCACTTTTTTGTAAAACAAAATGCTGAGAATTGCATCAATAGCAGGTAGGCAGTACCATTCATTATTTCGACTGCAGCAGCAATTTTTTCCACTTTTCTTCTGCAGCATCCGTTTAGTCTTTTAGKAATATCAGTCACTGTATTTCAAATAATTCCAACTCCAAGAAAATCAATGAAGGGCATGTTTCTGTTGCTGTTATCGCTTCCATTCTCAAATTTGCCCTTCACGTAGAGATTGGCTTTGGTGTTCGCTACTGACTCAGATGCAGAAACTTCTGAGTTCGTATCAGACTGACCAGATGAATTTTGTGCTGCAGCCTTTGCTACTGGCCCCTTTCTGCACAACAGATAACCTTGAACCACACTTCCTGTTTTAATCATTTCTTCGTGGTTTATTCTTAAGCCTAAAAAGGGTACAAAATTAATTAGATAACACGGTTAAGAGTGAACAAATTAGAAATTAAATACTATAAACAGGTTGGTACGTCAATTCTTCATCAGGAAAATTAAGAGGTGAAGCGTGATCTTCCTTGATCACCCTATAGAGATTTAGAGTTGTTTGTTAACAGGTGCAGAAGGTGATTCACCTGTCAAATTTTAACCCATTACTTTACCATGACGCCCATACTCGACTTTGTTTCAACGACCGAACAAATCTTACAAGATGACTCAGTGTGACATTGTGTTCCCAACTAAAAGCACCTCAACTGTTCGCTGTTTCCATTCCTTATCAATAAATTAAAAATAAATAAATAAGGACAAGTTGGTGAGTAATCATACCAAACAATTGGTGGCCCTCGGAAGAACTACAGCTAGTTAAAAAACCAGGAAGGCCTTTGGTTGAAGAAGGGGTGAGGGAAAGGTCAGTGCAAGTTGAGGTGGACTCATCAACGTTGTTGCTGGAGATGTTTGATTCATTCCATGCATTATTCTTGACAGTATTTTCAGAAACTTCATTAGAGCAAGACTGGAAATTAGAGGGCTTTCTTCTCCTATAAACACTATTTTCCTCTCTGTGCTTTCTTGCCATGATTACATGCCAATGATTCTTGACTGCATTATCTGTTCTTCCGGGGAAAAGCCTAGCGATCAGAGCCCATTTGTTACCATACATTCTATGTGCAGCTAGGAGCCTTTCTTCTTCGTCCTGGGTGAAGGCCCTTCTGTTAATCCTTGGATCTAGTTGATTAAACCATCTCAATCTGCAGCTCTTCCCTAGAGTAATAACCAAAGTTTCATTCAGTTAGATCGAATCATAGGTACAAGAAAAACCGTCAGAGATGTAAGTTCAGTACTTTTAGCAAGTGCATTTCCTTTTGCAATGATCGAGATTCACGAGGCCAAATCTTTGAGCTCTTCATCAGTGTCCGAGATTTCAAACATGGCCAGCATTGGGAAAGGAACATTTTTGTGCATCTAAAGTCTAAATGTACACCCCAAACAAAAACAAGAAAACAGAATCCAATCTAAAAGAAGAAACAAAAGAGACCAATTTATTGGTTGTTCTCATTTTGAATTCTTGATTAACTTTTACCTGATCTGCCTTCAAGTTTCTCAGCAATCAAATTCCAGTTCTGAGGACCATGTTGAGCAACAAGCTCTTTGAGATAAGCGTCTTCATGAGGTCTCCAATGGCCTCTGGCACAAAGTTTCGTGTGACAAGTTTTTTTTCTTACTTCATAATCCTCTTTGTCAGCTTCTTTCCACTGTCTTTCCCTTCCATCTGCCAACGAATGGAAATCCCAAGTATTCGTTACTTGCTGATCTAATGGAGAATTCAAGTAAAACTCCATTTGATTAGAAAAAGAAACTTGAGGGCCAAGAGAGGTTGCCAAGTTCAAGCCTTCGAAAACAAACGGAACAGTATTACTATTGGCAGCATTTTTTCTCTGCTGTAAACTCATTTTGCTCACGGAACAAAGTGAAAGTGATGCAGGAGCAGGATGGAGATACAACTAATGAACGCTCATCTACTTAAAATAATCAAGCTCATTGGTTTCCCTTCCCCATCAAGTACAAGATACACAATAGAACCATAACAATGGGCAAAATTAAAAAAAAAACCGACAAAAGAATACCAAGAAACCAAAATTAATTCCCGGTTCCTTTGGTTCTTTTGGAATCAGATGATTGAAGCAAATTAGCAAACCACAACATAGAGAAGTTGTGATCTGATTCTTTGTGACATTGAAAGCAGCGTTTTTAAAAGGGGAGGAAAACGAGAGAAGAATGGAGTAATTAAGAAAGACGCTTAGGAAACATAACAAAGGAAAGGGCACGAAAGTTACGAAGCCACACGGTTATCTTGCTACTCAACCTTTTTCATGTATCTTTTCTTTATGTGAGGTCAGAGGGTCATAATTTTAAGGACTCGAGTCTAACAACTTTTTTTATTTTTATCAAAGTTTTTCTCTAGAACTATGTGTGTGCGCGTATGCATGCAAATCGAGAAACGCTCGTGTGGGTGGTGGGACTCCCCTTAAGCACTGTTGGACTTGGGGGAGTGTAACTGCTGTCCTTGCTTTCTCTCTCTTTCTTGATCTTGGCGCAAAACCAGAATCTGTTTGTCTGTTTGTGAATTCTTTCTTTTTCACTAACATCTTTTTGCCCTTTTTCTTGAAAGAGAAAACGATCACAATATGTAACGTTTTGAAGGTGGGTGTAGGACCTTGAACATTGTTCCTCCACTTGTCTGGTTTTGGTTATTTTGCCTATGGGAAAGAATCCASGATTGTACTGAGAGCGAGGCTTATTTGGCTGTCCTTGAAGATTAACCACGAGCCAAAGAGGCAGACAAATTAATTGCATAAACACAAGGAATGTTATAAGTTGCCCCAAGAACTGCCGGAATTTCGTATTTGCCTTTGAAATGTGTCAATTTCATTTTCTACCCGCAAAATGTTAAAAATGTTTAAGCTTTGCTATCATTCCAACTTCATCTACAAACATATTCTGAAGGGGCTTAACGTGCCCTAGATAAGCACACGTGGATATTTTTATCAATGCGACATGTTTATTTTCTCATTATTTTACGATTACACTTCCGAATTAAGAATTATTCTAATTGAGAATGTTAACATTTACCTTGATTACATGCGAAAATAGAAAGTAAATAATTAAATCTTTGAGTAGGGAAGAAGGTTTTCAAACTTAAAAGACACTAATAGTGTTTGACACAAAAATTAGAAAATTAATTGATCTTTGATAAACTAAAGTTTTGCAAAATATTCAAAACACAACTCTTTAATGCCAAGCGTTCAACATGAATGGTTTTAACAAAGCAAAAACTTCTAAAACAGTTATTATTTGAGTTCGAGTCTGCCTCCAAGCGATCTCCTTGAATCACTTAACTTTTATCACCTGAAACATGAAATAAAAGGAAAATGGGTGAGCTATAAGGCTCAATAAGTAAATCCCTTGCATGTATGTCAATGATATAAATTAACTTATTATACATTTCAAAACATTATCCCTAATTTTCCTTTAAATTTTCAAAAATTTATTTTCATTGACAAAGCTCACTTGGTATATCGTGTAGCCACTAGGCTCTACARTAGGCAGTTATTGTTTGGAATATGTCACATTTCCTATTGGTAACACCACAGAGCGATTTACATTTCCTTAATCTTTACTTTCATCTCACGAGAAGGCCAACATTACCATTACTTTGCTACCTTTGAAGAGGGTTAAGTTGGATGCGCTGGTCCCCCACGCTCTTTTTGCTATTCACATCCTTCATTGGTCAAGCGACAGCACTTTGAAAATGTTTGCTTACACCTATCATGAACATGCAACATGTTGCGGCTTATGAAATTCACGTTCATAAATGTACATTATAGCATAAATAATGCACATGTCATTTCATAACTTAAACATATAGGAATTCACATAATTCACATAACTCAAATCAAGCATAACACGTACAGCATGTGACATATAAACAACTCAAGCATAACATTCTTACACATTCATACACACATTCATACACCAAGATGGATGAAGAAGTGGAAGTTTAGTTCCTGAAATGCTTGAAGGCATAAACTTGGTCTATAAATGGCGATAGAATCCCTTAGTTATCATCAATATCCAAGTGTCTACTTCCTAGTTCAATAAAAGGGGAAAACACTTCGAAATGGTCTTCTAGGTTGTAAAATTCTAGGACATCATCTTAGAAACATATTGGAAAATATACTTGTAATACTCGAAATTTTTCCTTTATTAATTTTTATTTGATTGTATGAAATTGTGTGCCAACTAGGGTTGAAAATTTTATATGTGATTAATATTTTAAATTGCACGTTCAGTAAGTACAGAAATATTGTGTTGTCGAATTAGAATCCTTGGTTGGTTAGAGACTCAACTAGTGCGCCTATTCATTTCTCAGTTGAAAGTTAGATTTTTTATCGAAAGAAAGCCCGTTGAATTTAATTTAAGGATTTGCRTTAATTATGGATGGGAAGGCCCGAAGGATTTGGGTTACGACCCAAGTTAAAAAGAAAAAAGAAAAAAGAAAAAAAAAACCTAAAAACCCTAAGTCTTCTTCTTCCTCCCCATTGTGCCGCCGCTGCCCACTCCTAGAAAACCTTACCCGCTGCCGCTCTCTCACTCCCAGAAATCCTGCCGCTCACACCGCCTTTTCCTCCCTCAGCCGCCACCACCCTCTGTTCTCATTGCTGTTAACCTTTGTGGCTGCCAGTTGAGATCGGAACTCGCACGTCGCGCGTCACTATGACTTGCTGCTTGCCCTCGCCGTTCAACCTCTGCACGCCGTACTCAATCAGAGATTGACTCATCGGCTCCCTAAAGACTCGATTTCAAGTGGAGCTCTTCTCTCTGCTCGTCGATCTCCAAGCTTGCCGGTCGCCACTCTGCCCAGATCCGCTACGAACCATCAGATACAGTGGCTTGGAGGACTCTGCTCCACGACTCGGCCAGGCCGAGACAGCCGCTGCTTGCTGATTGCCTGCGGTGGACTTCCCTGCTGCCCAGATCTTCTCCCTTGCGGCCCGTGCCATCACTACCTCTTTGCTCATCTACACGCTCAGGTGCCGTTGCCACCGTCAGCGCGATAGCGACCAGAGAATCCATAGCCTCTAGGGACGAAGCAATCCGCCTAGATCTACCATCTTTTTCTTCTCTGCTCGATCGGAGTTTGCCATAGCTGCTCTGGACAAAGTAGTTCGCCATCAGAATCTGCAATCTCTTCCCTTTTCTTCCTCCCTCGCGACCTGGCCTAGACGTCCACCTACTACACTACTCGCTCCACTTGCAGGTTGCTGCACGTCGTAAATCATTGGCTGTTCATTGCCTTCGTTCCTCCCTGAGAAGGTGTTGATTGTGTGGATTGTTTTTACATGTTTCATATCTTGTACCATTATTATGTCGAATGGCATGTTAATTACGGTTGTATACATTTCATGTCATGGGTATGTARTTAGTGTTCTATATCATTCYTGGCATGAGCCATTCATACATTTAAAGTGAATGATTTATGAAATGAAATTTTGAAAGGGAATGTATTTTATAAATTGTAACGTGTTCAAAAAAATTGTTAAAGTTTTTGGAAAGAAGTGTAAACCTAGCCATGGAAGATGTGAGTGGGAAATGGGGCGTGGGGGACTGGCGCACCCAAACCAACCGTCTGGGAGGGAGGTAATGATTCACCTCTGGGAATGAAGATATGAAAGGAAAAATAAAGTAATGTTCATCGCTTTACAATTCTACCGGTAGAAATGTAATCGGGTTCCAAAGAACAAATGGCCCATTGCAGTTTAATGGCTAGGCATTACACTCAGTGAGCTCACGAATGTGATGAAAGGAGATGTTTTACAAAGTTCTTGCATTTTGAAAGGAAAGATTTTATGGAAAGGTTATACAAAAAAATGATTTGAAAGTTTTCATGGAGAAAGTGAAATTTTATAATTCATGACATGTAGGGCATGTTCATGCATTCATGCATGAGATTTAYTTAYTGGGCTTTATAGCTCATTCCATTTCTCTTATTTGCATTTCAAATGATGTGCAGCCAAATGGTGCGAGGAGGTTGCTTGTGGGCAAACCAAGATACCCTGAAGTTAATATAAATGAATGTTATGGATTAAGATGGTTGTTGACTAGAATAGTTTTTGTTTATTATTAAGTATTTCTTATTTAGTTTAGTTACCTGTGCTTTAAATTCTTTTAGGTTCTTCAAATTTCAGTTTGAATAATTGTTGGGTGGGTAAAAGATTAGTTGGAGCACATTATTCTTCACGTTGGATGTTTATTTGGGTTGGAGTGTATATTGTGAATGGGTGTTTGAAAATATTGAGAACTTTTTGAATGTATGCAGGGGATATTTATGGAAATTACAGAGGAAACTCTGTAGAATTTTTATAAAATCTTTGACAAGGGTTAAGACTTCTTTTATTTCCTATAGTAGTTCATTATTCTATGAGTAAGATAATGTAATATTCTCATCTTAGGATAGTTCTTAATCTTGGGGGTGTCACAATACTAACCTCAACATCCCAAAAAAACTAACATTTCTCAAATATAGGAGGCCACGAACAATAGCTATAGATGCTACTATGCATCAGTAGCTCAGCTTATGTGTATGAATGGTAAGTTCCAATCGTGGTTGTGTCCGTGCGTGCATTCGAGGGCGTCCATAGAGCATTCAATTCTATGCGGACGGTGTCACGGACAATGCATTTCGTCCGTGCTGTAAACTCATAAATTATGATTCTCAAGGGYAGAATAACCTTAACTCATTGCCTAAACTCCGCTTTAATTACTCTATGTTTATTCTACCTTTTAACAATCATCACTCACACATGTATAGGTATACAAATTGATCATACAAGGAAGAAGATATTCCTCTAATCTTAGTTAATGATTATCTATATAAACCTAGAAAAAATCGATTAATCCTACAGAAAGCATCAATAAACGTTAGGTTAAGGTAGACTTACCTTAAACCGTAGAAATTACCTTTCAGTGGCTTTCAAGATTGCCCAAGTGATCCTTCTCTGTGCTAGCTTCTCTTCCTTCTTTCTTAGTTGCGTAAAAATGGGGTATAGGGCTTTGTCTGAGTGCTTTCTAAAGTAAGTCTGATTTGAGTGAGATGAAGGGGTATTCATGGGTCTTGGGTCGATGACCCATTCCCTAACTTAATCTATTTAGGCCATTATGACACCACTAATCCAACACAACTAACTAAACTTAAATGAGTTCTAAGACATAATAAATTTTATCGATTTAAGTCCAATTAATACATAAACACACCATGCAAATTATCATAAACAAACTAATAAATTAATTCACATAAAATTTCTAAAGATGAAAAACATTATTTCAATATTACATTTACATTAGAATTGTGTTTTATTATGAAAAATCATCAATATTGTAAAACTTATAAATATATATAAATCACTTCATGCAATGTAACAATAATGCTTATGCCATAAATTTCGAGTTGCAAGAATTTCGTTGTATAAGTGGAGTCTACCGAGCACAGGACCTTTACATGTGTTTTATGGGAATTCTATTGGACTATATATGGAGAGATCAAACATATATACACGCTCACATACATATATATAAAGTTTATTTTTATTTAAAGTGTTTTTCTTATCTAGAAATTGTATGAACAAGGAGGTCGAAGGAGGATTCATATATAGTTGCCATCTATATATCGTGGCCCTACATCACATGGGGCATCGCCGATTCCCATTCTCTCCCATTTATGTATGAATCCTCACTTTTGGAATATGTATCGTGAGTATTTTTAATTCATAGTTACTTAATATAATTAATAGTTAAATAACATAAAAATTGTGTCTTTTGCACATATTTTCTAATAAGCAACACAAGTATAACTATTTGATAGGTCTCTCCAATCTAAACTCTTAATATTCATGATCAACAAAGATGTAGAATGGATGGTTCATGACATTGAAGATCAGTTGGTGAAGAAGGATAAAATGGAAACTTTATAAGTTTGACGATTAGTGTTAGAATTCCAAGTATGATACACTTTCCAAAAGAAAACGGCAAGACGAGCAGGACTCATGGCTATGCCATGATATAAGAAGGTTTCCGGGCATTTAGGGTTGTTTAGGGTCTCAAATTGGGTTTTAAAGCTTTTTGGTAATGTCCTTACTTTAGGGTTAGGATTAGTGTTTTTCCTATTTAAGGTACTTTTGCATTTGTAATTTTTCATTCATTCATACTATTATATCTAATTGTCTAACGAATTCCAAATTTATCTTTCCTGGGTTTAATACTTATAAATTATGTTATCAAACATGGTAAATAACTACTACTTGTAAGGAAAGAATCCTCTAGATTCATTCTAGTAATATAGTCTACATATAAATAAAACTGAGATCCACTTGTGAAATTACTCTTTTGAAAATGTTCTCTAACTTGTAATTAATATACAATGCTTCTAGATTGCCAAAATAATGTGAAAACTTTGGTTAAAATTTTGTAATAGAGATATGAATTCTTAAATGAATGTAAGACCATGACAAAGACTTCAAATATGCAGAAAGTAATATGGAACGACATAACTAACTTTGAAATGATAAAAACATCTTGTCAGTGCATGATATATAGTAGTATAATTTTCTTATATTTGAAATATGAAGGTCTAAGTGAGCAACTTTATACTTTATGGCCTACTGAGGCAAATATTGTTACTTCTGAAATTTGTTAACGGGGGCTGCTTTGCTTTTTGTTTTCTCAAATTGTCCTCTATCCTAGTTGCCTTTTGCAGAGACGTTTGGTTTCTTCAAGACGATTCTTGTTATGCACTCATGCAACTCGTTTGTCTCCAATGGGTGAAGATAAAAAAATACACTAATTTAAAAGATGATTAAGTTAACTATTATACCCTCATTATATTCTCAAATTTTTATATGGTATGTGAAAAGTCTTCATAGATTAAAAAGAAAAAACAAGATTAGTGAGTTATTTCAATTTGTGAAAAAATTGGAGAGTATTAATTAATATGATTACATTAGAAAAAAGAAGTTATGAGATATTGTGACTTTGTTTTATTTTTTTTATTGATATGTGTAAAGAGACCCTTATTTAAGAACAAAAAAATTGGATGTGTGTATCACTTATAAAAAAATAGAATTAGTGTTCCCTCCATTTCAGGATAACTACCCCTTTTGGACAATTTTTCTTGTTTCAAATTACTTGTCATTTTAGGAAATGAAGAGCCTATTAAATATTTTTTCATACTTTACTGCTACTTGATTAGCCTTATTTAACTGTAAAATATCATTTCCAATGTGTTGTACATCATTTTGTTTAAAAGTTTATAAGAATTAGCACATTCTTAATGTGCATAATATTGTCGAAAAGAACAACTAATTTGAAATCGAGAGAGTATATTCGAGATGGAAATAGCTGACATGGAAGTACTTAATTTGTAATTTGAGAGATTTTTAGGATGTGACTCTGTTTACCCTTCAGTTTTTAGTCTTCATTTTAAAAAATATTTTAAGTTTTCTAGTTTGAGTGACTACTTTCATATTTGATGCAAATGTGTTCGTTCTGTCATTTCTAAAATTACTTTTGAAGATGAAAAACTAAAAAATACATTAGATTTAGAATTTAGTACAAAATGTTTTGGCTATTTTTAATAAATTTGCTTATGAATTAATTATAAGTACTATTAGTCCATATCAATATATATTTAAATAAATTAAATACAAAATGATGTGTCATCTAGGTAATTAGAAATTTTTTTGAATAATTATTAAAAGTAAAATAAACAGAAAATACATTTCTCATGTTTTAATTGTAGGAGAGTATTTTATTTGAAAACGTTCAAAAAAATATTTTAGTCGTTTTAAGCTTTCAATACAATTTTTTTAATCGTTTTTTGTTTTAAAAAATTGATAAGAAAAGAAAATTTAAAAACAACAAAGAAAATATGCCATTATATTTGTTGCTTGAAATCTCTCTTATAATACTATGTGTAATACCCGAAATTTTCCCTTTATTAATTTTTGTTTGATCGTGTGAATTTGTATGTCAACTAGGGTTGAAAATTTTCTATGCAATTATTATTTTGAACTGCATGTTTAATAAGTATGAAAATATTGTGTTTGTCGAATTAGAGTCCTTAGTTGGTTAGAGGCTCGACTAGTGGGCCAATTCTTTTCTCAGTCGAAAGTTAGACTGTTATCTAAAGAAGGCTCATTGAATTTAATTAATTAAAGAATTTGGGTTGGTTATAAATGGGAAGGCCCAAAGGGTTGAGTTAGGCCTAAAATATAAAATATATAAAAAAATTATTTAATTAAACACTATTCTTCTTCCTCCCCGAAACCCTAATCCCACCCTAAACTGCCGCCGCTGCCGCTGCCGTTTCTCCTCTACCTGCCCRAYGCCGCTTGTCGTAGCCTTTTCTTGCTCTTTTTYCTCTCTCCCTTTTCTCTCCTTTCCTCCTACTGTCGACACTTGAAGTGGCAGCTGCTCGTCACTACTTGCGCTCGACAGGTCGCTCGCCGCACCAGAGCTCCCTGCCAGATTCGTCCCTTCCATGCCGGTGCTCGAAGGACACCACTTGCAGCACGCATCGCTAGTGCTCGATTCTCGGAGCCACAACCAGATCTACACGCATCAGATCTGTAGTGCTCGGAGAAGAGTTGCAACGCGACCCGCACAGCTAAGCCTCACTTCTCGCTGTTGCGCGTCGTCCATCCTCGACTGCTACTTGCCGCCGCTTCTGGTTACGTCGCGGAGGGTTGCTGCACGCTAGAGGCGCGTGATCCACATCTACCAGAATCCATAGCCAATCGGGACGAAGCGCTCCACCCAAATCTGCCTTCTTCTTCTTCTTCTTCTTCTCTGCTRGAYCGGAGTTACCATAGCCGCGCTTAGAACCGCGACTGCTCGGGGAAGCCTTGCCGTGCACCGCTCCCCGCTTAGCTGTCACAGCTGCTATCTGTCTTTGCTACTGCTGCTTGGTCGATCTACTTACCAGGTTCGCACGCTGCTGCTACTCGCCAGATCCACGTGTTGTTGCTGCTCCCTAGATCTGCCAAGTCTGACAGACTTTGTGCCATTGCTGTTCTACTCGTCGCCAGAGTTTATTAGGAAAAAAAAATTGAGTCCTTGCTAGCTGGGTGCCAGCTTCTAGAACAGCAAAGCCTAGACGCCGGACACCCAGACGCCCCAGTGCTCGAATGCTCAGACAGCCAGGTGACCAAGGCTGCAGCGCGCGCTACTTGAGCGCAAGCCCGAGAATCCAATACCACTTCCAAGACACTTGGACTTTGTGAACTTAAAGGTGAAAACATTATTATTTGATATTGGAATTTATGACCTATGAAATTATATCCTAAAGTAAAATTGTGGGAGAACATAGATTAGGTTTAATACCCGAGTTAAGGAGTTTAAATTGTACCCTTAAAAAGACGTGATAATTGGTAATGTGGGAGCTAAGTATGTATTAATAATTGACAAATGACATTATTAGAATAAACACTGAATATCTAAGTTGGAACAGCCATACTAAATGTAGTTTCCTTCTGTAATCAAAATTAGATCATTTTGAGTGCCTAACATTGAGAACGGTCGAAGGATTTCACTTCGCGATTTAAATAAGAACCCTGTAACGTAAAAGACTCTGGGTAATTAAATTTTCACATTTCATTAATGCTTATGAATGGATGTATCTGAATTCCTTTAGGTAGATTAATGTGTTGTGTGTTATGTGGTGACGGTATGGGATTATGTTATGAAATGTGTTGATTGTGTGAAATGTTTTTACATGCTTCCTATCTTGTACCATTATTATGTTGAATGGCATGTTAATTACAGTTGTATGCATTTCATGTCATGGGCATGCAGTGAGTGTTCTACATCATTCCTGGCATGAGCCATTCATACATTTAAATGTGAATGGTTTAGGAAGTGAAATTTTGAAAGGGTATGTATTTTATAAATTGTAACGTGTTCAGGAAAATGTTAAAGTTTTTAGAAAAAAATGTAAACCTAGCTATGAAAGATGTGAGCGGGAAATGGGGCGTGGGGGATCGGCGCACCCAAACTGATCCTCTGGGAGGGTAAGGAAATGTAATGATTCACCTCCAGGAGGTGAAGAGATGAAAGGAAAAATAAAGAAATGTTAACCGTTTTGTGGTTCTACCAGTAGAAATGTAATCGGGTTCCAAAGAACAAATGGTCCACTGCAACTTAATAGCGAGGCGTTACACTCAGTAAGCTCACGAATGTAATGAAATGAAAGGTTTTTACAAAGTTCTTGCATTTTGAAAGGAAAGATTTTATGGAAAGGTTATACAAGAAAATGATTTGAAAGTTTTCATTGAGAATGTGAGGTTATATAATTCATGACATATAGGGCATATTTATGCATTCGTGCATAAGATTTGCTTACTGGGATTTTTAGCTCATTCCATTTTCTATCATTTTCTATTTCAGGTGATGTGTAGCCAGATGGTGTGAGGAGGTCACTTATGGGCAAGCCAAGATACCTTGAAGTATACTCTAAATAAATTTTAAGGAACTATTTCTTATTTGGTTTAGCTGATTTTATTTTTAAATTCTTTTAAGTTATTCAAATTTCAGTTTGAATAATTGTTGGGGTGGTAAAAGACTTGTTAGAGCACGTTACCCTTTACGTTGGAGGTTTATTTGGGTTGGAGTGTTTGTTGTGAATGGGTGTTTGAAAATGTTGAGAACTTTTTGAATGTATGCAGAGGGTAGTTATCGAAATTACAGAGAAAACTCTGTCGAATTTTTATAAAATCTTTGACAAGAGTTAAGACTTCTTTTATTTCCTATAGTAGTTGATTGTTCTATGAGTAAGGTAATGTAATATTCTCAGTTTAGGACAGTTCCTAATTTGGGGATGTTACTCTATGAAAAAACAATTAAGAGAAAGAAAGAGATAAAGCCCCAAGAGAAAGCAAAGGAGCAAAGAAAGATTAAAGGAAGAAAATTGTGAAGGAAAATCGAGGTTGAAGATACCATTTCAATTGTTTTTGGCTCTCAAATTAGAATTCAATAATTCTTTCCCCTTTTACTCTTGTATTAAGCTAATTAAGAAAAAAACCTTTGCCATATGTAGAAGGAACCTAATTATAGCAAGCTTGCATCTTTTCCTCACGCCTAAATTAATTGATCAACAATCTACTTTAAAACACATGTGAAACTTCTTTAGTTTCTAACAATGATCTCAATAAATAATCCCATTATGAAGAGCCTACCAATTTGAACTAAACTCCCTAAAAGTAGTCAAGCAAAATAGCCGACTGATCATTGGAGAATTTTTGAAAACAAGTAATGGCTCAGCAGTACCAACGACTGGGGAATGATCTAACTGCTGAAGAGATTCTCGATTGTCAGAAGTTCAAACATAATACCTATATTTTTACCTACTAAATAGGCTAGCTTGTCAGTTTAACTTAGCCGATTGGTCAAAGTACCAAAACGGAAGTTTGCCATCTAATCGAAGTATTGGAGYAAAGGAATGTCATGGAGGACAGGAATTTTAGGCAGACAAATCTCAACACATTAGTGAATGTTCCTGAGTCGCAATCGATACTCRCCTTTCTTAGTGCTATCAAGCAGACCATAAGCAGTATACAGACGAATTAATGCAAAATCTTATTCAACAATTTGCTAGTGTGTTTAGACCAATATTGCAAAATGAAATCTAAGCACTGGAATATTAGAGATATTCTAGACCATCACCTCTTATATAGCTAATGACTCCACCCGTGCAATTGATATTGCCACCTATGGAAAGCCTAAAAGCTATCCAATGTTAGTCTATACCAGACCCTTAGTTCCCCTAAGGACATGTTCAATTCCAAGGAAGAATGCTCCCCAACYTGGAATAGCTGGTGGAGGACACTCAAATTCATACTCATCTCAGGCTGCAACATATTCTTATTCACTCGGAAGGCCATGTTCTCTCTCATTGATGACTTAGCCGATTCAGATGATGAGCAATCTTCAGACATCATAGTAGCTGAGATCGTTAAAAGAGGTTGTATACATGCTTGCTGCTAAAACCCACAAGAGAAAAAGAGGAAGCAAAGCCATGCAATTAGCTAGCTACTCATTCGACATATCTAAAGCCGACCAAATATTTGAACAACTCCTTAAAAACAAGTAGATCAAGTTTTCTGGGAACTAGAAGATACTATCGACTGAGGAACTTAGAGGCAAAAATGTACTCTAAATGGCACAACACTTATAGCCATGGCACTGACTATTGTGTTGTGTTTTGCAATACTAACCAAAATGCTATCCAGGATGACCATTTTCATTTTTTCGATGAAGGAGGGCTTCAAACCACACAAGAGGAGGCTAGACGGTATAACCAAGCCTTATTTCCTAATATAAAGGCTGAAGTCAAACTGTTCTTGGAATGCGACTTCATTAGAACGGCAAGATATACTGAATGTGTTTCAAACATTGTCTCATTTATTAAGAAGAGCGACCAGTTGAGGGTATGTATTGATTTCAAAAATTTAGATCTAGCCACCTCAAAAGATGAATATGCTATACTGATGGTCGATATGCTAGTAGATTCCGCATCTAGAAACAAGTTTTTGAGCTTCATGGATGGCTACTCTAGTTACAAGTAGATTTTTATAGTTAAAGAGGATTCACAAAATAGCTTTCAAATGCCAAAGGGCCCTTGGATTGTTCAAAAGGGTTATCATGCATTTTGGTTTAAGGTGCTGGAGCTATATTCGAAAGGCCATGAAGATGATCTTTCATGACATTATTGGGCAAAGCATGGAGGTTTTATTTGATGACTTGGTTGTGAAATCGGCTACCTTTTCACAGCAGTTAGCCGATATCAAGAAATCTTTCTTCAGAATGTGGCAGCTCAATCTAAAGATGAATCTTACAAAATGTGCTTTTGGTGTATCTACTCGACAGTCTTGAGTTTCTTGCTATATCATAGAGGAATTGAGGTAGATAGTAACAAGGCCAAGGCTATTTTGAAAGCTAGACCCCTACAGAATAAGAAAGAACTACAAGGCCCGATTAGCAAAATCAACTTCTTAAGGAGGTTCTTAGCTAATTTGACTGGTAAATGTAAAGCCTTTTCATTTTTGCTTAAACTAAAACCAGTTGATATTTTCACATGGGGGCCAGAACAACAAGAGGCTTTTAATTAGAGGCTGAGGGATCTATTAGCTATCTTTTGGCTTAGGATGATGAAGAAGGTACCAAGCGAGTCATTTACTATCTGAGCCGATCTCTCAATGATGCCAAGACAAGATATTCTCCTATCAAGAAATTATGCCTTTGTTTGTTTCATGCCCACACTAAGCTAGAATACTATCTACTACCAACCGAAGTTAATGTTATATTCAAAGTTGACTTGGTGAGACTCCTTTTAAATTAGCCTATTCTAGAAGGACGCCTAATGAGGTGGGCTGTAAAGCTAGTAGCCTTTGCTTTAAAATATCACTCAGGGCTGTAAAAGGATAGGCTATAGCCTATTTTGTAGCCGAACATCATTGCATGAAGAAGTTGTTCCTTGGGTCAAGGCTCAACAGTTCGTCAGTATCAAACATGAGTTCTGATCTTTGATGATTTAAGACTTGCTAGGGGTAGGAGCAGGTATCACCATGACCAGTCAGGTCGGATGCAATGGTGGTTTCATGTTCAAATTGGGCAAAGCTTGTATCAAAAACCAAGTCGAATACTCACCTCTCATTTTGAGGCTAAAGTAATTGCTATCCCTTAAAGAAAGCACAAACTGTGCAAATTATGGGAGATTCTCAGTTTATCATCCAATAACTATTAGGAGAATATAGGTGCACAAATCCTAGTCTAGTTGAGTTATACCAGGAAGCTCAATCCCTATTGTGCCATTTCTTTGACGTTTTCATTATATATTTATCTAGAAAAGAGAATGAAGGAACCAACGACTTGGCTCAATATGCCTTRGGGTATAAGGATTCACTGGCAGTTGGCAGCTTTCTAAACTCTTTATGCTAGCTAATTTTGTATAACAATGGTCAATAAACAGCTGATTAGAGGACAGAAATGATCGCCTATTTAAGGAATCCTTCAACAAAGGTCAATAAGAAGTTTAGACATAAAACCTTGAGTTACTTAGTTATTGCTAATGATCTATTTAAAAGAAGTCATGAAGGCATTTATTGAATTGTCTAAATAAAGAAGAGGCTGCTAGAGCCTTGGCCAAAGTCCATAAAGGACTTTGTAAGGCACATCAAGCTAGTTGGAAATTGAGTGGAAGGCATTGACATGACTATTGCTTACATCTGATTGCTAAGCTTATGCAAAAGGTTGCGAGACATGCCAAAGGCATGGATATCTGTTTAATGTTTTGTTAGTTGATTTCCACCCAATTATCAAACCTTAGCCTTTTAGAGGTAAAACTATGGATGTTATTGGAAAATATGTAACCCTTCTTCTAAGAGGAATTTGTTTATCTTGTGGCTACTAATTATTTCATTAAATGGTGTCACGGCCCAATTGATAGTGAAAGTTATCTAGGAGGCARTCATTTCTTTTATCAAATAGAAAATCATATATCGTTTGGAATTTCAAAACTATTATAGCCGATCAGGGCACTATGTTCACGGGTGATAAGTTTACAGCATTTGTACATAAGTTCAACATCAAACTCATACACTCTTCTCCTTATTATGCATAAGCAAAAGGACAAGCTAAGGTGACTAACAAAGTTGTTATCAATATGTTTAGGAAGTCCATAGAAAAAACCCTTGAAAATGGCACGAGACTTGTAGGAAGTCCTTTGGACACACAAAAACTCGCCTAAAATGGCTACTAGATTTTCCCTGTGGTGGCTGACCTACGGTCATGATGCTATTTTGCCTTTGGAAATCAACGTGAAATTGGCTAGAATAGCCTACCAACATAAAGTGCCTTTAGCCGATTATCAGCAAGCTTTATATATGAAGATAGATCAGCTAGATGAGGAAAAATGGTTAGCATTCAAACATATCTAAAGGCACAAAGAAAAAGTGGCTAAAGCCTACAATTGGCATGTTCTGGTTAAGGATTTTCAAGAAGACAACATGGTCTGAAAAAYAACCTTGCCTATAGCTCCTAATGATTCTAAGTTTGGAAATTGGTTTGCTAACTGGAAAGGCCCTTATCTAATCAGCAAGGTTATCTCGAAGAGGCCTATTGATTGATGGAACCACATGGCTAGGATATAGAGAAAGCTATAAATAATAGATATCTCAAGAAATACTACCCCTCTTTTTGGAAGGTCATTGCAATTTAAAGTATTTTAAAACATTCAACTGGCTATAGTCCAGGCCATATTTTTAGCCATAAAAAAACACAAAAGCAAACTTGAGCTATATCAGATTAACCACTTGGAGGGATCACCTGCAAGGGGATGGTGTTGATCACCTCCTTGCTCTGATCTTTAGCCTCAGCAGACTGGCTAGGCATTTCCTCGTTGACTTTCGAACTTGTTTAAGTGGGAGCAACATCACTTGCAGCAATTCCCTTCACAATCCTCATTACGTCATTTTGAACAAATTTTCAAAATGCTTCATCCTATAGGTCATTCAAATCCTCAGCTACATAATTATTAGATCCTTGGGGAAGGGCTAGTATTTCACTCACAACAAGGGTAGTCAATGTTGTTTATGTGACATAATTAGCAGCTTCGTCTTGCTCGGCTTCCTCAATCACCTCAAAACTAGGTTGTTTAACCAACTCTTTTCTTTCAGCTCCTGTAATCGGCTCCCCCAAAGTAGCTGTTTGAATACCAAAGAATTATAACAACCTAGTGCATAAATCATCCCAAGTCTCTTTATAAATTTTGAAGTCGAATTCTGCTTCCTTCTTGTCTCCGTCTAGCATAATTCTTCGAGTCTCCAAGTAATTCAATCTTTTATGAACTTGTTGATCCTCCTTATACAAGTTGAACAGAAACCTATCTTGACGGCCAAACTCCTTCTTGCTTTGTGCCAACTTCTTCTTCTTAGCCATAAACTTGGTTGACAAACAGCTAATCCCAGAGTCCAGAAAAGAAATTCTGTCAGCTCTCGAAGATATGTTCTCTTTCAGAGCTTCACGTCAACTAGATTATTTGGCAAATTGATTTCCAAGCTCTTTAAAGAAGCCAGTTCTTCTAGTTTGCTAATGGATTTGGATATGAGTTTATGATTACTGACCGAATGGGTAAATTAGGTCATCCTAGCATAGGCAAATTGACATTCAGTTTTCACATGAGCAAATAAGGAAATGTTGTCAGATTTAGCAACTATGCTTAGAGCATTTCTTATTCGATTGTAAACTTCCTCATCTATTGGCATGGGTCAACTCAACATATCAGCTAGAAAGAAGATAGCATTGGAAGAAGAAACCTCGGTGATAGCTAAACCAAATACTGGAGACTCGAAGAAGGTATCCATATTGTCGGCTAAGACAGATGGCAAAACTGATATATTTTCCTCAAGATCAGCCAATTCTTCTTGAGTTTCCTCCTCAATCGGCTACTCTAATTGAATCACGAGAATGTTAGTCAATTGGACAATCTGCTTGGTCTTCTACAAAACAAGTCTATCGTCAAGAACCAGTGATGGGCATAAGAATATCACTAGGAGCATAAATACACTTGCCTTCATTGACAAACTGACAACTCCACCAAACGACCTCAAAATCTTGGATTTTTGAGTTCCAGCAGAGGCAGCAACTTTAAATRAGTCTCTAGGAGATCATCCACGTGAATCTGCTGATCAACAACATCTGCATAGAATAAAAAGGTTAAGAATGGCAGAAGAAAAGGTAGAAAGAACTCAATTACACCAGGAATCAAATGCAGAAGTTGACAAAGAACAAGGTTGGAAATGTTGAAAAAATAATTTATCAAACTTGGCTTGAACAGAAGTAACACGGACCTTAATATCATAATCATCTAAAGTGGTAGGACTACCATATCAGTTTGAGAATTGGCTAGGTTATCTTGAACTAGACCGAATTGATGGGCAAACAATGCGAATTATATAGTTCAACCAATGTCTTCGTATACGTAGTCGTGGGGCGAAGGCCGTTCAACAACACCCTTAGGGTTAGCAGATTTGCCTAGATGTTTTCATTTTTGGATAGTTCAAGCCATTCAAAGACTCTCCCAGCCAGTCCGGTCCCTCTTACTTGAGCCAATAGGGGTAGATCTCCTCAGCCATCATGTGTCAACTAGTGTAAAGGTTATAGCGGCCCTGCTCGTCCCTAGGTGCCATAGGGTCAGAACGCATCGTTGCCTGTCTCTCGACAGTCATGATACTCAAAATAAATAACCAAGATACTTAATAAAATTCTAGTACAGAATGAAAAATTACAATTCCAGCTCAATTACTAGCGCTTCTAAATATGCAATCAACCTAAAAACTATCCACAAATTACTACTTCTCAGACAAAACAAGCCACAAGAGAGAGAGACTCCATTTAGTCTCAAACACACATACACTGCAAAAGAAATAAGTAGGATCGTAGGGCACTAACTTTAGTCCACTAGCCCAGCTTCTTGATCCTGAAGAAAACATTTTGAAATAGGGTGAGCCAAGCTCAATGAGTCTCATGCGTGTGTGCGGGTGTACATTATTAGCGAGGACATTCTATGAAGCAATTTGCATAAATCTATGCAAAGAAAAGATTAAAGTAAACATCTTGCTTGAATAATTCCCTTTGAAAAAGTATGCGTAATACTTGATTGTGTATGGTGAGTGTACACTTGGTATGTTACAAATTTCTCTTGGTAAGGGTTGGGAAAAAAGAGAACAAGTAGGACGTGTGTAAGTGGCCTTAGCTTATTTCGTAGACAAGCAACAAAGACTTGCTTCGGCTAGGTAAAAAAGGTTGAAAACAGGTACCCCTGAATGAATCCAAATCAAATCAATCAAGTCAAATCTGTAGCAATTCGTCAAATTTCTAGTTTAATGCTTCTTATTTCAATTACTTCAAAGTTTGTTTAGAATAGCTTTTTATGCAGCTTCCGCAGCCTTCTAGCTAGTTTCTGTGCAACTTTCTTAGTTTTTATTAAGCCAATGTAAAACTTACTTTCCAGCTTTCATATATTTATGCCTTTATTGAGTTAGAAATTTGATGTTATGTTTAGTCTGTTTACGTAGTTAATCAATATATTTTCAAGTTTGTTTGTTCATCCAATTTCCAGCTTATTTCCTTTTTTTTTAAGCCATTTTCAAAAGCCATACATTATCTTCCGACATTTACAAATTGTTCTGCCATAAAGATATCTACATGCACAGTTCGTAGAGGACTTTATTTAGTTAACTTAAGGATTCACTTTTTAATGAAAGAGGAACATCATGTTTGTCAAGCATCATAAAGGGGTAACTCGTCAGAACACAAGCATCATTATGTTGAAACCAGATAAGTTGTAACCAAATAACCGATAGTTGAACCTAGTAAACCAGCACTCTTGCCATTCCAGCATACCAGACGGTTGCTAGCCTTCCAGCGGGTAGTCCATATTGGCTAAAGCATTTTGTACCAAAAACACTAATAAATAAGGTATGAGGTGTTTTAGATAATTGATTATTATGTCAAGTGGTAATGAATTTGGTATTCTTTAAGTAAGGCTTTGACTTATAATTTTGAGAATGGAGCAAAAAACGATTGTGAAAGTTTTACTCTCTTTATGAGTCTTCCAACTCTAAACCAGAAAAGTCGAAGATAAAAATTTCGCATATGGGGTAGTTAACAAAAGAAAGATGTTTAGAGATCCTAATTTAACGGGTGCTTATTATAAGTTGTAAAAAATCAATTTATCCTTTAAAGTTAATCTGAGTTTTCTTGAATCTACAAGTTTTTACAAAGAGGATAGAAAAGGAAGTGCACATCTCTTTTCCACGGTAGTTTTGGTAGCATAGAAATAATCAAAGAACCAATGGATGACAATAAAACCCTAGATAGTAACAAAGTGACCGACTTTGGTGGCCACTAACAGTCCTGGGACAGAATACAGAAGTGGATTTAGCGATTAGAAATGAAACCATCCAAAAAGATCACTGAGGATTAGTTAGGTCTGTCCCTTTTGCAACAAAAGGACATAAAAAGCAGTCTTTGTTGAAAAGAGGGGGCATCAAGGGCATCACTGAAATACCTTTTCTTGACCGACTCTTTTTAAAAAAGAATATAGGCAATTTAATGACTTTACCTGAAYGCAACGAATACCATTCCCTATCGAATTAACGTCAAAACACACACTTCCCTCGTGCGTTGTTGCCTTCTCCTCAAAATGAATATTCATTCATAGAATGTATATTTGCAGACGCCATTAACTGATTAAATTTAAACAAAATTGTTTTCTTAGTACTAATTAGCAGATCGATGATGTGCATCATTATTGGCTTTCTCTTTTTACCTCTTATAGTGTTACCCCTTAGTAAATGTTGATTTTGGCTCCTATAAAAAAGGAAAAAGTCCCCTAACTCGTCTATCCAAGTACTGGAAACTGACATTAAAGTATTAAATTCTCTAAAATATTAAGCTCAAGACATAGAAAAAAAAAAAAGGGGGATTAATTTATTATATTCCTGACAGGAAAATGCACATTTTGCCAAACAATGTAATGAACACAAACGGCGTAGTTATCCATAATGTACCTTAATTAACAACCTTGTCATCTACTTTAAAAACATTACAATAATATCCCAAAGACCAATTATTCTCGGTACAATATAGGTTTATGCTTAGACTGTTGTCGCAATCATGTTAGTTATTTGAAATCCCAAATCTGACACAACTTCCTAGATATCGAACAAAAGGATTTTGTCCATACGCCGACTTTTCTTACATCTATCAGTTTTTCCTTTTGTTACATAAAAAAGGACTCCTCTTTCAAGTGTCTGGTCGCCAAGGCATATGATATTATTCATCAGTCATCAGTGGAGTTCAGAGGAATATATTTTTGTCGGTGAAAGTAATGTGTTTTTCTTTTTGAAGAATGAAAATTATCTTTTGGATATATTGTTTTTTATTTTTGCTCATTAAAATGATAAAGGAGGCTTGTCTTCCATCTCTTTCTCTCTCTTTCTTTTTCTATTTTTCATTTAGAATGAAATTGAAGGGAGGATATGAATTGAATCTAAAATTGTTATTTAGATATTAATATATTTTAATTGATTGAGGTAAGTGACACATATCTATCCTAATTAAAAAGGAAAAAACAAAAGAGAAGACAAGAAGTGGAGAAATGAATTATAACTATTACTATGGATTTTCTCTTTTTCGGAAAGTAAAATTATTTACTCTTAACTCCTCCTTTTCTTTTTTAATAGATAAAATTTAAAGCGAAAATATGAACCAAATTAAAGATTTTAGGTCTCGCGATATGATCTAATCTTACAAACAAAGATGAAATTCAATATTAAAAATCCAAAGTGCTACTACATATGATGCTTTCAWTTGAAATCTAAGAAGCCAATTGAAAAAGCCATCAGCTGGCAGACAGCTTCAAAAGCATGCTGAAACAAGAAGGAAAAGAGGATTATTTTGAGGCTTGTCTTATACGATGAACCACGTTTTTAGCAGACTTTGTTGAAAAGCATAAAAGGGTTTTTGCATGTATCTTTTGAAATTGATGCCACCATATCCCTCTATTTCCTCCTTGGCGTGAATCTTTGTTTCGATGACTCCAAAAAGTGACAACTTTAATATAGAAACTAATGCTGTTCAATTCTCAAGAAATTGTAAATGGCAAGCTAGACCTGAAAAAGGAAAAACTATAAATTATAAGCTTCAAAATCGGCAGGTGTCCCTTGCTGAATTATATATACAATCATCCCAAGGGAAATATATGTAGAGAGTTGCTATTAGATATTTCCTCCTTGGCGTGAATCTTTGTTTCGATGACTCCAAAAAGTGACAACTTTAATATAGAAACTAATGCTATTCRATTCTCAAGAAATTGTAAATGGCAAGCTAGACCTGAAAAAGGAAAAACTATAAATTATAAGCTTCAAAATCGGCAGGTGTCCCTTGCTGAATTATATATACAATCATCCCAAGGGAAATATATGTAGAGAGTTGCTATTAGAAATTCCCTTTTTTAACTGTATTTTTGTAAATAAATTGTGGATGACATTTTTATCATTAAAATCTTAGAAGCCCTATAGTTTAATGTCTATAAATAGAGCTTTGATTAATATAATAGTAATGACAGTTGGTCTACATGTAATACCTAGGATATTACTTATTTCATTTTTATGAATTTTGTATGATCGTATGAATTGTGTGCCAACTAGGATTTGATAATTTTCTATGCGATCATTATTTAATTGTACGTTTAATGAATTATGAAATTATCGTATTAATTGAATTAGGATTTTTGGTTAGTTATTGACTCGACTTGTTAGGCCTATTCATTCCTCATTCGGAAACTAGATTATGACCGAAAGGAAAGCCTAAAAATTTTAATTCATTGGGCGGAATTGGTTGTGGGATGGGAAGGCCTAAAAGGATTTAGGTGAGGGCCCAAGGTTGAAAAAAATGGAGAAGAAGAAAACAGAAATTAAGGTTTTCAGCTGCCACTTAAAATAGAAATAATTTTCTAGATCTAGAAATCTGGATGTGGTCCCAATCTACACAATAAAAAAAAAAAACACACACACACACACACACATCTATTGGCACCTCTTCTTTCCCATTTTCTGGTGCTATTGTCGTCGCTCATTGCCGCTGATCACCAGCTTTTCCACCTTCTACTTGTCGATGTGTGCTATACCGCCCAGATCTGCAAYGAGCCATCGGATCCAGCTACTTGGAGGACTTTGCCACGCGACTCAGCCAGGCCACATGACTGCTGCTGCTTGTTGATCGCCGTTCATCATCTTCACACATCCATTTCTTGCAGATCCGCCACTCGCTACCAAGATGCTCGGATCAGAGTTGTTGTTATGCCTACTCGTTGTCCGTTCTGATATGCTATTGCTTGCTGTACTTGAGTTCACCCAGATCTGCACGCGAACAGATTTCCCTTGACAGATTTCACTTGCTGTTGGAAGAGAAGACAATTTCCCTATTCGAGCAGACTCGGATCGACCAAGATTCGTCTTCCCTGTCTAGAGCCATGCGCAGCCTGGTTGTTCGATCTCTGCTCATTRCTTGATGGGATTGCTTCCAACTCGTCGGTTTTGACTAGAATAGGGAACATCCTTGTAACACCCCCAGATTAGGAACCTTATCCTAACCCGGGAATGTTACGTCATTCAACTCGCAATTAATCAACTATCATTTAAACTCAACATTTATTCAAAAGAGAAATACAGCGTAAGCCTCATGAATTTAAAACACTCAGAAATATTCATCTTATTTCATAAATAAATTCGAAAATCAGCTCTCGGGTATCGTAGCTCGCCCACAGGCGACCTCATTTCCCCATCTGGTTACATATCATCTGCAATGAAACATGAGGGAAAGGAATGAGCTAAAAAGCCCAGTAAKTAATCTCATGCATGAATGCATGAACATGTCCTACATGTCAAAATTCAAGTTTCTCATTTTCAATGCARAACTTTCCAAAACATTCCATTCTCAAAACTCATTAYAAAACATTCTCTTCAAAATTCACTTACAATAAAACTTTCCATTTCCATTCGTCTGCGAGCTCACTAGAGTGTAACGCTTAGCCACTAAGCTTGCAGTGGGCCATTCTTATTTGGAATCCGATTCCATTCCTACCGGTAGAACCGCAAAGCGGTCAACATTCAAAAAAAATGTTTTCATTCACACTTTCACCTCCAAGGAGGTGAACATTCCATTCTTACCTACCCTCCAAGAGGGTAGGGTCGAGGCGCTGGTCCCCCACGCCCCATTTCCCACTCACATCTTTCGTGGCCAGGTTTACACTCCTTTCTTAAAACTTTAACATTTCCAAAACTTTAACCTTTTCCTTCAAAATCCCATTTTCTAACCGTTCACTTCCTAAATGCGTGAACGGCTCATGCCAAATGTGATGTAAACATCTAACGACATGCTCATGACATGAAACACATACAATCTTACATAACGTTCAATAAAAAATACATGATATGAAATCACAACAGCATTCTTTAACATAAAGTACTACTAAATATGAACAATTCAACTTTCGTCACAATTCCACACATCAACATAAAAATTTCACACAACATATATTCCAACAATTAAAAGCATTCAAATTCATTTATTTATAATGATATGAATGAGAGAATTACTTACCCGAAGTCCTGTACGTAAACGGTTTCTTACTTAAGTTGAAAGTAGACTTCTCCAATCGATCTCAACGTAAGCCCTCRAAATAACCTAGTTAATTACAGAAGAGGGTCTACTTAGTTTCGATCGTTTCAACTTAAATATTATACGGTTAATCCAACAATGTCCTTTATAAGTTTATAAATCCCATTTAGTTCTTATAATATTGCATATTAAGTTTTAAGGGTACAATCCGACTCCTTAGCTCGGGTATAAACCTACCCACTACATTCCTCATGAATTCACGTCAAGGTATATTTACTACCAGTCATACAATTTCAATATTGAATGTTAGCATTTCACCTTAAATTCACGATATTCGGATGTTGCGGGAGTGGTAATGGATTCCCGAACGTGCGTTCAAGAGACGTGTACAATGGTCCTGGGCGTCTGGGCTTCGAGCGTCGGGCGCCTGGACGTCAGGCACTGGGCGCCTGGGCGTCGCGCACTGGGCGCCTGTGAGGCGCGCGCGCTGGGCGTCTGTGCTTGCTGGGCACTGGTTGGTTTGGTGCTACTGTACCGGCCTTGTTTCRGACCAGAATTTGTCTCAGCCGCTCACAGTATTTCTGTCGACTTTCGGCGACTGGCCGACGGCAAGGAAATAACCGGCGACGCGGCAGCAGAACAGAGACCAAAACGACGGCCAATCTGTAAAGTTTAGGTTCTGTTTTTTGAGGGGAAATTCGTGGAGCAGAGGGAGTACACCGCGGCGGCTCTGGTTGAGCTCGGATCTGGGCAGGCACCGAGCGGGTAACGCTGGTCGCAGGAAATCGACGACCAACAAGCGAGCAAGTCGAAGCACTGGCGACTCCGGATCTAGATGAACTTGGCAAGCTGATTGGCGGAGAGCTTCATCCCGAGCGGCTATGGGTTTCGGTGGACTCGGATCGCGCGCCTCTGGCATGCCGCGACTCGCCGCGACGTGACCAGAAACGGCGGCGAGCAGCAAGTGAAAGTGGACGACGCGCAACAGCGAGGCGATGCGTACTGCGAGCGGCCGAGCATCGGCGTGGAAGGGACGATCTGACCAGACAACAACTGCGGAACAACAGATCTGGACCGCAACGAGGGTCGCCTGCTTCGTCTAGCGATCGGAGCAGAAAGAACTCTGGCCCGAACGTTGCAGAAAATTATGGGGCGGCATGCTGGTGGCGGCTACAAGGTTGCCGTGCAACAAGGAGCAAAGATGCGGAGAGGAGAGTCGTCGGTAGAGGGAGAAAGAGGCAGCGGCAGTCCTAGACGGCGGCGGCGAGAAGAGACRAAGAAGAGGCGGCGGTGGCGGGAGGAAGAAGAAGATAGTTTCTAGGGTTTTTCTTTTTCTTTTCTTTTCTTTTTCTTTCTTTTTATTTTCTTATATATTTTCTTTTCTTTTCTTTTTTTAATATTTTGGGCCGTACCCCAAATCCTTCGGGCCTTCCCGTCCAAATTTAATCCAAAATTCATAAATTTAATATAACGGGTTTCCTTTCGATAAAAAAACCAACTTTCGACTAACAAATAAATAGGCCCACGAGTTGAGTCTTTAACTCAATGATAACTCTTATTCGATACGAACGAAATTTCGTACTTATTAAACATGCGATTTTAAAATATTAAGCACATATAAAACGTCCAACCCTATTTGGCTTACAATTTCACGAGATCAAACAAAAATTCATAAAAGTAAATTTCGGGGTGTTACAATCCTACTCGCCAATCACTGCTGCTGCTCGCCCATTTGCATGAGCTGCTAGTGATCTCAACTTCATTTGAASTAGATCCCTTCTCCAGCCATCTCTCAACTTAATGCCGTCCAGAAGCCGTCCGTCGGAGGGGCGCGACTTGTACCTACTAGATCTGCAGTCGCACAGAGATGCCATTCTCCTCTGCTGGATCGGTGCTACCAGAATTCCGTCCAGCTTTTGTTCCGGTCAATTGAGTTCGGCCAGGAGCAGGAAATCCAAGCTCCAGCTTCTCTTCCGATAGGTAGATTTTCGGCCAGAAGCAACAAAGCCCATCAGGGGCCTAGCAACCAAGCGATCAGGCGCCTAGCCCAGGAAACTGAGCGCCCAAACGCCTAGGCCACCAGTCGCCCAGGCGACCAGGCACCATGCGCGACCAGGGCTGTTGCATGCGCATTGCCTGAGTGCATGCTCGGGGCGCAATGCAGCTTCCCCGATACTTAGAATTTGTTGAATTTAAAGATGAAAATATTGTTATTCAATTTTTAAAAATTTAATGACTTATGTAATTATTTTTTATAGTGTAATTGTGGGATAACATAGATTAGATTTAATACACGATCTAAGAATGAGTTTAAATTGTATGAAGTATATGTTTTGACTTAGAAATGTATTGTATTTGGTATTATCATTACCAATTGTTGAGAAGGGTAGGAAGCCATGAAATAAGTTATACCTTTAAGAATGTGATAGTTTTTCGATGTGGGAATTAAATACGAGTTAATATTGGCAAATGATATTCATAGGATAAGCGTTAAATGTTTTAAGGTTGGTCAATTATGTTAAATGAATTTTCTTTTTTTTTTTGATAATAATAATTAGGTCATTTTCGGGCACATTGACATTAAGAGCGGTCAAGGGACTCCGTTTTGCTATTTAAATAAAATTTTAACGTTAAGGACTCCAGGCAAGTAAATACCCATACCTATCTACTTACTCTGTTTTGCGTTATGTGGTGATTATATTGGACTGTGTTATGTAATGTGTTATGATTGTGCTGGATTATTTCATATAAGATGTTCCTACTGTCAATGTATATGTTTAAATACGGATTTATGTAATTCATGTCATGGGCATGTAGTTATAGTATTTTACATCATTTCTAGCATGAATTATTTGAGCGTTTAGAAAGTGAATGATTTACGAAACAAAATTCAAAAAGAAATGGAATTTTATAAATGAATTATTATCCAAAAATATTCAGATTTTTGGAAGGAGTGTAAACCTAGCCATGAAAGTTGTGAGTGGGAAATGGGGCATGGGGAACTGGCGTACCCGACCTAACCCTCTTGTAGGCTAGAAAGAGAAATAACATTCACCTCTTGGGAGGTGAAAAAGATGAAAGAAAAATTTAAAGTGATGTTAACCACTATACGGTTCTACCGGTAGGAAATATGATCGGGTTCCAAAGAACAATGGCCACTGCAAGCTTAATGGCTAGGCGTTACACTAAGTAAGCTCATGACTTTATTGGAATGGAAATGTTTTAAAAGTTCTTGCATTTTGAAATGAAAGTTTTATGCAAGTATTTAGAAAGTTTTATTTGAGGAAGTGAAATCTTAATTCATTGAATATAGTGCATTTAACATGCATTCATGCATGGGATTTGCTTATTGAGCTTTATAGCTCATTCCATTTCATTCATTCTGTATTTTAGGTGATATATAGCTAGATGGTGCGTGGAGGTCATTTTGTAGGCAAGCCTTGATACCCCAAAGTGTTATTTTAAATAAATTTTAGTGAATAAGATGAATCGCTAAATAAAGAGGTTTTTGTTTTGTTTAAGTTATTTCTTTATTGATTAACTATTCGTGTATTAAATTCTTCCAAGTTCCACAAATGTCAATTTTGGTAAATATTAAGTTAGTAAAAGATTGTTGGAATAGGAGATTTATTTATATTAGATGTTTGTTGGGTCGGAATACATGATATTTATGAGTATTGAAAATGTTTGAGAACTTTTTGATTGTATATAGGAAGTAGTTGTTGAAATTATAGAGGAAACTCTGTCAAAATTTTTATAGAACTTTTTAAACAAAGTATTCAGATTTTTGTTTTCTACAGTAGTTGATATGAATATGAGCAAGGTCAGTAATTCTCTCGTCTTAGGACAGTTCCTAATTTGGGGGTGTTACACTACAGTTATCTCTTTCAACTCTCTACTTTTCTTTTCCTCTTACTTATCTATTTAAACGGCTTTCTCCTTTCCTTCTCAAATTATAACATGTAATTCAGCACGAGTCTTTGATTTCTATCAAATTTTTGATTGAACTCGAATCTCTGATCTCTATCAAGCTTCAAGATTTTTAGAATGCTAGTATCTCTACTACTCATAAAAATTCTGATGAAGTCCAAGTCTTACTACTTTTAGTTTCTATACTACTTTTTGTAAAGCTTTTGACTGAGCAGGAGTCTTTACTACTTTGGGTAAAACTTATGATCGAGGTTGCGATTCTCTGCTATATCTTTTAAAGCTTCTAATTAAGTTCGAGTCTCTGCTACTTTCGGTAAAACTTTTGTTGACACAAAAAAAACTCTTAGTCGAAACGACTAAGAGAAAGAAGGCCAAGCCAGCAAATTAGCCTTCGAAACAAACAACTCCCCATCAGCTAGAGGATGATTGGCTAAAGTTGGGAGAGTCTCATTGGAAGACATTTAGAAATCCAATAGGTTGTCGAGATGCCCGATGATCGACATAGACAAATAAACAAAGGCAGCCAATCAAACAAAAGATAAGAAGCACTAGGCCTATATCCTCAATCACGACCTAATAGTTGAACGGAAAACATGGACGTGAATTGAAAATGGGGCATATAACTAGGAAATGAGGAAAGTGGCTTCAGCTTACTTTGCCTCCAAGCAAGAAGACCYATTTCGGCCAAGTATAAAAGGAAGAAGATGAAGAATTTCCAGCCTGTAATATTCGAAATTTTTCCTTTATTAATTTTTGTTTGATCATGTGAAATTGTATGCCAACTAGGGTTGAAAATTTTATATGTGATTAATATTTTGAAATCGCACGTTTAATGAGTATGGAAATATTGCCTTTGTCGAATTAGAGTCATTAGTTGGTTAAAGGCTCGATCTGTGGGCCTATTTATTTCTCAGTCAAAATTTAAACTTTTATTGAAAGGAAGCCCGTTATATTTAATTTAAGGATTTTGGATTATTTATGGATGGGAAGGCCCGACGGGTTTGGGTTACGGCTGAAAATATATAAAAAAAGCGAGAATAAATATATAAAAAATAAAAAGAAAGAAAAAAATGAAAAAAACCTAAAAAAGAACCCCTTTTCTTCCTCCCGGTTAATACTGCCGCCGTCGCCGCTGCTTCCGCCGCCACTGCCCACTCCTAGGAAACTTTACTGCCGATCACCACCTTTTCTACCATCTGCAGGTCGCCACATGCTACACTGCCCAATCGAAGATGAGCCGTTCAGCCTTTAGAGGATTTTGCTGCGAGTCAGCCAGGCTGCGAGAACCCTTGCTCAGTTGCTCKCCGGGTTCGAGGTCGCCCACCCTCCGCTGGCCGAGATCGCTGATTGCCTAGGTTTGCGATCAACGAGCCACTTGCGTCTCGAGTCGGACTGCTGCAGTTCGTGCGATTGCTATAGCTGTTTGCCAAGACTGGTCACCTAGTTCGTGTTGCTACGAGTTGCCACACGCCAGGAGGCCGCTCGATTCTGTTGAGCCGAGCAGACCAATCTAGGTCTTTTCCTCTGCTTTCTTTCTCTCATTATTGGGCTCAGATTGGCGGTCTGTGTTCCGCGCTATTGCCGACCAAGCCGTCTGCCAGAGGTGCACAATCCGCGTCTATCAGATCTAGTCTCTGGCATCTCCTTCTTCTTCACTGCTCGACCAGATCTGTGCGACACCACTCAAAAGCTTGCCAGATCTGCCTTCATCTTATTCTTCTTCTTCTCTGCTCAACGGTTCYGCCAGGATAGAGGAAGGACAGTGCTTGGCCGCTCGACGTAGCAGAGCCCGTCCGGATCTGTTTCCTCCTTGATTGGATCTAGAACCCCTTGCCGTTGGCCATCACCTTTGCTCTCTGTCCTTGCTACTCGTGTCGCTGCGACGTTGCCGCAGCGAAACCACCGTCTACAGCCGAGATCACGACTCACTGTAGACCAGAATTTTGTTGCTGCGTGGTCGTTCAACAAGGGGCAGCAACAGGTACAGGCGCTCAGCTAGCGCCAGTGCCTAGTGCCTAGTGCCAGGCGCCCAGTGCCCAGCACCCAGYGTCCTGGCGCCCAGGCACCCAGACGCCTAGAAGCGCAGACGTCCAGATGCTCARGGCTGTTGCGCGCGCCGCTAGAGCACACGCCGAGAATTTAATACCACTTCCGTGACACTTGGACCTTGTGAACTTAAAGGTGAAAACGTTATCACTTGATATTGAAATTTATGACTTAAATATAATTATGTCCTAAAGTAAATTGATGGGAGAACATAGATTAGGTTTAATACCCGAGCTAAGAAGTTTGAATTGTACCCTTAAAAACGTGATAATTGATAATGGATTTATAATTGACAAACGACATTCTTGGATTAAACACTAAATATCTAAGTTGGGATAGTCGAACTGAATAGACTTTCTTTCTGTAATCACAAATAGGTTATTTTGAGTGCCTTAACGTTGAGAACGGTCAAAGGATTTCACTTCATAATTCAAATAAGAAACCTTTAACGTAAAGAACTCCTGGTAAGTAAATTCTCACCTTTCATTAATGCACATGATTCGACGTATCTGAATTCCTTTAGGTAGTTTAATGTGTTGTATATGGATTTTATACAAGTAAACCCCTATATCGCCTATATTTTTAGTTGTGTGTTATGGGGTGGCGGTATGGGATTTTGTTATGAAATATGTTGTTTGTGTGGAATGATTTTTGCATGTTTCATATATTGTACCATTTTTATGTCAAATGGTATGTTAAATACAGTTGTATGCATTTCATATCATAGGCATGTAGTTAGTATTTTACATCATTCCTGACATGACCCATTCATACATTTACAAGTGAATGGTTTAGGAAATGAAATTTTGAAAGGGAATGTATTTTATAAATTTTAACATGTTCAGGAAAATGTTAAAGTTTTTGGAAAGGAGTGTAAAACTAGCCATGAAAGATGTGAGTGGGAAATGAGACATAGGGGACTGGCGCAACCGACCCTACCCTCTTGGAGGGTAGGGAAGAATGTAATGTTCATCTCTTAAGAGGTGAAAAGATGGAAGGAAAAGAAATGAGATGTTAACCATTTTGCAGTTCTACCGGTATGAATGTAATCGGGTTCCAAATAATAATGGCCCACTGCAGGGCTTAGTGGCTAGGCGTTACGCTCAGTGAGCTCACGAATGTAATGAAATGAAATGTTTTACAAGTTATACATTTTGAAAGGAAAGGTTTTGTAAAAAGATTTCGAAAAGGAAATGTTTAGAAAGTTTTCATTTAAAAGACGAAATTTTATAATTTCATGACAGGTAGTGCATGTTTATGCATTCATGCATGAGATTTAGTTAATGGGCTTTATAGCTCATTCCGTTTCTCTCGTCAGATGATGTGTAGCCAGATGGTGCGAGAAGGTCACTTGTGGGCAAACCGTGATACCCTGTAGCATGTTTTAAATAAATTTCAGGGATTAAGATAGTTGTTCACTTGAATGGTTTTTGCTTATTATTAAGTATTTCTTATTTGGTTTAAATTCTTTGGGGTTTTCGCGATTTCAGTTTGAATAAATGTTGGGTTGGTGAAGATTTGTTAAACACATTATTTATTGTTTTGGATATTGTTGAGTTTTAATGGGTAGTTGATTGTTTTACGAGTAGGGTAATGTAATATTCTTAGCTTAGAACAGTTCCTAATCTAGGGGTGTTATAGTTTTGGTATGAGAGCTTAGAGTTTTAAAAACGATTCTGTAGACATAAAAAAAAAACATGATTTATGAATTCTTGAAAAGTATATGGGTATCAAGTCATGCCACAAGTTTCCCTTCCTAGCCCATCTGGTAAGTTTGTGTTTTTATTAAATTCTCGAATAATGTTAATGTTAAGTGTTGTAGTATATCTTGTCTATATTTTGTTTTGAATAGGGAATAATGTATAATATTTGATTTTATAATCATGCGCTACGTTGGTGTATAAAGTTCTTATATGATAAAATTTTCTAGTTTAGTAATGGTTCATACTACGCATTCTCAAGCCCAAGATGGGGCGGTTCAATCCCAGGACGAAGGGGTAGGTAGTACCCCTGCCGCACAAGGAACTCCAATGACCATGGAGGCCTTTATGCAGGTAATGATTGCCTTCGGATAGACTAGCTAGTCGAGGAGGAGTGAAACACGGAATATGGGAAGATCTCAGAGTTAAAGAGGCTCACCTTACTGCCATTCTCGGGTACCACTAATCTTGTGGAAGCGGAGAATTGGCTGACAAAGATACAGAAAAACTTCTCTGTCATGCGATCCTCAACAGAAGAGAAGGTCGATTTTGCTGCCTACATGCTCCAAGGGGAGGCGCATGACTGGTGGCTGATGGTTCAGCGCCAGCATGAGAGGGACACCAGTCCCTTCACTTGGGAAATGTTTATCGAGGCCTTCAACGATAAATATTTTTCCAAGACCGTATGACAGTAGAAGGAGCATGAGTTTGTGAGGCTGGAGTAGGGGATCTGATCTATCGGTGAGTATGAAGCTGAGTTCGTGTGATTAGCCAAGTTTACTCCTGATTTGGTTGCTACGAAGGAAAGAAGAGCAAGGCAAAATGAAGAGGGGCTCAGGCCTCAGATTAAGCTGGCAGTGATCCCTTTTGAGCTTTCTCTATACCGAGAGGTTGTTAATAAATCTCTCTTGGTAGAGAGGGCTCAAATGTTGAGTAAGAAGGAGTGCAAGAGTCAACCCACGAATCAGAGATTCAGAGGTGGAAATCCTAAGGGTGGTTAGAAGAGGAGGTACAATCAACGGAGTAGATTGGGAAATCAGCAAGGCAAATAGCAGAAGAAAGTTTGCTCCAAATGTGGCAAGGAACATCTGGGTGAGTGCCTCTTGGGCAAGGAGGTGTGCTTCAAGTGTGGAAAGCAAGGGCATTTTGTTAGGAAATGTCCTAGTGGAAGTGGTGAAGTGTGTTTCAACTGTGGAAAGCCCGGACACCTGGCCAAGGATTGTAGAATGACGAAGCCAGCTGTTCAGGCATGCGTCTTCACCATGAGGAGGAAGGAGGCTGATGAAGCACASACTGTTGTGTCAAGTACCTATAGCTTTAAAATTTCATTAATTCAGTTATTATGAATAATTGCATGAGTTTAAGATTACCTGTTATGTAGGCACTTTATCTGTGTGTAATACACCTGCCAATATACTATTTGATTCGGGAGCTACCCACTCCTTTGCTCACCCTGTTTTCATTGAGAAACTTCGAACCTTGGGTACATGTATGGATACACGGCTTGAGAAGTCATGAATTTGGAGTACGTGTTGAAAAATTGTACGGTTGCATTGGATAGGGACGAGCTGATAGCATAACTCATGGTGTTGGACATTCAGGAGTTTGATGTCATTTTAGGCATGGATTGGTTGTCGAAGCATCATGCCACAATTGACTGCCACAAGAAGAAGGTTATGTTTGGTCCACCTGGCGAGTTACAATTTTGCTTTGTCGGATCGAGGGTGAAACTGTCCATCCTGATAATATTTGCTATGAAGGCTCATCGGATGATGAAAAATGGTTGCACTTGCTACCTGGCTTTATTAGGCSAGATTCTTGAAATAGAGCTCTCGATCGAACAAATTCCGGTTGTACGAGAATATTTGGATGTGTTCCCGGACGACCTTCAAGGCTTACTATCGGTAAATCGACTTTACCATTGATTTGGCGCCTGGAATGGCACCGATCTCTAGGATACCCTATCGAATGGCTCCTACGGAACTTAAGGAGTTGAAGGAGGAATTACAGGACCTCATGGATAAGGGTTTCATCTGACCTAGTTTTTCGCCATTGGGTGCGCCTATACTGTTCGTGAAGGAGAAGGATGGATTGATGAGGTTATGCATAGATTATAGAGAATTGAACAAGGTGATGATAAGGAATAGATACCCGTTAGCAAGGATCGATGATCTGTTTGATCAACTTGAAGGGGTTGGATGTTTTTCCAAGATTGACCTAAGATCTGGTTACCATCAGTTGAGGGTTCGAAATGAAGACATTCCTACGACTGCATTTTGAACTCGGTATGGGCACTATGAAATTTTGGTGATGCCATTTGGGTTGACCAATGCACCTGCCGCATTTATGGATTTGATGAATCGAATCTTTAAAGACTACTTGGACCAGTTCGCCATAGTCTTCATCGACGACATATTGGTTTACTCTTGATCCAGGAAAGAGCATGAAGAGTATTTGAGGAAGGTACTCCAGGTACTTAGAGTCGAGAAACCTTTGTAAAGTTTAAGAAGTGTGAGTTCTGGCTTGATAGCATGCCATTTCTAGGGCATATTGTGTCCAAGGAAGCATTGCAGTGGACTCAAGTAAGATTGAGGCGATCGTCACCAACGTCGGTGAGGTTCGCAGCTTCCTTGGGTTAGCAAGTTATATTGGAGGATTGTAGAAGGATTTTCTAAAATTGCCTCTCCTATGACCCGGTTGATTAAGAAGAACACAAAATTTCTGTGGAATGCAGATTGTGAGCGCAGTTTTGAAGAATTGAAGAGACGATTGACATTCACTCCGGTTTTGACAATTCCATAAGGTTGTGAAGGGTTCGTGATTTATAGTGATGCTTCGTTAAGGGGTTTGGATTGTGTCTTGATGCAACATGGTAAGTGATTGCTTATGCCTCAAGGCAATTGAAGAAGTATGAGAAAAACTATCCAACACATGATCTGGAGTTGGCTGCTGTTGTTTTTGCATTGAAAATCTGGAGGCATTATCTGTATGGAGCAAGGTGCGAGATTTTCTTCCGACCATAAGAGTCTCAAATACTTCTTTACTTAGAAAGAGTTGAATATGAGGCAACAACAATGGTTGGAACTCGTAAAGGATTATGATTGCGTGATAAACTACCAGTTGAGTAAGGCTAATATGGTGGCTGATGCGCTTAGAAGGATGAATCATGGAGCTGTGGCTACTTTATGAGTCTATCAGAAACCGTTAATGGCAGAGATTCGAAAGCTTGACTTGGAAATGGTTTCGCAAGACTTATCAGGCTACTTCGTGAGTATGACTCTTACACCCACTCTCCTTGATAGGATAAGGGATGTGTAGATAGATGATCCCCTGGTGTTGAAAAGGTGAACAAGCCTGTGGTATGGCGATAGACTTGTGGTTCTGAATGATAAGGGTTTGAAGGAGGAGATCTTGAGAAAAGCTCATAATACGCCCTATTCGGTTCACCCAGGAAGTACGAAGATGTATCGAGATTTGAGGAAGCATTTCTAGTRGGTTAGTATGAGCCATGATATAGCGGAGTTTGTTTAGCACTGTCTTACCTGCCAGTAGGTGAAGGCTAAACATCAACGACCCTACGGTCTTCTGCAACCCCTTATGATTCCAGAAATAGAAATGGGAGTGCATTGGAATGGATTTCATTATTGGGTTGCCTAGGACGAAGAAGGGATATGATGCTATCTGGGTAATTGTGGATCGTCTTACGAAGTCGGCATACTTTCTGYCGGTTAAGACTACCTGTAGTATGGAGAAATATGCGGAGTTGTATGTGGCTGAGATCGTTAGGCTACATGGTGTCCCACTGTCCATTGTGTCTGATCGTGACCCAAGGTTTACTTCTACATTTTGGAAGAGCTTGCATAAGGTTATGTGTACACGATTAAACTTTAGTACCACTTTTCACCCACAAACAGACAGACGGACCGAGAGGACAAATCAGATCCTAAAAGATATGCTGAGAGCTTGTGTAATTGACTTCTGAGGAGCTTGGGATGAATTCCTTTCGTTAGTGGAATTTTCATATAACAATAGCTATAAGGCTACGATTGATATGGCCCTTTATGAGGCACTTTCCGGAAGGAAGTGCAGGCCGCCAGTTCATTGGGATAAAGTTGGTGAGAGGAAGTTGTTGGGTCCCGAGATAGTGCAACACATCGTAGAAGCAGTCGAAAAGATTCATCAACGGATGAGAACTGTTCAGAGTAGATAGAAGAGTTATGCGGATAGGAGAAGAAAGCAGTTATAATTTGATGTTGGGGACAAAGTCTTTCTTAAGGTAGCGCCTATGAAGAAGATTATGAGATTTGGGAAGAAGGGAAAGTTGAGCTCTCGATTCATTGGACATTTTGAGATCCTCGAAAGGGTGGGTGACTTAGCCTATCAGGTTGCCTTGCCACCAACCCTATCAGGTGTACATAATGTATTTCATGTTTCCATGCAAAGGAAATATGTTTGGGATCCCTCCCATATTCTTAGTTATGAAGCATTGGATCTTCGTGAGAACCTATCTTATGAAGAGATGCCTGTTGAAATATTGGAAAGCTAGGAAAAAGTATTAAGGAAGAAGGCAATTGTAACACCCCAGATTTTACTTTTATGAATTTTTGTTTGATCTCGTGAAATTGTGTGCCAACTAAGGTTGGACATTTTATATGTGATTAATATTTTTAAAACGTATATTTGTCCGCGTAGAATAAGAGTTATCGTTTGGTTAAAGGCTCGACTCATTGGCCTATTTATTTGTTAGTTGGAAGTTGGGCTTTTTATCGAAAGGAAGCCTGTTATATTAAATTTACGGATTTTGGGTTATATTTGGTTGGGAAGGCCTGAAGGGTTCGGGTTACGGCCCAAAATACAAATAATAAAACAAAAAAGAGAAAAGAAAATATATAAGAAAATAAAAAGAAAGAAAAAGAAAGGAAAAGAAAAAGAAAAACCCTAAAAGAAACTCTCATCTTCTTCCTCCCGCCGCCGCYGCCGCCTAAAACCCTAAACGCCGCCTCTTCTTCTTCTCTTCTTGCTGCCGCCGCCGTCTAGGATTGCTGCTGCTCGTTGATCCCGGTTCTTCCTCTTTGCGCGGCCATTCCTTACAGATCCGCCATCGTTCGGTTGCCATCTCCATCGCCGTGCTTGAGGTCGTCCAGACCCAAGCCCCACGACAAAGCCTAGCCGCGCGACCCGCTGCTCGGTTCCTCACCGTGCCTGAGGTCACCCATCCTCCACTCGCCGAGATCGCTGACCACTTGTTCGTGACGCTATGGGTTGCCCATATCTGCTCGACTGGAGCCGTCCTCGCCTACTGCTTGTCGCCGTTGCTGGGCAGGCCACGGCGAGTCGCGGCATGCTAAAGGCGTGCGATCCGAGTCCGTCGAGTCACCTGCTCGACCATGCTTCCGAACACACAATTTCTTGGACTTGACACGTCCATTCTGCTAGTTTCTTCCATCTTGCCATCAGATCTCAGCCGACGCCGACCAGAAGAGAGCTTCCGAACCAACAGCAGCTTGGTTCGTCGTCGCTCGGCCAGGAAGAGACCAGATCTGCAGAGTTGATGCCGGCCAGAAAAGGAGTCTTCTGCTCGAAGCGAACATGCATTCAGGTAGCTGCTGCACACATCTCCTCCGCAAGCGCACTTGGCTGATCGCTGCTCGACGGTTTCTTCTTGCCTCGCCGGAGTTCACCTGAAACAGGCCTGTTGTAGGCCGTCTGTTGCTGGTTTCCTTGGCTGGCTATTCGCCAGTCCTGGGGTGCTCCAAGCCAGCAGGTGCCTAGTGCCCAGCAGCACCAGGCGCCCAGCGCGCGATGCCCAGGCGCCCAGCGCCCGACCCCCAGTGCCAGACCCAGGCGCCCAGGCGCCCAGATGCTATTGTGCGCGTCGCTTGAGCACACGCCCGAGGACCTATTGCCATTCTCGAGACATTTGGATATCGTGAATTTTAAGGTGAAAAYGCTAACACTTAATATTGAGATTGTATAATTTGTACATAATTATGCCTGAAGTGAATTGAAGGGAGAATATAGATTATGTTTACACCCGATCTAAGGAGTTGAATTGTAACATCAAGAACGTGATATTTGATAATATGAGAAGTAAATATTAACTTATAAATTAATAAAGGACATTTTGGATTAAACACATAATACCTAAGTTGGGACGATCGAACTAAGTAGACCATCTTTTTGTAATCAACTAGGTTATTTCGAGGCCTTACATTGAGATCGGTCGAAGGAGTTCATTTCACAACTTAAGTAAGAACTCKTTAACGCAAAGGACTCTGGGTAAGTAATCCTCTCATCTCATTGACGTATGTGTGTGATTGTTCCTCTCATCTCATTGATGTATGTGTGTGATTGTTATTTAATCTTAGATTTATGTAAGTAATCCTCCCATCTCATTAACATTATGAATGAATGTAATTTAACTGTTTTGGTTGCTCGAATATGTTGTGTTTGGGATTGTATGATGATGTGTGTATAATTGTGTGGAATGTTAATGTGTGTATATCTTGCAGCATTTTTATGTCAATTGATATGCTATTATATTTCATATCTTGTTCTAATTGTTGAATGTTATATTATAGAAGGTTGTATGCATTTCATGTCATAAGCATGTACTTARAATTCTACATCACATTTGGCATGAGCCTTTCACACGCTTAGAAGGTGAAGGGTTAGAAAATGGAATTTTAAAGGAAAAGGTAAAGTTTTGAAAATGTTAAAGTTTTCGAAAAGGAGTGTAAACCTGGCCGCGAAAGATGTGAGTGGGAAATGGGGCATGGGGGACCGGCGCCCGGACCCTACCTTTTGGATGGTAGGTAAGAATGGAATGTTCACCTCCTTGGAGGTGAAAGAATGGAAAGAAAACCTTTTTTGAATGTTAACCGCTTTGCGATTCTACCGATAGGAATGGAATCGGGTTCCAAATAAGAATGGCCCACTGCAAGCTTAGTGGCTAGGCGTTACACTCTAGTGAGCTCACGAATGAATGGAAATGGAAAGTTTTTACTGTAAGTGAATTTGAAGAGAATGTTTTGTAAAGAAATTTTGAAAAGGGAATGTTTGAAAAGTAATTTTTATTTAAAGGCGAAATTTTATAATTTCACGACATGTAGGACATATTCATGCATTCATGCATTCATGCATGAGGTTGCTTACTGGGCTTTTTAGCTCATTCCTGTTCCTTACATTTCATTGCAGATGATATGTAACCAGATGGGGAGAGGAGGTCGCTTGTGGGCGAGCCTTGATACCCGGGAACTGGYTTTCATGTTCATTTATGAAATAAGATAAATAATTCTAAATGTTTTAAATTCTTGAAGTATATTTGTAATTTTTGTTTTTGAATGGTTTAAAAAGACTTCCATTGTATTTCTCTTTTGAATAACTATTGAGATATTGAGGGTTTGTTAAAATGTATTTCTTCATTTTTGAATAAATGTTGAGTTTTAAATGTAGTTGATTATTTGCGAGTGGAATGATGTAACATTCCCGGGTTAGGATAAGATTCCTAATCTGGGGGTGTTACAGCGATACCGTTAGTGAAAGTTCTCTGGAGGAATCATGCGGTTGAGGAGGCTACTTGGGAATGAGAAGAGGAAAAACGTGATAAGTACCCACACTTGTTTGATAAGTCCTAAATTTCGAGGACGAAATTGTTTTACGGGGTGAGGTATTGTAATATCCGAAATTTTTCTTTATTAATTTCTGTTTGATCGTGTGAAATTGTGAGCCAGCTAGGGTTGAAAATTTTATATGTGATTAATATTTTGAAATCGCACATTTAATAAGTACGGAAATATTATCTTGGTCAAATTAGAGTCATTGGCTGGTTAAATGCTCGACTTGTGGGCCTATTTATTTCTCAGTCAGAAGTTGGACTTTTATCGAAAGGAAGCTCATTATATTTAATTTAAGGATTTTGGGTTAATTATGGATAGGAAGGCCCGAAGGGCTTGAGTTACGGTCCAAAATATAAAAATATAAAAAAAGAGAGGAAACATATAAAAAAATAAAAAGAAAGAAAGAAAAGAAAAAAAAACCTAAAAAAGAACCCTTTTTCTTCCTCCCCGTTAATACCGCCGCCGCCACCACCGCCCACTCCCAGAAAACCCTACCGTCAATCACCACCTTCTCCGCCTTCTGCAGGTTGTCATGTGCTACACCGCCCAATCGACGACGAGCTGTTCAGCCGTTTGGAAGATTTTGCTGCGATTCTGCTAGGTCGTGCAAACCCTTGCTTAGTTGCTTGCCAGGTTCAAGGTCACCCACTCTCCGCTCGCCGAGATAACTGATCGCCTAGGTTTGCGATCGACGAGTTGCTTGCGTCTCGAGTCGGACTACTGCAGCTCGTGTGGTTGCTGTCGCTGTTCACTGAGGCTGATCATCTGGTTCTTGTCTCTATGAGTTGCCGCACGCCAGGAGGTTGCTCGATTTTGTTAAGCCGAGCAGACAACTCCAGGTCTCTTCCCTGACTTTCTCTCTCTCGCTCTCGGGCTTAGATTGGTCGTCTGTGGTCTACGCTATTACCAACCAAGCCGTTCGCCAGAGGTGCACGATCTGCGCATACCAGATCTGGTCTCTGCCATCTTCTTCTTCTTCACTGCTCGACTGGATCTGTGTGACACCACGCCAAAAGTTCCCCAGATCTGCCTTTATCTTATTCTTATTCTTCTTCTTCTTCTCTGCTCAACGGTTCCCCTAGGAGAGAGGAAGGACAATGCTCGGCCGCTCGACGTAGTGGAGCCCCTTCGGATCTGTTTCMTCCTTGATTGGATCTAGAACCCCTTGCTACTGGCCATCACCTTTGCTCTCTGTCCTTGCTGCTCGTGTYGCCGGATGTTGCGCTGCGAAACAACCGTCTGCATGGTCGTTCAACAAGGCCCACTGCAAGTAGGAAGTAAAAGTTAAAGTAATGTTAACCGCTTTGTAGTTCTACCGGTAGAAAATGTGATCAGGTTCAAAATAATAATGGCCCACTGCAAGCTTAATGGCTAGGCGTTACACCAAGTGAGCTCATGACTTTAATGAAATGGAAAGGTTTTGAAAAGTTCTTACGTTTTGAAACGGAAGTTCTATGGGAAAGTTTATAAAATGAAAATGATCAGAAAGTTTTTATCGAGGAAGTGAAATTTTAAAACTTATGACATATAGGGCATTTTACAGGCATTCATGCATGGGATTTGCTTATTGAGCTTCATAGGTCATTCATTTCCTTCATTTTTTGCATTTCAGGTGATGTGTAGCCAGATAGTGCATGGAGGTCATTTGTGTGCAAGCCTTGATGCTCCGAAGTGATGTTTTGAATAAATTTTAGTGAATAAAGGAAATGGTTGAATAGAGAGATTTTATGTATTGTTTAYGATTTTATTGATTTAACTAGTGATGCATTAAATTCTTTCAAGTTTTCGCAGAATTTTAATTACTTAAGTGTTAAGTGGTAAAAGATTGTTGGAAAAGATTATTTCATATTGAATATTTGTTGGGTTTTGAACACATTGTACAGGTGAGTATTGAAAATGTTTGGGAAATTTTCTGATTGTATATAGAGAGTAATTGTTGATATTACAGAGGAAACTCTGCCAAAATTCTTATAAACCTTTTAGAATAAAAATATTCAAATTTTGTTTCTGCAGTTTTTAATATAAGTATGAGTAAAGTCAGTAACATTTCCGAGTTAGGATAGTTCCTAATATGGAGGTGTTACATTTTATCAGAGCTAGTTACATATTGCTTATTGTTACCATTAATCATATTTTGGGATTGGATTTGTTAACCTACATAGATTAAGTGTAGAAATTATTGTTAAGGCCTAATTCAACCCCTTCTTAGGCATTTCAACACTTTCGACTGGTCAGAAATACCTACAACCAAAAAACTCAAAGGCAAGAGGTATTGCAAATGGCACAACAGTTTTCGTCATGGGACTAACTACTGCATGGTGTTTCATAATGTTATCCAAAAATCCATTCAAGGGGCCGATTCGGGTTCACTGATAGAGAAACATAGGAATCTATGGTGGAGATAGATACTTTCCCAGCTGCAGATACTAGAATGTTGACAGCTACCGAAACAGCTGAACCTCAAAAGTAATGGAGGATAAGGAATCCAAAGGTTGCATTTCAAATAGAGAATGCAAGTCGACTCAAGAAGTATCTCAAGTTAAATCAGCAAAGGAATCCAACACCCTAGCCCAACCAGTTCAGTTATTTTGGAAGCCATTTAAGAAAGTATTGCGGGAAAAGACGGTAGGATCACCTTTCCGTATGAAGGATGACAAGCCCTCTGTATTCCAAAGATTGGCATTTCTAAAGGAATAAATATGGCTAAATTCCATCAAAAAGAGGAAACAATGACAATGGAAATCCTGCCTGGCTAGGTGARTCCAACAACAGTCTTACATTTCTGGTTAATCAAGATTGAGGAAAGAAGAAAACAGAGGAAATGGCTCATCAGAGGTACTTCCTCAAGAAATTTAAAGAAGGATGAAGCTAAGAACAAATCGAGCAAGAGTATTAATGTTAGTTGCTTGCTTCCTCTAGATTCTAGAGATATTAATTAGCATTATCCACTAGTTGAAGATATCCTATTAATAGAACAAGCTATAACCAAATTAGTTTCTCCAACAGCATGTAACCTTCCAAACGGAACCAGATGATTTTCCAAAGCCTACCAAGTAGACGGTCAATGATCTTAAACCATTGTACAAAAGCCTATTTGGAATGGATAAGCATTTAGTCGATTTTCATGGATGGGGCAGTAATCGTCAATATTATGCCCATCACTACTCATGAGATGCTGGGCAAGACTCAAGTCAATCCCATTAATATAGATATCAAATGATTAACTTTACAGGCAAAGCTACTCAGGTTGAAGGAGTCCTCGTTATAGACTTTACTCTCAACTCAAAAAACAGTACCGCCACTTTCTTCGTGGTATCGATTAAACCGACCTACACGATACTGTTGAGTCATGACTGGATCCATGCCAATCATTATATGGCGTCCATATTACATTAACAGTTAATATTTTTGAATGGCGATTAGACCAAATTTGTTCTAGTTGATTCAAACCCATTTTCAGCTAATGTGCAGATGAGTAAGGTCATTTGCCACTCTCTTAAGTTTGAGCCTTGAAGATTTTCTAAGCTAATTGGGCCAAGAGTACCACGACTATCACTTAGCGAGGAGTATCTATTTCGGAAGAAGCATTCAGAGGCCTTGACAGATTTACTACCAACTCGACTATTCACAAAATTTAGATGGAGTTAGCAAATACAAAAAGACCATATAAGTCCTAGAAAGTGGATGAAGCCRAGTGGATTCTTAAACAGGCTCCTAGATTTATTTTGCAGGATCCCCACTCAAAATCAATCTAGCGGATGTGGCAAAACCAAGATGACGCATGTTAGTGYCTTATTGGAAGAAGAACAGAAAGATTATTAGATTGACATGATCAAGAGATACAAAGATTGCTTCGCCTAGGATTATCATGAATTGCTGGGACTACACTAATGAATTGTGGAGCACCACTGGCAATCAAAGAAGGTTTCAAACCTCATAAGCAGACAACTAGGAGGTTCAACCMTTTATTTCCTAAATTAAAAGTTGAAGTGGAGTGGCTCCTAAAGTGCAGTTTTATCAGGACGATTAAATATACTGAATAGGTGTCAACCATAATCCCATTCATCAAGAAGAACAACCAATTATAGGTATGTATCAATTTTAGAAATTTGCATCTTACTACCCCTAAAGATGAATAGTTGTGGCTGATATGTTGGCCGATTCAACGGCTGAGAATAAATCCCTAAGCTTCATGGACGGCTATTCGGGATACAACCAGACCTTCGTAGCCAAGTAGGATGTCCAAAAAACTGCYTTTAGATGCTAATGATCTATCATTTTATTTGAATAGGCTGTCATGACCTTTATATTAAATAATGCTAGGGCCACTTTCCAGTAAGCAATGAATATGGTCTTCTGTGACATCGTCGACTAGAGTATGAAGGTCTATATTGATGATTTAGTCGTCAAATCGACCTGGTTTTACCAAAATCTAGCTGATCTCGAGAAATCTTTCCTCAGGATGTGTCTACATAATCTGAAAATGAACCCATCAAATGTGTTTTTGGTGTATCAATTGTACATTTCTTGGGTTTTTGGTGCATAACAAAGGAATTGAAGTAGATATAAACAAACCCAAAACTATTTTGGAGGCTGATCCCCAAGGAACAAGAAAGAATTTTAGAGTTTGATTGGCAAGATCATTTTCTTGACAAGGTTTCTAGCAAATTCGGTTGCTAAGCTCAAGGCCTTTTCCTCTTTACTAGAACCATAGATGGTCGATACATTCACTTGGGGCCTCGAGCAACAGGAAGCTTTTAATCAAACAAAGCTTAGCTTTGGTAAACCTCCTGTGTTAGTTCCCTTGATAATAAGCCAATGAAGTTATATGTATTAGTGACTAAGGGATCAATCGGTTGTCTTCTAGCTAAGGATGATGGTGAAGGCACAAACCGATCTGTTTACTACCTCAACCAATCTCTTAATGACGCTGAAATAAGGTATTGTCCTATCGAGAGCTATGCCTYTCCTTATTTCATGTTTGCATAAATTTGGAATACTACTTACTCCCAACTGAAGTCAATGTGCTATGCATTATAGACCTGGTAAGATTCCTTTTGAACCAGCTTTTCTTGCAAGGACGCCTAATGAGATGGCCTATAAAACTAGTGGTTCTTACTTTCAAGTATGTCCCTCTACGATCTGTTAAAGGAAAGGTCACTGTTGGTTTTCTGGCTGAACATCTATACCTAGACATGGCTAATCCTTGGGTTGAGGCTCAGTAGTTTGTCAGCATCAAGCCATGGGTCCTTATCTTTGATGGCTCTAGAACATGCTAGGGTCCAGAAGTAGGCATAATGGTAACTAGMCCTACAGATTTTAAAGGCAACTTCATATTCAAGTTGGAGAAAACTTGCTCCAATAATCAAGATGAGTACAAAGCCTTGATTTTATGATTACAACTTTTGCTGTCTATGAAAGCTCAGACTGTACAAATCATAGGAGATTCTCAATTGGTCATTTGGGAACTTTAAGGAGAGTATAGATGCATAAATATCAACCTAATGGATCTATAGTAGGAGACCCAGTTGTGATTGAAGTAGTTCCCCGACGTAGTAATTATGAACATACCTAAAAAGGAGAATGGAGAATCCAACTATCTAGCTCAATATGCTCAAGATACCAGGATACACTAGCAGTTGCCAAATTCCTAACTCCTATATGTCAGCCGATCCTATATATCAATAACTAGGAAATACCCGAATGGAGGACCAGGTGACAGCCTACTTTAGAGATCCTTGAATCAAGGTTAGCAAATAGCTTAGACATAAAGCTTTGAATTACGTGGTTTTGGTGATGATTTATTCAAAAAGAGCCATAAGGGACTTCTACTAAACTTTCTAAGGAACAAACTGCAAGAGCTTTGGCCGAGGTTCATGAGGGACTTTATGGAGCACACCAGGCTGGTCTAAAGTGAAGGTGGGCCTTATATTGGCACGATGTTTATTGGCTGACTATTACAACTGATTGTCACACTTACGCCAAGAGTTGTGAGGCTTGCTARAAACATGGTCACCTCTTGAACATCCAAATGCTAATTTTCATTCTATGTCAAGTCGTGGCCTTTCAAAGGTTGGGCTATGGACATCATTGACAAAATCCATCCTCTCTCTTCCAAGGGACATTCATTCATTTTARTAGCCACTGACTATTTTACTAAGTGGGTGGAGGCCTAACCACTGGTAAAGGTGACCCAGGAGGTGATTACTGCTTTTATCAAACAGCAGATCATGTATTGGCTCGGGATTCCTGAGTCTATCAAAACTGCCAGAGAACCATGTTTGCTGGGGATAAGGTAGTCTCATTTGTGCAGCAATTCAATATCAAGCTTATATAGTCTACTCCTTATTATGCTTAAGCTAACGAGCAAGCAGAGGCTTCCAACAATGTTCTTATCAATATGATCAGGAAATCTATAAATGACAGTGCCAGGAGATGGTATGAGACTCTATAGGAGGTCTTTTGGGCTTACAGGAATTCTCCCAAGAAGGCTACTACTTTACTCCATATCGATTAACTTATGGATAGAACATTGTTCTATCATGGAAATCAACATAAGATTGGCTAGGGTGGGCTATAAAAATAATTTGCTCCTAGTCGATTTTCAGCAGGCATTATTTATGAAGCTCAACCAGTTGGAAGAATATAGATGGCTAGCCTTTGAGTATATTCTGAGACATAAATAAAAGGTAGAAAGGGAATACAATTAGCATATATGTATCAAACAATTTCAAGAAGGCGATATAGTATGGAAAATGATTTTGCCAATTGTACCTAATGATCCGAGTTTAGGAAAGGGTCAGTTAGCTAGTAAGGGCCCTATTTAATTGCTAAAGTTATATTAGGTGGCACTTTTCAACTAATGGGGCTGAATGTTCAAGAGTTAGAATAAGCTATAAATGACAGATATTTAAAAATGTACTACCCTTCTTTCTGGAAGCGCATATTGCATTAAAAAGAAAACATGTTCARTCGGCTCTAAGCTAGCTAATATTATAGTCACAAAGATAAAAGAAGATTCCGCTAACTAGCTAATACAATCAAAAGGAAAAGTGGCCATCACTCAAGTAGTTGACCACTTGGAGGGATCACTTGGAGTGGCTTTACATCAATCACCTACTTGCCAAACTTAGTCAAACAGCTTGAGCTTGGGTCAACTAAATTTGGACTTTTCTTGGTGGGAGCAACATTTTCTTCTTTAGTTTTCATCAGAATCTTCAACATCATATCTTGAATGAACTTCTGAGAAGACTCATTAGCGCTGTCGTCTAGATCCTCGGCTACATGGTTATTGGATCCTTAGGCAGGGGTATAAATTAGTTTCTCACTGGTAGATTTAGCAGTTTCCACAAACTCAACAATTTCCCACTAATTTGAACCTTTTGACTTCTTTGATCAATTCTGCAATAGGCTAAGCGATTATTTCTTGTTCCACAGCTAGCAACTTCGGCTCTTCTAGAGCGCCCATTTAAGTGCCCCACAAATGTAGTAATTGGCAAACTATATCATCCCAAGTTTCCTAGAAAGTTTSCAAGCCAAGACTTCCTTCAGTCCTCTCACTCTCTAACATGACCGTTTGAGTTTCTATGTCCTTTAGCCTTTGCCGAACATTTTGAGCCTCTCTATACAAATGCAACAGAAGACTATCTTGTTGGCTAGATTCTTTTCTATCTTGTGCTAATTTTCTCTTCTCGTTGGCTAGTTCAATCATTAAACAACTGATTTCAGTTTCCAAATGAGAAATCCTGCTAGTCGTCAAAGAAATACTTTTCCTTAGAGTTTCCTATCGGCTAGACTCTGCTTCAAAGCGACTCTTAAACTCCTCATGCTTGGTYGATAGGAAAGTTAACTCTTCTAGTTTAGCAGTAGCATTGAATGGGAGCTTGTGGCTGAACGCAACTRTATACATAATAATCTAACTAGCGGGACTAGCAGAAAGAGCTATCAAACTTGGCATTTTGAATGATCGGAAGAATCTACAGGCAAGCTCCAACTGTATACTCATCGAGTCATTTTAGCACGAGCTATTTAGAATTCCAACGTCAGTTTATCCAACAAGCAGTGACTAACAGAAAGAGCTATTAAACTTGGAACATCCGTAATCTGCTCAAAAGTATAAAAAGCAATTTGGCACAAGCAATTGGTATGCTCATCAAACTAGGAGACCAGAGGCACCAGAAGAATCTCAATGACTAGTGCTACGCATTTAATGACCAGAAGAATCCCAATGACTAGTACTACACTTGCCTTCATTGACACACTCCTGGCCGTACTGGTTGCCCTCAAACGCTTCAATTTTCGAGTGCTAACTGAAGCAGCAGTGAGCTAGGGCATCTTTGTTAAGGCATCCACATCAATCAGCTAATCTGCTTCTACACAACAAAAAAAAAAAAAGATGGGAGTCATAAAAATCCTAAACAAAAGTTCAAAAAGACAGTCCAAGGGACATTCATTCATTTTGGTAGCCACTGAGTACTTTACTAAGTGGGTGGAGGCCTAACCAATGGTAAAGGTGATCCAGGAGGTGATTACTACTTTCATCAAATAGCAGATCATGTATCGGCTCGGGATTCCTGAGTCATCACATCTGTCAGGGGACCATGTTTGCTAGGGATAAGGTAGTCTCATTTGTGCAGCAATTCAATATCAAGCTTATACACTTTATTCCTTATTATGCTTAAGCTAACGAGCAAGCAGAGGCTTCCAACAATGTTCTTATCAATATGATCAGGAAATCTATAAATGACAGCCCGAGGAGATGGTACGAGACTCAACAGGAGGTCTTTTGGGCTCACAAGAAGTCTCCCAAGGAGGCTACTACTTTACTCCATAGCGATTAACTTATGGGTATGATGTTGTTCTATTCGTGGAAATCAACATAAGATTGGCTAGTGTGGGCTATGAAGATAATTTTCTCCTAGTCGATTTTCAGCAGGCATTATTTATGGAGCTCAACCAGTTGGAAGAGTATAGATGGCTAGCCTTTGAGTATATTCTGAGACATCAATAAAAGGTAGAAAGGGAATACAATTAGCATATATGTATCAAACAATTTCAAGAAGGTGATATAGTATGGAAAATGATTTTGCCAATTGTACCTAATGATCCTAAGTTTAGGAAATGGTCAGTTAGCTAGTAAGGGCCCTATTTAATTGCTAAAGTTATATTAGGTGGCGCTTATTGGCTAATGGGGCTGAATGTTCAAGAGTTGGAATGAGCCATAAATGACAGATATTTAAAGATGTACTACCCTTCTTTCTAGGAGTGCATATTGCATTAAAAAGAAAACATGTTCAATCGGCTCTCGGCTAGCTGATATTATAGTTGTAAAGATAAAAGAAGATTCAGCTAACTAGCTAATRCAATCAAAAGGAAGCATTAATGAAATGTAAGAATTTACTTACATAGAATTCATAGACAACACATCCACTTCACCACAAAGGAATTTAGAAGCATATATGCAATAATGGAATGTGAGAATTTACTTACGTAGAACTCAGATTTAAAACACATTCAATTCACCTAAGAGCAATTTAATTATAACCACAACATATGTACATTAATGAGAATGTGAGAATCTACTTATTTGGAGTCCTTTACGTTAAAGGTTCTTATTTAAATCACGAAGTGAAATCCTTCGACCGTTCTCAACGTTAAGGCACTTGAAACGACATAATTTTGATCACAGAAGGTAGTACAATTGTTCCAACTCAAACATTCAGTGTTTATTCCAACAATGTCAATTACCAATTATTAATCTATAGTTAGTTCCCACATTATCAATTATCACGTCTTTTAAGGGTGTAATTTCAACTCTTTAGCTCGGGTATTAACCCTAATCGATGTTTTCCCACAATTTTACATTAGGATATAATTTCATAGGTCATAAATTTCAATATCAATTAATAATTTTTTCAACTTTTAAGTCCACGAAGTCCAGGTGTCTCGGGAGTGGTATTGGGTTCTCAGGCSTGCACTCTAGCAGCACATGCAACAGCCCTGGGCGTCTGGGCGTCGATTCGTCTTGACGTCTGGGCGCTAGGAGCAGGGCGCCAGGGCATTCTCTGTTCTGGAAACTAGCAAATAGCTAGCAAGGGCTCAGTTTTTTYGACGAACTCCGGCGACGAGTAGAACAGCAATGGCACAAGGTCTAGTCGGCGAGATGAAGGAACCGATGACAACAAGCTGAGGACTCAAYCTCCATGCTGTTGTTGGACTAATCAGGCTTCTCTGGATGGCAATTGGAAAGCGCAACCGGTGAATAGAGGGGAAGAAGAAGAAGATGAAGGCAGATCTGGGAAGATCCAATTGGTGAGTAGCTTCCTGAGGAGATCAGCTACCAACCGTAGCAACTCCACCCCCACAAGATGCTTGATCAAGTCGCATAGCAAAGCCGACGGTGATTAGCGAGCAAGACAACAGTGAGCAGACACGGGTGGAAGAGATCAAACCTGTAGGTCAAGGCCCAAATAGACGAGTGTTCCCTGTTCTGGTGGAAGCTGACGAGTTGGAAGCACCCTGTAGAGCAACGATCTCCAACACCAGTGCTCGTCTGGTTGCACAGAGGTCGCACAACAACGAGCAGCAAGGTGGTGACTGAGGCGGCAATAATAAGGACAGCGAGTTTCAGTTCTAGGCAACACCCCTTGCACGGGTTGTAGAAATTGGCAACCAGCAGGAAGCGATCCGTCGACTATGCATGCAGAGAGGACGTGCAGGATCGATGTCCGAATCAACCCGCGGAGAGGGAAAGATCCAGATCTATGCTACAGCTCTGGATTTTCGACGGCGAAGTTTTGTCGGGCAGGAGGAAGAGGAGAAAAGAAGAAATGCAGCAATTGCCACAAGGTTACTAGCAATGAGAAAAGAGGATGGCGGCGGCTGAGGGAGGAAAAAGGTAATGCCAGCAGTAGGATTTCTGGGAGTGAGGGCGGTGGCGGGTAGGGTGGGTTAGGGTTTCCTGAGAATGGGCGGTAGCAGCACAATAGGGAGGAGGAAGAAGAAGACTTATGGGTTTTTTTTTTTTTTTTTTTAACTTGGGCTATAACCCAAATCCTTCAAGCCTTCCCATCTGTAACTAATTCAATCCATTAAATTAAGTTCAACGGGCTTTCTTTTGATAACGGTCTAACTTCTAATTGAGAAACGAATAGGCCCACTAGTCGAGCCTTTGACGAACTACGGATCTTAATCCGACAAATACAAAAGTTCCATACTTATTGAAATAATAACCACATAGAAATTTATCTAACCCTAGTTGGCACACAAATCGACATGATCAAACAAAAATCTATAAAACGAATCTCGGATATTACAATACCCTATACCGTAAAATAAATTTCGTCTCGAAATTTAGAGTTCACTAAAAAATTGTGGGTACTTAGTACGCATCTCATTTGTTTCCTTCCTATGTTGCCTCTTAAGGAGCCATATCAATAGTATCCTGATCACAGATCAATTTTAGAAAAATATTTAGCACCTGAAGTTGATCAACGAATCCTCAATCCTAGATAATGGGTGGCAATTCGTTATCGTCGCCTCGTCCAATTCTATATAATCTATCCATAACCTCATAGATCCATCATTCTTCTTCGCGAACAGCACCTGTGCAACCTTTGGTGAAAACTAGGTATATGATTGTTAATTCCATTAGTAGGACTAGTTTTCCAACTAAACCTCAAAAATATTCTTAAAATATTAAAAGAACACTAAATATCCGGTGGTATTTTAACTTTTCCCACGACAAATCACATTTTGGCCTTTTATAATTCTAGAAGATCCATAAACCCTATTTTATATATTGATAAGCTTACATACATCATCACTTCATAAATTGTGCTAGATCCAACCTACCATATTTATTCCTATGAATTCTAATTCCTTTCCTCAAAACATCTTAATCTCCTCAATTACAATTAAAATAAGATCAACTTCTTAAAGAAGAAATTTTAACAATCTCCAAACAAAATAGAGATTCAACACAATGATCTTCTCATCAAAAGCCAAAACCATCAAAAGTCAAAATTGAAACCGTATAGTCCGAAATCAAATCACAAATTTGTTCTTAATTCCTTTCAGCATCTTGGAATCAAAACCACATATCGTTTACCTCTCCTTATGGAAAAATACTTTGTTTAAGGAACTATCCCAACCAGTGTTAAACCTATTCAAATCGACCAAAAACTCCTTGAGCATTGTCTGAAGGAATTCAATATCTCACTTATCAAAGATTATCGTCCAACCTAACTAMTCACCTTATAATTGCACAACATTTACTTTACAAGACTTCTGAATCAAGTGAGAGGAGTCTCACATCTTAAACATTTAAGCAATACTTTAACATAGATTAAGTATCCCAATTCCTAACAAAAGATTTCATTCAGAGACTTTATTCCACAAACACATTTTTCCTATATTTGGCATCAAATTCGTATTTGTTACACTTTTAATTTCATCTCGTGGATAGGTAAGAAATGGCATTTATGATCTCATTTTATGTAACACTCTCAGATTAGGAACCGTCCTAACCCGGGAATGTTACGTCATTCTACTTGAAAATAAACATCTATCTATTTAAAAACCTAACATTTGTTCGAAAATAAATACAGTGGAAGACTTTAACATTTGTTCAAAAATAAATACAGCGGAAGACTTTTTAAACTATTCAAAAACAACATCACCAAAAACTTCGGGAATTTAAAAACATCTAGAAAGGTCATCTAGAAAGTTTTCAAAACATTCCCTTTTTAAATTTCTTTACAAACATTCCCTTCAAAATTCACTTACAATAAAAACTTTCCATTTCCTTTCCTTCGTAAGCTCACTAGAGTGTAACGCCTAGCCACTAAGCTCTGCAGTGGGCCATTCTTATTTGGAACCCAATTCCATTCCTACTGGTAGAACCGCAAAGCGGTTAACATTCAAAAAGGTTTTCTTTCCATTCTTACCTACCTTCCAAGAGAGTAGGGTCAGGTGCGCCGGTCCCCCATGCCCCATTTCCCACTCACATCTTTCGTGGCTAGTATTACACTCCTTTCCGAAAATTTTAACATTTCCAAAACTTTAACCTTTTCCTTTAAAATTCTATTTTCTAAACCTTCACTTTCTAAGTGCGTGAACGACTCATGCCAAATGTGATGTAGACTTCTAACTACATGCTTATGACATGAAACGCATACAAACTTATATAATGTAATGTTCAATAAATAGCACATGATATGAAAACACAATAGCATATTCTTTAACATAAAGTGCTACTAGATATGAACAATTCAACATTCTTCACAATTACACACATCAACATAAAATTTCATACAACACATATTACAGCAATTAAAGGCGTTCAATTTCATTCATTTATAATGTTAATGAATGAGAGGATTACTTACTCGGAGTCCTTTACGTAACAGGCTCTTACTTAAGATGGAGATTCCCAAACGTGCGTTTCAAGCGACGCGCACAATGGCCCTGGGCGTCGCGCACTGGGCGCCCGTGAGGAGCTGTGCGCCTGGTCACGCGCTGGATCTGGCACTGCTGTGCCGGGCCTTTTTCTTGGCCAAAAATTGCCTCAGCTAGCCAACATTATTTCTGTGAACTTCCGGCGACTGGCTAACAGCAAGGAAATAACCGGCGACGCGGCAGCAGAACAGAGGGCCAAATCGAGGGCCAATTGTAAAGGTTCAGCTTCAGTTTAAGGGAAAACTTCGTTGAGCAGAGGGAGAAAACACAGCGGCGGCTCTGGTTGCACCGAGCAGCAAGAGTCGGCAGCAAGAGGTCAGGTTTCTGTCAAAAAGAAAATGTTGAGCAGAGGGAGAAAATATAATGGCGGCAGATCTGGCGATGATAGCGTAGATTGGATCACACCGAACAGCGGACAGGTAACGATGGTAGGTCTGGCGACGGGATCTGKTCGTTCCCACWGAGAAGACAACAGCGGCGACGGATCTGACGATGATCGCTCAGATCGGATCGCGCCGGAAAGAAGAAGAAGAAAAAGAAAGGAGATGGCTAGCTTACCGGATCTGGAACGGTTGGTCGACACTAGTGAGTTCGAGAGCGAGAGGGGAAAACCGGGGAAGAGACTCGAGACGAGCAGGTGATCTCCCGTGTGTGCTGGCGGTGTCGAGCCAGCGACGCGCACTGTGAGTTCTACCGACAGCTAGTGCGACGGCTGATCATGAATCGTGGTAAAGTGGCTACTTCATGCACCGGCCGTGGAGGGAAGGAAAAGAGAAGGAGAAGCTGGGAAAGCTAGGACAAGTAGCGTTGGGTCAGGCGGAGAGAGAGTGGCGRCAGCAGCGGCAGGAAGGAGAAGAAGATGAAGGGTTGTCGAGAGAAGAAGTGAATTTCTTTAGGTTGTTCTTTTTGTTTTATTTTATTTTATTTTGGGCTACAACTCAACCCATTGGGCTTTCTCATCCAAATCTAACCAAAACCCGTAAATTACACATAATGTCTTCCTTTCGATAAAAGTACAACTTCCGACTTAATTAATAGATAGACTCACAAGTCGAGCCTTTAGTCAAAGATAACGTGTCCAACCTAGTTGGCATATAATTTCAYGTAAAACCAAATAAATTTAATAAAGGAAAATTCGGGATGTTACATTTTGGGTATTACAAATGGAATGTAATGCCTCTTGTCTAAATGAGTCTTCAAAATTCYAAACATTATACATCATCCCCAAAATTAAACAAATATCAAGACATACTATAACACTTAACATTCACCTCATTTGAGAATTTAATTAAAAACACAAACTTAGCAGATGGTCCAGGAAAGGAAGCTTGTGGCATGGCTTGATACCCATATACTTTTAAAAAATTCATAAATTATTTTCTTATGATGTCTWCAGAATCTTTTTTAAAACCCAAAGCTATGATACCAATACTATAACACCCCCAGATTAAGACACTTTATCCTAACAGGGAATGTCACCATTTACTCACTGACACGGATTTGCAGAAACCTAAAAGAATTTAAAACAAATAAGAAATACTTAATAATAAACAAAAACCATTCTAGTCAACAACCATCTTAATCCATAACATTCATTTACACTAACTTCAGAGTATCATGGTCTGCCCACATGCGACCTCCTCACACTATCTGGCCACACATCACCTAAAATGCAAAATGAGAGAAATGGAATGAGCTATAAAGCCTAGTAAGTAAATCTCATACATGAATGCATGAACATGCCCTACATGTCATGAATTATAAAATTTCACATTTTCAATGAAAACTTTCAAATCATTTTCTTGTATAACCTTTCCATTAAAATCTTTCCTTTCAAAATGCAAGAACTTTGTAAAACATTTCTTTTCATTACTTTCATGAGCTCACTAGAGCGTAATGCCTAGCCATTAAGTTCTGCAGTGGGCCATAGTTATTTGGAACCCAATTACATTCCTACCGGTAGTACCGCAAAGCGGTCAACAGCCCTTTACTTTTCCTTTCATCTCTTCACCTCCATGAGGTGAATCATTACCTATCCTCCCAGAGGGTCGGCTCGGGTGCACTGGTCCTCCACGCCCCATTTTCCACTCACATCTTTCATGGCTAGGTTTTACGCCCTTTTTTCATAAACTTTAACATTTTCTTGAACACGTTATAATTTATAAAATACCTTCCCTTTCAAAATTTCATTTCCTAAACCATTCACTTTTAAATGTATGAATGGCTCATGCCAGGAATGATGTAGAACACTAACTACATGCCCATGACATGAAATGCGTACAACCGTAATTAACATGCCATTCCACATAATAATGGTACAAGATATGAAACACGTAAAAACATTCCACACAATCAACACATTTCATAACATAATCCCATACCGCCACCATATAACACACAACAAAAGAGATAGGCTAGGTAGGTATGAGGGTTTACGTGCATAGAAATCTCATATCCAACACATTAATCCACCTAAAGAAATTTAGATACATCCATTCGTATGCATTAATGAAATGTGAGAATTTACTTACATAGAATTCATAGACAACACATCCACTTCACCACAAAGGAATTTAGAAGCATATATGCAATAATGGAATGTGAGAATTTACTTATGTAGAACTTAGATTCAATACACATTCAATTCACATATGAGCAATTTAATTATAACCACAACACATATACGTTAATGAGAATGTGAGAATCTACTTATTCGGAGTCCTTTACGTTAAAGGTTCTTATTTAAATCGCAAAGTGAAATCCTTCGACTGTTCTCAACGAAACGACCTAATTTTGATTACAGAAGGAAAGTCCATTTAGTACGACTGTCCCAACTCAGATATTCAGTATTTATTCCAACAATGTCAATTGTCAATTATTAATCCATACTTAGTTCCCACATTACCAATTATCACGTCTTTTAAGGGTACAATTTCAACTTCTTAGTTCGAGTATTAAACCTAATCTATGTTCTCCCACAATTTTACTTTAGGATAATAACTTCATAGGTCATAAATTTCAATATCAATTAATAATGTTTTCACCTCTTATGTCCACAAAGTCCAAGTGTCACAGGAGTGGTATTGGGTTCTCAGACGTGTGCTCGAGCGACGTGCACAAACCCCAGGCGTCTGGGCACCTGGCTGTTCTCTGGTRACGAGTAGAACAGCAATGGCACAAGGTCTAGTTGGCGAGATGAAGGAACTGGCAACAGCAAGTTGAGGACTCAACCTCCGTGTTGTTTCTTGGACTGATCAGGCTTTTCTAGATGGTAATCAGAAAGTCGCAATCGGTGAACAGAGGAGATCTAATCAAGTAGAGGGAAAGAAGAAGAAGATGAAGGCAGATCTGCGAAGATCCAATCGGTGAGTAGCTTCTCGAGGGGATTAGCTGCCAACTGTAGCAACTTTACCCCAGAAAATGGTCGGTCAAGTCGCAGAGCAACGCCGACAGTGATCGGCGAGTAAGACAACAGCGAGCAGACCCTGGGGGAAGAGATTGGACCTGGAGGTGAAGGCCTAAAAAGATGAGTGCTCCCTGTTTCGATTGAAGCTGACAAGTTGGAAGCACCCCGTCGAGCAGTGATCTCCACATCAGTGCTCGTCCCATCATGCAGAGGTTGCACAACATTGAGCAGTAAGGTGGTGACTGAGGCGGTAGCAGCAAGGACAGCGAGTTTCAAATCTGGGCAATACCCCCGTGCGCGGGTTGTAGAAATTGGTAACAGCAGAAAGCGATCTGCTGGCTATGCGTGCAGAGGGGACGTGCGGGTTCAATGTCCGAACTGATCCGTGGAGGGGGAAAGATCAAGATCTGCACGAAAACTCTGAATTTCTAATGGCAAATTTGCGTTTGGCAAGAGAAAGAGGTGAAAAGAAGAAACGCAGCGATTGCCACGAGGGTTAACAATAATGAGAACAGAGGATGGCAGCGGCTGAGGGAGGAAAAAGGCGGTACGAGCAGTAGGATTTCTAGAAGTAAGGGCAGCGGCGGGTAGGGGGTTAGGGTTTCTTGGGAGTGGGCGGCGGCGGCACAATGGGGAGGAAGAAGAAGAAGACTTAGGTTTTTTTTTTTTTTTTTAACATAGGCCGTAACCCAAATCTTTCGGGCCTTTCCATCCGTAATTAATCCAATCCATTAAATTAAATTCAACGGTCTTTCTTTTAATAATGGTCTAACTTTCGATTGAGAAACGAATAGGCCCACTATCGAGCCTTTGATGAACTAAGGATCTTAATCCGACAAATACGAAAATTTCGTACTTATTGAAATAATAACCGCATAGAAATTTATCCAACCCTAGTTGGCACACAAATCCACATGATCAAACAAAAATTCATAAAAAGAAATCTCAGGTATTACAATGGATGGATAATAAGAGTAGTGGGCTACCATGCCAATAGAAGTGGAGCAAAAGATGTACTTACAAAGCCAGCATAGAACGAATGGGCCATGTTCATTCCTAGGAAATTGAAGGTGTATTTGCATGTTCTCTGCGGTGAATTTACTATATCAAGAAATGTGTTAATTGAGGGTGAAATCAAAGAGACCCCCTGGGCATGTTGCAGAGAGGGTATATTGACTCCAACAACTAGAAGGCCTAGAATGGTAGCTATGTCAACAAGGGTTGGGTTAAACATTCCAAAGGGAAGATAAAAACGTTGATCGCTGATGGCCCAGAAAGGGAGCACAGCCTTCAGCAAGTTCTTGTACAATTTATAGTCAAAAGACGACAAAAGAATGGCATGATATTCCACTTTCTCTAGAAATTCTCCAGTAAGGGGTGAGTGATAGGAACACCTTATGTGACATTTTTGGTTATATTTCCTTTTCCAGAAAATGGAAACTTTCCTTAATTTTATCTTCTAATTTATTTTGTAGGGAAATTTCACCTTGGAATCAATTGGAGTAGGTGTCAAGCTACGAGAGGATACTGAGGATCTTATGTAGCCACATGTCTAAGGAAGCTCCAAGGATGTATCTAGACATCTATTCAAGCTGAAGGAGTCTTAATTTGAATATGAGTAGGAATCCTATAGGCAAAAGGCTAATAAGATTTGAAAATTCGTAATTAAGTTCGTCAGAATTTTGGGAGACAAAAGAGAGTCCAAAAACCTAGCTTTTGGGGGAGATATTTAAGCTCTGGGATGCCAAACACAAAAAAAAAAAAAAAAAAAAAAAAAGAGTGGGGTCGTTCCTCTCTTGAAAAAAATGGAAGAAAAGAAAGAAAAAGAGAGAGAAAGAGATGCTATTCTCTCTAAGAAGCAATAGAAGGAGTAATTTGTAGGGAGTCAAGTTCAATCAGCAAGCACGCAAGGACTTCTCCAATTTGTGTTCTCTTTCATCTACCACCGAAGCGAAGAGGATTGATACTCCATCAACAACTCAAGGTTCCTTGATTGTTTAAAGAGTGAAACCTTAATGTCTATTATTTTTAATTGTTTCATATCTATTTGTTATTGGTTTAGAGAATACTATGTTTGGATTCTTATGTTGGAGGTTATTGTWAATTTGGCGAGTAGGTTAATTTTCATTTTTGTTCTTTGATGTTACATATTGTTTTGATATGTATAGACATGAATTTATGGTCTTGATTGCATACACTGAATTTCTGGGTCTGTTATATTGAAAACCTTGAGATTGCAACTCATTGAAGCAATAATTGTGCTAGTAATCTTCTAATTGATTTAGAGTACAATTTAAAATGGTAAAAGCTATGCATAAAAGCCATGATTTGAAAATTGCTTTTTCTAAATCCTTGGACTTTTTCATAGGAATAAGGAATGGATTATTGAATCATAATTCCTTTTGATCTTAATGATTTTTTTAAGATGCATTGAGTATTAACTTGATTGCTTAATGAAAATGACTAGGAGATGGACTTTTCCTAAATCTAGGATTATTTAAGAAGGGATTTATTGAGTACATGATCTCTTTAAGCTTGCACATAGATTCAATTATGATATGTGATTCGGGCATGAATTTGTTATCTACATTGAAGTGGTTTGATTAGTTGTCCGATAAATTTGRTTGTCTGGATTTTTAGAGGAACGATCATATGTAAATACTTATTTTTTGAATTTCTTAAAAAAATTGGTAATTAAAATTAGCCCATGAAAATTGTATAGATATATGTTTGTAAATCGACCAACCCTTAATGGCTCTTTTATATAGGAGTACCCACAATCCCCAACCTATAACGATTCCGTACTAGTCACTTTACTACAATCGTCAAGGCTTATTGGTAATGGAAATACTTTCGTTCCATCAAGTTGCWGGGGATTGCAAAATCCCTATGTTCTAGTATAATTTAACTTGTTAATATTCTGTTTACTTGTATAATTTAGGTGATATACTTTTGTATATTTAACTAAATTTTACATGTGACTTCCTGAAAGTAGTCATAGCATCTTTATGAAGGGAAGCTCACTTGTTTATGTATTTCCAATTTTAAAATGACAATGTTCAGAAGCCTTAAGGTCAAGGGCAAGTGTTTCCATGCCTTTTAGGTTTGTTTATAAGGCCTCAGGTACCTCAAAATCTTGTCGCTAATCCTTTTGCGCCTATAAATTTTGTTACTCCTAATTATGATGAAATTTTAGAGTCCCTTACTCAAGGCCAACATGAATTTAACTACAACAACTCAATCTCTTGTTGCAAGTCAACAGGCTTATACTAAAGATATTACAGAGTTGAAGAATTAGATAGGACAATTGGTGGACTTCGTGGGGAAGATAACAAAGCGTATGAAATTTCCTAGCAACACTATTCCCAATCCAAACATGGAACAAGCTAAGGCTGTCACTACAAGGAGCGAAAGGACCCTTCTAGACCGATAATGATTAAGAACGAGGGACAAAGTCTAGGCTAAAGCACTATAAAAATTGAAGTGCTGCTCAGGAGGCAATCGAATCAAACCCAGGCTATGGATGAGCTATCACACATGTTTGCTTTCTCTCTCTCTCTCTCTCTCTCTATCTCTCTTCAATTTACTTTGGTCGATTTTTCTTCATTTTTTTGTTATTTTGTTTTGTGTTGTTCTAATGAGTACCTTTCTCTAACTTATATCCTATATTACATGCCTTCTCTAATACACATTGAAACATAGCAGGATATAAGTGTTGGGGGGAGGAATTTTATAGTCTTTTTATCTTTTGGGTTTAATTTTAAAAAAACATTAAAAATGCTGGAAGGCTAGTGCTGCGGTGCCAACTATCCAGCAATTTTTCAAGATTATCATATTAAAAAAAAGGTTTTGCAAAAAAGGGAAAAAMGTTGCTGGGAGTAGAATAGGCGATCCCTCTTTCTGGAAGATATAATTCCTTCCAACTTCTATTTGAGAAGCTACCCAAGCTTCACAAAAGAAATTTTTAAATTCTTATATTCAGGTATGATTCAAGTTGGTACTAAATAGCGGCTGAAGTTAATTAAATGATGGTATCAATTTATGCAAATAAGGACAGGCTAATGTTTGTCTTCCTCCCAGGGAAAGCAGAATGACACTTACATTATAAGAAGAAGTAGAGATGATACAAGATCTGATGGTACTTGCTCCTACTTGCTTCACAAGACACTTGAAGCACTCCACATTTTACAAAAGGAAAAGAATAAGTAAACAAGTGATGCCCTATTTCTAAATTACTAAGCTATTTATAGGAGTATGAAGGAGACACCAAGAATCCTTCTTTTTTTCTAATATCACCACTCATTTTCTGCTTTTATTGAGATTAGAATACTTTAATGAATCAACCTTCTTTTTTAAAGCTGAAATATTTCCTTGATATTAGGGAAAGCAAAATTTGATATGACACCTCACTTTATGTTGTTAGCCACATCTTCCATCAATGTATCTCCGCTAATACATTGAATAATGTGGCTTTGATTTCTTTAGGAGAGGCTTAAGTCAATAATGTAGAAAAGATATCTTTCATTGCCTTCAGATCTTCTTCTTTCATAGGTTGCTCTTTCTTTAATTCTCTATTAATTTTTATAATTCCTCTCCGCTTATAGATGCTCATTTGCTCATCTAAGACATTTTATTGATCCCACCACTTAATCATTATCCTCCGGATTAGGATAGTTTGTTCTAGCTTAATACCATGAATAAGGGTCTAAACCTTTTCTAAGTCGTAGTCCTATTAAACAATCCAAGAAACTTTATATAGGGCAACAAACTACATTAGCTGTTGAAAAGGCTTGACATCTTCGTTTAACTAACATAATTTCTCAAAGTAAGAATGAATATACTCTTTGCTTAAAGGAGGAGGAGGTTTTATCAAAACCTTCTCTTTAGGGCTTTCTTTTATTTTGGATTTAGTAACTTCTTCTGTAGCACCCCCAGATTAGGAACTGTCCTAAGCTGAGAATGTTACATTACCCTACTCGTAAAATAATCAACTACTGAAATGAATAAAAGAAATCTTAACCCTTTTCAAAGAATTTATAAAAATTCAACAGAGTTTCCCCTGTAACCTCAATAACTACCCATTAAAACTCAACAATATCCAAAATAATAAATAATGTGTTTTAAGAAATCTTGCCAACCCAACATTTATTCAAAATTGAAATCGAGGAAACCCCAAAAAATTTAAAACACAAGTAGCTAAACCAAACAACGGATAACTTAATGATAAGCGAAAACCATTCTAGTTAACAACTATCTTAATCAGTAAAATTTATTTAGAACATGCTTTAGGGTATCATGATTTGCCCACAAGTGACCTCCTCGCATCATTTGGCTATAAATCATTTGAAATGTAAAACGAAAGGAACAAAATGAGCTATAAAGCCCAGTAAGTAAATCTCATGCATGAATGCATAAACATGCCCTACATGTCATGAAATTATAAAATTTTACCTTTTAAATGAAAAMTTTCAAAACATTTCATTTTCGTAATTTTTTTACAAAACCTTTCCTTTCAAAATGTATAACTTGTAAACATTTCATTTTATCACATCCGTGAGCTCACTGAGTGTAAYGCCTAGCCACTAAGCTCTGTAGTGGGCCATTATTATTTGGAACCCGATTACATTCCTACCGGTAGAACTGCAAAGCGATTAATATCACATTTCTTTTCCTTCCATCTTTTCACCTCCAAAGAGGTGAACATTACATTCTTCCCTACCCTCTAGGGTCGAGTGCGCCAGTCCCCCATGCCCCATATCCTACTCACATCTCTCATGACTAGGTTTTCACTCCTTTCTAAAAACTTTAATATTTTCCTTTAAAATTTTATTTCCTAAACCATTCACTTTCTGAATGTATGAATGGCTCATGCTAGGAATGATGTAGAACACTAACTACATGCCCATGACATGAAATGCATACAACTATATATAACCTATCATTCGACATAAAAACAGTACAAGATATGAAACATATGAAACATTCCACACAATTAACACACCTCATAATACAATCCCATACCACCACCACATAACACAACAAAAGAGATAGGCGGTAGGGGGGTTTACATGTATAAAATCCATATACAACACATTAAACCATCTAAAAGAATTCAAATACATCCATTCATAAGCGTTAATGAAATGTGAGAATTTACTTACCCGAAGTCCTTTACGTTAAAGGGTTCTTACTTAAACGGTGAAGTGAACAACTTCGACCGTTCTCAACATTAAGGCATTCGAAATGACCTAAATGTGATTACAGAAAGAAAGTCTATTTAGTTCGATTGTCCCTACTTAGATATTCAGTGTTTAATCCAAAAATATCCTTTATCAATTATAAATCCATATTTAGTTCTCATATTATCAAGTATCACGTTTTTAAGGGTACAATTCAAACTCCGTAGCTTAGGTATTAAACCTAATCTATGTTCTCCCACCAATTCATGTTAGGACATAATTGTATACAAGTCATAAATTTTAATATTAAATAATAACGTTTTCACCTTTAAGTTCATAAGGTCCAAGTGCCGTGAAAGTGGTATTGGATTCTCAGGCGTGCGCTCAAGCAGCGTGCGCAATAGCCCTGGGCGTCTGGACACCTGGGCACTGAGCGTCGGGGTGCCTGGGCACTGGGCGCTGGGCACTAACACTGGCTGCATTTGCTGGACGACCACGCAACAACGAGTCGTGATCTCAGCCTCAGACAGTGAAACCTTCCGGCAACGCTAGCAACAAAGAAGAGAGCAAAAGTGATAGCCAGCAGCAAGGGGTTCTAGATTCAGTCAAGGAGGAAACAGATTTGGACGGGCTCCGCTGCTTCGAGCGGTTGAGCACTGTCCTTCCTCTATCCTGGCGAAACCGTCGAGCAAGGAAGAAGAAGAAGATGAAGTCAGATCTGGCAAACTTTTGGCGTGGTGTCGCGCAGATCCGATCAAGCAGTGAAGGCAAATTTAGCGAACTTCTAGCTATCGTGCAGGTCCGTTCGAGCAGAGAAGAAGAAGAAGAAGAAGAAGAAAATGGCGGAGACCAGATCTGGCATGTGCGGATCGTGCGCCTCTGGCGGACAGCTTGGTCGGCAATGGTATGKACCACAGACCGCCAATCTGAGCTCGAGAGCGAGAAAGGGAAAGCTGGGGAAGAGACCTGGAGTGGTCTACTTGGCTCAACAGAACTGAGCGACCTCCTGGCGTGCGGCAACTCGCAGTGACACGAACTAGGTGATCAGCCTCGACGAATGCGACAGCAACTGTACGAGCTACAGTAGTCCGACTCGAGACGCGGGTGGCTCGTCAATCGCAAACTAAGGTGGTCAGCAATCTTAGCGAGCGGAGGGTGGGCGACCTCGAGCCTGGCGAGCAACTGAGCAAGGGTTCGCTCGGCCTAGCCGAGTCATGGCAAAATCCTCCAAATGGCTGAACAGCTCGTGGTCGATTGGGCGGTGTAGCATGCAGCGATCAGCAGAAGGCGGAGAAGGTGGTAATCAGCGATAGGGTTTTTTGGGAGTSGACGGCGGCTGCGGTAGTATTAACAGGAGGAAGAAGAAGGGATTTTTTTTTTTTAGGTTTTTCTTTTCTTTCTTTCTTTTTATTTTTGTATATATTTTCTCTTTTTCTTTTTTTAAATTTTATATTTTAGGCCGTAACCCAAACCTTTCGGGCCTTCCCATCCATAATTTACCCAAAATCCTTAAATTAAATATAACGGGCTTCCTTTGGATAGAAGTCCAACTTCCGACTGAGAAATAAATAGACCCACAAGTTGAGCCTTCAACCAATCAATGACTCTAATTCGACAAAGACAATATCCGTACTCATTAAACGTGCGATTTCAAAATATTAATCACATATAAAATTTCCAACCCTAGTTGGCACACAATTTCACACGATGAAACAAAAATTAATAAAGGATAAATTTCGGGTATTACATYTTCATTGCTGCTAATTTTAGCAACCATTGTCTCAATTTGTTCCGTCTAATTTCCAAGAGATTATAGATAAAGATTTGTATAGTTATTTTGTTCAAGTATATGTTGGACATTGGATTATGCCATCTTACTTGTTTAAGGATAGGCTAATGTTTCTCTCCCTCCCCGAGAAAGAAGAATGGACTTTTTAGGTGGATGGACAGAAGTGTAAGTGCGACCAAAAGAGGGTTTATAAGATTGATGTGCTTGTTCAAGACACATTAAAGATGAAGACCATGAGATTTGTCTTTTAAGACAATAGGTCTCTAAATAAAACCAAAAATTTGGTTCAGCGACAGAGAAATTAGGAAAATAACTAAAATGAATAGGTCCTTCACTTAAGGATGATTCTACAATACCTAAGAGAGAATCATCAAACCTATTATGTCTCTCGACAGATACTATAAAGAGAAGTAAAATCTTGAAATATAGTTTCAAGAGGTGGCATAAAWAAACAGGTAACTTGGCTTTGATACCAAATGTAAATAGGATCTAAAAAAACACACTTCGATTGAGAGCTTGATGCAAACCCCGCCCTAAATTGTAGAATGAAATCGACAACAAGTGAAAAAGTAAGACCAAGTCTTTAAGATGCAAGTTTGTGGGATCTTGATCCATTGCCTAGAAAAACAAGCACCAAGAATCACCAAGAAAGGGTCGATGCCACACCTAGCAATCAAGAACTAACTCAAGAATCCTAGACGATAAGTAAAGATAGTAGAATGCCACAAGCCATAACTTGATAAGTTCAAGGTTGGAAGAAAACACTCTCAAAGTATTATTAGTCCTCAAAATCTTTATTCTTTATTACCAAATCTAGAATGAACGGTTTTTATAATTAAATCCTAGAAAACCAGGAAAAAAACTAAATAATCATAGTTGGACAAGTAATATGAAACTAACTAATTCATACAATATTGGAACAATATGGAAATCTAGTAGTTAATCATAATAATAATAGGAAATCTTCAAAGACAAGATCTCTTCTAGATGTGGCACCATTAATCATGCTTCTTGTAACATTTTTAGAAACTATCCTAAGCTGAGAGTATTACACTAATCTACTCGTAAAACATCAACTATCCATTTAAAACTTAACAATATCCCAAAGAGTTAAAAATGTGTTTTAACAAATCCTCATTATCCCAACATATATTCAAAAAAAATCGCGGAAACCTCAAGAACTTAAACCATTAAAAAAAAATACTTTAATAGTAAGCGAAAACTATTCAATTGGACAATTATCTTACTACATAAAATTTATTTAAAACACATTCCAAGGTATCATAGCTTGCCCACAAGCGACCTCCTCGCCCCATTTGGTTACATATCATCTGAAATGAAAAATAAGGGAAAGGAATGAGCTAAAAAGCCCAGTAAGTAAATTTCATGCATGAATGCATAAACATGTCCTACATGTCATGAAATTATAAAATTTCGCCTTTAAGATGAAAAACTTGCCAAACATTCCCTTTCCAAAAACTCTTTACAAAACATTTCCTTCAAAATTTACTTACAGTAAAACGTTTCATTTCCTTTCATTCGTGAGCTCACTAGAGTCTAACGCCTACCCACTAAGCTCTGCAATAGGCCATCTTATTTGGAATCCGATTCTATTCCTACTAGTAGAACCGCAAAGCTGTTAAAATTGCCTTTTTTTCCTTCCATACTTTCACCTCCAAGGAGGTGAACACTACATTCTTCCCTACCCTCCAAGAAGGTAGGGTCGGGTGCGCCGGTCCCCCACGCCCCATTTCCCACTCACATCTTTTGTGTCTAGGTTTACACTCTTTTTCGAAAACTTTAACATTTTCCTTTAAAATTTCATTTCCTAAACCATTCACTTTTTAAATGTGTGAATGGCTCATGTTAGAAGTGATGTAGAGTCCCTAACTACCTGCCCATGACATGAAATGCATACAACCGTATATAACATATCATTCGACAAAGAGTACAAGCTATGAAACAATATATAACATATCATTCAACATAAAAGTAATATAGGATATGAACACATGTAACATTCCACACAATTTACACACCTCAATATACAATCCCATACACAACATATTAGACCAACTAAAAGAGTTCAATTACATTCATTCATAATATTAATGAGATGTGAAGGTTTACTTACCTAGAGTTCTTTACGTTAATGGGTTCCTACTTAAATCATGATGTGAACTCCTTTAACCGTTCTCAATGTAAGGCCTCAAAATGACCTAGTAATGATTACAGAAAAAAGTCTACTTAGTTCGATCGTCTCAACTTAGATATTATGTGTTTAATCCAAGAATGTCCTTTATCAATTTATAAATCCATATTTAGTTCTCATATTATCAAGTATCACATTTTTAAGGGTACAATTCAACTCCTTAGCTTGGGTATAAACCTAATCTATGTTCTCCTACCAATTCACTTTAGGGAAAAATTATGTACAAGTCATAAATTTCAATATCAGGTGTTAATATTTTCACCTTTAAATTAACGAGATCCAAGTGTTGTAGGAGCGATATTGGATTCCTGGGCATGTACTCAAGCTGCACGCGCAATAGTGTCTTGGCGCCTGGGTGCCTGGGAACTTGGCACCGGCACTAGCACTAGGAGCCGGGCGCCTGGTGCTACTGGGCTCCCGGTGTTGCTGGGTGCCCGATGCTTCTGGCGCCTGGTGCTATAAGGCGTCGAGTGTTTGCTGGGTGCTTGGTGCTTGGCACTGGTGCTGGGTGCCAGCTTGCATTGGCAAGCTCTGACACTRCTTCGACAAATCTGTTTTTGATCAAACTTTCGGTGACTGGTTGACGGTAAGGGACTGTAAATCTGAAATCAGCGAGTTGAGGAGAACCCACAACTGGCCAAATCAATCCTTTGAGCAACACGACTATGTGCAGCAACAGCTAGCACAGTGGATCTAAATTTGTTTACTTTCACTAGCGGGGTGCCTTGGTTGCTCGCAACGTTAATGTGCCACAGTATCCTAATATTATTACACAAAGGATATTCATCTGAAACTTTTTTAACCAAATGCATTTATTTAATACAGGTGTTTACCGTTGATACCTTCATCGTTTTTCATATGCTAACATTAACTAATAATTTCTCAAGATGAATTTCCATGTCAATGAAAATCGAACTACTAATAGTGCAATTTAATTTCATGATTCCTAATTTGTTCTTAAAATAACAATAATAATCATAATCACGATATACATTGTTTTATCATACAACCCTAATTTCACCCTAAATTATATTTCAATATATTTCTAGAATTATATCCTCCTTTTTACTTTATCATATTAAGTTAAATTTCCTATTAAATGTATTCCATATTTTTCCTTAATTATTATTAGATAATACAAAACCTAGCCTATTCGGTTAATTTAAATAAAGAAACTAAGGATTCACCTCAAATCCCGAACGTTAGGTGTGGTATCGAGTCTAAGATGTAATGACGTCAATCATGCTCGGGAAAGAAATATGTTCCTGGAATGCGAAAGGCGGTCCTGATCGTGCACACTACTGGCTCGAGCAGACGGCGCATGCTGCCGAGTCGCCTGGGCACTTGGTCGTCAGGTTGCCTGGGCGCCTAGGCGCCTGGGCTTCTGGTCGCTAGGCRTCTAGAGACCTGGTCGCCTGGGCGTCTGGTCGCCGGGCATCTGGGCACCTGGTCGCCTGGGTATTTGGTCGCCTAGGCCCCTAGTAGCCGGGTCGCTGGGCGCCTGGTCGCCTGGTCACCTGGTCACCTAGTTGCCTGATCGCCTGGGCACCTGGTCGTTGATGAGAGCGGAGGAGATAAAGTGGTGTTCGGCATCGGTCCAGAAGAGGGGAGAGAGAGAAAGAGGGTGAGAAGGCCAGTATTGGTGAGGGCAAAGGGAGGACGAGGCACTGGTTGGTGGTGGCTATCGTTAGGAGGTTTAGGTTTAGGGTTTTCTTTGGGAAAAAGATGAATGGTAATCTTCATCTTTAAATAGTTTTTTTTTTAAAGCTAACTTAATCTAACTAAAATTTGTTCGTGGGCCATTTTTATTACTTGACTAACTAAGCTCAACCAAATTAAAATCTATTAGTTTTCTTCTGACTCAAAATCGAACTCCAAATCCAGTTTTAGATTTGAATAAGAAGAGGACGGGCTCCTAACTGGGTCAATTCTAAATTAATTAACTTAATTGACTTCTGATTAAAGTAAAGTATATTTCACTTTAAATACAAGATACTCACACATTAACGCATAACAAATAATAAATCAACCGAAATAATTATCTTCTTCTCTGATTGGCTATCAACGTTACGGGCCTATAAGGTCCTTTTGCATAAATTTAATGCAATTTCACTAACAATCATGAATACCAATCTAATTAGTGGATTCAGAACAATAAATTGTCATAATATATATATATATATATATATATATAATAGTATACTACTATATATATATATAGTCGAAAGAAAAACAGAAACCCAAATCCTTGGTTATTAGCACCTAGGTGTCGATTCTAACTACTAAGTGTACCGGGCGCAATGGATCATTGTATAGAGCTCGAAA